>JAJEJO010005388.1:239078-261664 GCA_020662805.1 Glaucomys volans | reverse complement strand
CCTCTATGCTATCTATCCTTCCTCCATTCTTGCCACCCTTCCCCCCCACATTATGCATCATCATTCATTTATCAGAGAGACCATTCGGCCTTTGGATTTTTGGGATTGGCTGATCTCACTTAGCATAACAGTCTCCAACATCATCCATTTACCTACAAATGCCATAATTTTATTCTTCTTTATGGCTGAGTAATATTCCATTGTGTATATATACCACAGTTTCAATAAATGGGCCAAGGAAATGAACAGACACTTTACAGAGGAAGATCTACAAGCAATCAACAGATTTATGAAAAAATGTTCAACATCCCTCGTTATAAGAGAAATGCAAATCAAAACCACCTTAAGATTTCATCTTACCCCAATTAGAATGTCTTTTATTAAGAACACAGGCAACAACAGGTGTTGGTGAGGATGTGGGGAAAAGGGTACACTCATACATTGCTGGTGGGAGTGCAAGATGGTGCAGCCACTCTGGAAAGCAGTGTGGAGATTCCTTAGAAAACTTGGAATGGATCCACCATTTGACCCTGCTATCCCACTCCTTGGCTTATACCCAAAGGACTTAAAATCAGATTGCCTCAGTGATGCAGCCACATCAATGTTTATAGCTGCTCAACTCACAATAGCTAGATTGTGGAACCAACCTAGATGCCCTTCAATAGATGAATGGCTAAAGAAACTGTGGTATATACAGCGCTATTTTCTGTGACAATCTCTAAAGAACACATCTGCAACTACTGGACCTTTCATAATGTCATCAAACTGCTTAAAGCTGTTATCGAACACCAACGAGGAGAGGTTGTTGTGCTAGATACCGCAGTGGGCAGGGCACAAAGGACATTTGATAAACAAAAGCTCTCAGTCTTTGACATGCATCTCCTTCTCTTTTCATCCTCTGTCCGCCTGAAAAATCAGCCACCTGGCACTTCCCAGAGTCCCCTAGACTAACTTGGGAAGTTTGATTCTGTCCATGGAGAGCACAAACTCTAAGGTTTCTAAACATCTCCATTTCTACTTTTTGAAGAAATCAGCCTTACTGGAGACAGTAGAAGGAGAGAAAGAGGGGGGAAAAAATGCCCAGAATTTAAACTGTTAATAGAAATAAATGCTTATTTGTGGAAATACTGATGCTCACATTTTGAATCATTTTGATCTAGCTGCATATTGAAATGATCTTGCAAAGGACTGTGTGGTCATATGGAGGCCTGCTGAGCATCTAGGGAGCTGATGAATTGATATCTCAAAGAAAGGAGAAATGAAAATTAAATTAGAAATAAAAATTAACAACAACTGAGGGCATTTCAAAATAAATTTCCATCTTATCAGTTCCTTTCAAAGACTCCAATGATGGGTATTGTTGTGAATGGAAGAAGTGATTTTCTTTTCAAAGTTTTCCATTCAGTAAGATGACAAAGGTATCTGAAATTACAGATCTGAGCTCACTAAGAATCAATGCTTTTCCTGCTGGCAACTTAGCAGCTTTTGTAATTGATGTGACAGTTTCATTTCCCCACTGCCACAGATAATCGACATGTTACTCCATCTCTCAAGCAAATCTTTTTTAAAAAGTTCTTCAGTTTTATTTTTTAGTAGATATTAACATTCTCCAAAAAAAGGTAGGGCAAGGACAGACTGCAGATTCAAGGTTTTGATAACACCTCTCTTTGGACAGTACAAAACAAAAAGTTGTCAATGTGATTCCATCAACATGCCTAATAATTGCTTCAACAGGATACAACTGATTATCGAACACCTTTTTGTAAGGATCTTTTAAAACACGGAGTCTCAGCACAGGATCAGCTGGGCAAAAATGAAGGAGAGCATTTGCTCATGACTTGACCATCCCTGCCTCAAAATTGTTTTTTTTGATGTTTGTTTACAAAATACAATGGAAAACCTTTAACATACCAGCATCTTGTCCTATTTAACCTCATCTTTTTATTACCCCTTTGTCATTCACATAACTTGAACTTCAGTCCCACTAAATTCACTCTTTCTGTACTGCTCAACGAACTCTCCTACCTTTAGACTTTTTTCACGAACGGTTTTCTCAACCTAGCATATACTGTGTCAGTTGGAATGAGTTAGATGATGTTGCAATAACAAGCAATTCTGCACATACCAGTGTCCTAAAATAATAGAAATTTATTTTCCATATGTGCAGTGTGGGTGGTAAAGCTCATTTCATCAAGCCACTCTGGCACCAAGGCCAGTGGAAACTTTATCTCAACATGTATTTCTGTGATCACTGCAGAATTGAGGAGGGATCACTGGCTTTTAAATTTTTTGCCTGAGAGTGACAGTCATCCATTCAACTCATATTTTATTAAACAAAGAAAAGTACACAGCTATGCATATATTGAAATGGGATGATAGTGCAATCCTACCATGGAAAAAGAAAGACAAATATTTTTGTTGAAGTGCTCGTGACTATAGCAATCTTTCCAGCAGGTGAGGTTTCACTTATTTTCAAGATCCAAACCAGATGCCACCTCTTCTCAGAAGCCTTCCATGACATCTCAAGACAATGAATTCCTTTCTTAACTTTAAATATTTTGTGCACACTTCCTTGAAACAGTCAACACGTTGTATTATTATAAACAATTACCATGCCTATATTGAATATCACATGGAAAATTATGTATTTAGTAGATAATCGTTATCTAAAATCACTCTACATTGAAATAGCACACCAGAGTTTCATACTCCTGTCTGACCAGAACTTAGCACACTTTGGTTTACCTTTCTTTATCCTTCCCTACTCCCCACTATCCTAACCTTTGGTAACCATCACTCTCACATTTTTATGACAAGTACCTGATAGTTGCAGTGCCTGCCAGGTGCCTGCTAAATACTCCTTTATGGGAATAAATTTGTCCATTTTGATTAAATAATAACCTTAATGAAGACATAGACTATGTCTTTTTGCATCATCCCAACCCCCAAGATCTTAAAACAGTACTTGGCTGTAGTGGATGCCCACAGTATGTTGAATGAATGAATGATCTTTGTTGTTATATGTTGTATTAGTAGGGTAGGTTAAGTTATGAATCAATGACAAAACAGCTCCAAACTATTAAATAAATTCAGCAAGTTTATGACTTGCTCATGTCACATATTGTAGCCAGGTGAGCAAAGAACTCTGTTCCATCCACTTAGGGACCTATGCTGATCTAGGTTCTACTGTTTTATAGCCAAATCATCTAAAATTCAAAACCTTTTTAGTTACTCTGGCAGAGGAAACTGGAGAATCACAAATGGATTTTTAATACTCTGGCCTAAAAATGACCCATCTCATTTCCATCTATTTCCCTGGGCCAGACTAATCACATGGTCCCTTACAGAAGGGGCTGGGAAATATGGAGAAATAAATGGAATGTTTGGTGTGCATTTCTCTCTCTGTCACATGGGTGAAGATAATGTTTTATAATAGAAAATAAAATGTTTGAAATATGGAATACATAATGTTGACAATTAATATAGTTACATTTTTCCAGCGCTTTTAAGGGAGATGCCTGAACTCAATAGCTGGTATAAAATGCCTCTCGAGAAGAGAAAGAGAACTGTTGAAGTGCTGTGTTTGGGAAACAATTTTTTCACAGATAATCAAATGACTTTCAAGTTAATGTGACTCTGCCTTCCAACTTCCTATTAAATATCTGTAACAATGAAAACTATGCAGTAGCACAAAAAACTAAGAATACTATTTAACTATATGCTAGAGACTGGAAGGAATTTACACCCCAGAGATGTCAATGGGTTTAGATAGACAAGCAAAATGTGGGCCTTTGCATGCCTCATCTGCCATGTTAGCACAGGTGCCTGGAGGAAATGCTTGCTTGAACTTGATGTTCCCCAGCTCAGATGCTGAGATTGAATGAAGGCGACTGGGGAGCTGTTCATTATTATATAGGCATTATTTTTGTGAGGTAGTCATAATGAAGTCCTCTCTTTATTTTCATTCTAGTTACAAGTCTTAAAACTCAGGAAAATCACAAACATGGAGAGACATGTCAGAGTCTTGATTCCTAGGATATCCTCTGGGAAGGTGTGTCACTTTGTATGTTCATTTGGACAAAATAGAGATTGCCTCAGACTCTTTCTTGTGCATTAAAATCCAGGGTGGCTGGGAAGAAGGGAATGTTGTCATACTCTACTGAAACTGTATTAGCTAGATATCTGCTAGTCACAAAAAAAAAATTGCTTGATATGTTGAATTCTTAAGCCTTCCTTTCAGGATCAGAGAGAAATAGTCTCCTTCAACAAAGTGGACTATGGGGCTGATTTAATTTATGCATCCATGATGGTGATGATTCTGATGACAGCATTTCATATTCAAGAATAAATAAGCAGGCACAAAACAAAGCAAAAGAAAACTATTAAAATTATACTTTAAAAATTTCAAAGCAATACAAATGTAGAATATGCTACATTTTTATGTTTTGTTACTCAACCCAATCAATATTTGGATAGCAATATTTCTATTTTTAAAGCCTTTAAAAAATCTTTTTTCAGGCTTCCCAATGCTTTCATTTTGCATTTTATAAAGACAACAATTTTCATTATCTCACATTCAAATCTCATGGGTTTATATAATGCTGATTAGGATACATGATTATTACAGCAAAACAACAATTTGATTCTTTTTATAATTCTCTAAGCTGAACTGGGGTCAGCTGGGTGGTTGTTTTTCCCTGTTCTTTGTAGTCTCTTCTGGGGCTGAATGTGTGGGGTGCCTTAATTGTGATGCCAGGGATATCTAGGTGCAACTGAGCATCTCTCTCCAGGTGGCCTCTCCACAAAACTTTCTTGGGTTTCTTCACAGTATGGGGGCCCCAGAGTAGTCAGGTTCTAAGAGGGTGGCTGGATTTCAAGAGAGACAAGAAGGAGTTGCCACATCCTTCATGGTCCAAATCTGGGGCTAGTCCCATATCCTGGATGCCATATCTTAATGGTCAGAACAAGTCACAGGATCGCCTAGATCCAAGGGAAGCAGAGAAAGTCTCCCCTCTGAAAATGAGGAGTAGCACGTGGGTGCAGGCAGGGGAAAATGATGGCGGCTGTCTTGGGAAAACAGCACCACACAGAAAATGGCATAAACACCCTTAGAGACAAAACAACTGATTCTTGGTAGTATTCCATACTCACACTGGATTTTGCAAAAGTCATTTATGATTTGAGAACATAGACTACTGATTTACATGTAGAAGAAAGTTCCAAAATTCTCAGGAGAGGCTATGATACAGGAGGAGGAAACAAGGAGAGCCAAATGTACTCCTCCACCAACAAATTTTCGTTTTATTCAAAAAGTACCTTATCATAAAAGAGAAAGAATAAATATTAATTAAACTGTATCTCGATAAAGGTGGAAAAAGTGGAAAAACTGATCAAATTGTTCTTTGACAGTTGGTCAACTTAAATGAAAGCATTCAGCTTAATTCCTGTTGAAACAGGATGTAATATTATTGCTAATGCATATCTAAAAATATATTTCTCCCTTTGTAAACTTGTTACTAAACTCAAGACAGAAACAATAACATATGGAGCAAAAGTTTCACAATCCAATTTACCATTCGATGAATTAAATTAAAATGGAAAATATTGATTCAGAAAAAAAATCTGCCCATATATTTTTAATTGTTCAAGTCTTCCACACAGAAGGAAGAGATAAAAAAAATCACCAAAAGAGATAAAAAAAATCACTTTTATATTAGAATTCAGCTCAGCAAACATGTACCAAGTTCAGAGTTCAGTGCTAGTACCATAAAAATTAAAGGGAGCATATGCATAAGTCTTACTATCTTGCTGAGAAGGAAGGCAGGGTATTGAATTGTCTGAATGAAGTATAGTAAGTGCTATGAAAATTACAAGCCCCCTACCACACACAAAGAAACAAGCAAAGAGGGGTGCCCTGTGTTTTAGTCAGAATTCTCCAGAGGAAAAGAACTGGTAGAATGTATATATAAGAAGGGATTTACTAGATTGGCTGACACTATCAGAAGCTGGATAGTCCCACAATAGCCACCTGCAGTTACTCAGTCCAAGAAGCTGGAAACCTCAGAATAATAGGGACCAATGATACAGTCCCAGTTCAAGGATAAAGCTATGGAAGCTTTGTGGACAATTGCTAGTGTTATGTCCTGGAGTTCAAAGGCTGAAACATATGGAGTCTGATATACCCAGGGAGAGAGCAAAAATGAAACAAACAAACAAACAAAACAACACCTACCTACTGCAGTTTGCACACAACTATGAGCTTCCCCCCTCTTCAGCATGTTGTTGCATCCTGGCACCAGCCTATTGGACAGAGCTGCCCACATTCAAGAAGGGTCTTCTCCTTCTTAAATTGCTCTCTCACATGCCAATCAACTCAGGGAACACTCTCATAGACACACCCAGAAGTGTGCTTTACCATTTTCTCAGGAGCCTCTCAATCTAGTTGACTACCAAGATCAACTACCACAGTCCCATATTTACCATCGCACAGTAAGGGAAGAGTCAGCAGATCATAACAACTTGACATCTCTTTAGAGTTCAGAAATGCACCCTCTAGGAATGAGTAGAAAGGCACACAATCAACTATAAAAAGGAGTGCTTTATTTTTATTTTTATTTTTTTAATTATTATTTTAGTTCATTGTACACAAATGGAGTACAACTATCATTTTCTGGTTGTACACAAAGTAGAATCGTACAATTTGCATATTTATACATATATATACGGTAAAGATATTTGTCTCATTCTATTATCTTTCCTTCCCCTCCCCCTCCCCACCCCTCAGTTTCCTCTATACAATCCATCCCTTCTCCATTCTTCACATACCTCCCCCCCACCCCCGCTATGTGTCATTAACCACTTTTAAGAGAAATCATTCAGCCTTTGGTTTTATTGGGATTGACTTATTTCACTTAACATGATCTTCTCCAATTCCATCCATTTACCTGCAAATGTCATAATTTTATTATTCTTTGTGGCTGAATAATATTCCATTGTGTATATATACTACAGTTTCCTTACACATTTATCTATTGAAGGGCATCTAGGTTGGTTCCACAATCTAGCTATAGTGAATTGGGCTGCTATAAACATTGTTGTGGCTGCATCACTGCAGTATGCTGATTTTAAGTACTTTGGGTATAGGCCAAGGAGTGGGATAGCTGGGTCAAATGCTGGATCCACTCCAAGTTTTCTGAGGAATCTCCACACTGCTTTCCAGAGTGACTGCACCAATTTGTAACCCCACCAGCAATGTATGAGTGTACCTTTTCCCCACATCCTCACCAACACCTGTTGTTGCTTGTATTCTTGATAATAGACATTCTAATTGGGGTGAGATGATATTTTAAGGTAGTTTTGATTTGCATTTCTCTTATTACTAGAGATGTTGAACATTTTTGATCATATGATTCTATATTTAGAGGAGCCAAAAAATTCCACCAGAAAATTTCTAGAACTCATAAATGAATTCAGTAAAGTAGCAGGATATAAAATCAGCACTCATAAATCTAATACATTCTTATTCATAAGTAATGAATCCTCTGAAAGAGAAATTAAGAAAACTACCCCATTAATAATAGCATCAAAAAAAAAATACCTGGGAGTCAATTTAACAAAAGAGGTGAAAGACCTCTACAATGAGAACTACAGAACACTCAAGAAAAAAATTAAAGAAAATCTTAGAAGATGGAAAGATCTCCCATGTTCTTGGATAGACAGAATTAATATTATCAAAATGGCCATACTACCAAAAGCGCTATACAAATTCAATGCAATTCCAATTGAAATCCCAATGATGGACCTCATAGAAATAGAGCAAACAATCATGAAATATATTTGGAGGAATAAGAGACCTAGAATAGCTAAAGCAATCCTTAGCAAGAAGAGTGAAGCAGGTGGTATCACAATACCAGACCTTCAACTATCCTACAGAGCAATAGTAACAAAAACAGCATAGTATTGGCACCAAAATAAGCAGATAGACCAATGGTGCAGAATAGAGGACACAGAGACAAACCCACATAAATGCAGTTTTCTCATACTTGACAAGCCAAAAACATACAACGGAGGAAAGATAGCCTCTTCAATAAATGGTTCTGGGAAAACTGGAAATCCATATGCAGCAAAATGAAACTAAACCCCTATCTCTCACCCTTCACAAAACTCAACTCAAAATGGATCAAGGACCTAGGAATTAGACCACAGACCCTGCACCTAACAGAAGAAAAGAAGGTCCAAATCTTCATCATATTGACCTAGGACCAGACTTCCTTAACATGACTCCCAAAGCACAAGAAATAAAAGCAGGAATCAAAGTAGCCTTGATATATATAAAACAAAAATCAAATTAAATATAAGGAGAAAGAGATGTCTGTATATTTACATATGTATATGTATAAAAAACTTCCAGGTGTTCCAAGACACAAGTTTGAGAAATACAGGGCTAATTGACTCCATTAGCATTTTGCAAAGCTGAATTTAGAATTCTTTCTCAAACAAATACAAATACAAATGGAATGGAGAAAGTTTTATACATACTATACATATAATCATGATCTGCAAATTCCCTTTTTGTAAAACAAAAGTATTGGTAAGTTTTCTTATGAAAGTTTCTTCATAATGTCATGTGTCCTTTCATTCTTTAACATATTCTTGCATTATGCCAAGATTTCAGTAAAGCAAACAAAAAAATTATTGGGCTTTTCATGAAGACTTTCATTGATAATTAAAAATGATCAAATACGTAATAATAAATACTCAGTATACTTCTAATAAAAAAAGCAGGAATCAATAATTGGAATAGATTCAAACTAAAAAGTTTTTTCTCAGCAAAGGAAACAATAAGCAATGTGAGGGGAGAGCCTACAGAGTGGGAGAAAATCTTTGCCACACACATGTCAGATAGAGCACTAATCTCCAAAATACATAAAGAACTCAAAAAACTCTACACCAAGAACACAAATACCCCAATCAATAAATGGGCTAAGGAAATGAGCAGACACTTCACCGAAGAGGATCTACAAGCAATCAACAGATATATGAAAAGGAGTGCTTTTGTAATAGGCAAATGATAGTTCTTTAAAGCTAGGTATTTATTTGAAAGCTTATCACTCAGACCTTTTGTAGAGTCTTAGGGTGAGAATCTAAAAGTTTTCACCTTAGGGATTCAGCACTTGCATGGGCCCTCAGGTGTCTAAGGAAAAAGAGATGTTAAGAGGGGCAGATTTGGCCAATGACAGTGTTTTCCATTCAAGATAGGAATGTTCTCAAAGTGCCTGGGAATGTTATCTGAGATATCCAGGACATTATTAGACAGAACAAAGTGGCAGGGATTCAGCTATTAAATGCTTCAGGAATCAAATTTACACTGCATTGTTTTGTAAATGGTCACCTCGAGGTGACTAAATTGACAATAAAATATAACTCAGCTTTTACCATTGATGCTAAGCTTTGTCCCTTGAAAACATCATTTGCTATGCTGTGAGGATTTTCATCTAACTCAACCATTTAAAGAACGGATTTCACATAGTTTCTGAACTTAAAAAGTGATTAGAAATTGAGCAATCAAAATGAAAAGAACTTTTAAATAAACTACATTTCTCATTAGAATCAATTAAAACCCATCTCCTGAACACAACTTTATATGATTTAGAAGGAAATAAAGTACTAATTTGAAAAGAAATCTATCTGATAGGTGTTTTTTCCTCTGAATCTTCAAAAAATTCAAAATATTTCATGTAGGGATGTCAAGTATTGACTCTTTTTGAAGACCTAAATCTAGATTTTTAGTATTTGTTAGTGGAAAAAATGAGTATCACTCAAGGCATAGAGTGTTTGGAATGTTGTTTGTGAATTATTGAAGTATAGGTGCTATTGGAATTAGATTTGTCTATAAATTTATTTTTGCCATTAATTGAAACACACTTTATTAAGTAGAATTATGAAGATAAGTAAAATGGAAGACTGAGGAGATCCCCTAAAGGATTATCCCACTTATTTCCAAATAGAGAACTACCATTCCCATCTCTGGTATGGGCAGTGTAACTTGGAAAGAAATAGTAAGCCCTTTGAAAGAATTGGACTTGGACTTATACAATTCTTTTATAGCTTGAATTTGAGCCTAGGTAGTTATCCTGCAGTTTTCGTCCCAGGACCTGCCACGGTTACCAAAATCCATGACTCCAGTCCCTTCTATAAATGGCATGGTATTTGCATGCTATGTGTGCATATCTTTCATATACTTTAAAGCATCTCAGGACTCTTTATAATATCTAAAACATGTGAATGGTTGTTAAATCATTTAGAGACTAATAATAAGGAAAAAAATCAATACATATGTGTTATAAATATTTTTTCAAATACTTTTATCTGCAGTTGGTTGAATCTGTGGATGTGGAACCCATGGATATAGAAGACCTACTGTATTATTGTTCTGAAAGTTTCTTTATTGTAAGACAGAAGGAGCAGTAACATAAATACCAGTTGTCCTCTGAAGTGACCAATTGTGGCTTCTTCCATAGCAGGTCTTCACCTAAACTGCCTTAAATTCAAAAAGTCTTACACTCTTTCCTGTCAATTCACTCCATTATGGAAAGTTGTGTCTAGCAGTCTTTCTATAATAAATAGTCTGACTCTATTTTTTATTTGCTGAGAGCTTTTAAGCCCTGCTCCTTTCTCTTTCCTTTTTGCCGCAGTCTGATTTCACTTATAAGACAGACCAGGTGCTCTCTCCTTACAGGAGGTTCAAACCCCACACAAACCCCTCCCCACCATTCCTGAATCACCACTGAAAACCCCAAGCTCATGTACTTTTCTGTGCTCTCCAGTCATTTTTAGACCTGCTTGTGAAGCCTGCCTTCCTGTCCCTGGAAAGCTTCATTACATAAGTAATAAACCTTTTTTCACACTTTTTGTGCGTGCCTCAAGTCTTCAAGCTCCACAGTCTAACCAAATTTTGATAGAGGTCTATTCTGGCTCTGAAGCACAGTTTCTGTCTCTGCAGTGTACTCACAATTTGTTCTGAGAGTATAATGTCTAGAACTACTGGGGGTCTTTCTTCATTCTTTAACTTTTCTTTTTTATTTATTTACTTGTTTGTTTGGTTGGTTTTTGTGGCAGTGGGGATTGAACCCAGGGGTGCTCTACCACTGAACTATATCTCCAGCTCTTTTTGATTGTTTTGCTGTTATTGTTTTGAGTGTTTGTGTGTTCTAAATCTTGAGTCAGGTTCTCACTAAGTTGTTTAGGCTGGTCTTCAGCCTGGGATCCTCCTGCTTCAGTCTCCCTAGTGGCTGGGATTACAGGCCTGTGCCACTGCCCTGGTCTTTCTTTGACTTCTTAACTACCTGAGGGCAAGTCTACATTTTGAGCTGCTGTTGCTGGGTAGTGAGTGCTGCTTTGTGCAACATTTGCTTGGTGCTATTGAGATTCTGTTACTGTTTTAACCAACCCATCAGAAGTGTCAATAATAAACTGGATTTTAAATGAAAGGAATATAGGATTCAGGACTTGGTTAATTTGACCCTGGGTCATGTCTTGGCCCAGACCTGTGTGTCTGAGACTAAAACATCTTTCTCAATTCCAGTGTAAACTGTGACTGACACTAGGTTCAAAGAATGACTCTTACCCTGTGACCAATTGTGACCTGGTATGTTTCAACCAAGGTCTAGGTCCCAGTTCTCTAGATAGCTCATGGGAAAGACCATATCCTTTGTGATACATCAGTCCATTGTGTGGTCACTCACATGGAGGAAAAATAGTCACTATATGAGCAGCAGTTATTATTTGAAAACTTGAAGTTACTAAAGCCCGCGACCCTAAAGGCAGATGTCTCCTTGGGAGCCTTTGCTGGTGCTGCTCTGTTGTCCTTATGTCTTAGTTGCCAAAAAATCTTGACCTTACAGGTACAGGAGGAAATACTTATGGTCCAAGCAAGGGTTAATTCACCATTGCTACTGGGGTGATCCCTGATCCCAGTGATTCTGATCTGATGCTCTCCAGAGAAATCTAAAATTCACTAAAACATTTTAAACAATAAAAGATTAAAGGGTGATAATCGACTTTCATACCTTTACAGAATAGGTTTTTAATTAATTTTAAAATACTAAATGCACCAATCAGCAAGCTTTCACAGCTTTAATTAATATTAGGGCTCAAATTACAGTGATAACTGAGCTCATTTAAAACAAAGTACCTCCCTGGAATGTTAGGGGAATTATTGAGCATAAAATAAAGGACATGAACCTCACTTTAACTATTTGAACTATTGCCTTCCCTAAATTTCCCAAACTCCTAGCACACATGGCAGCAAAATATTGCATAGTAAGCATAAGTATTCTGCCATAGTGAGTAGCAAATTAAACTGAGTCTTTGTGCTTAACAAACTGGTTTGACAAAATGGGTCCACATGAACCTTGCCCACGATTATAATAGTTGGTATGACTCAACGTAAACTAAAGTAGAGATCTTCACAGATCCAACCCCTTAATATAAGATCTATTTACATAAAGGGTGATTATTCCCACTCCTTCATTTAATAGTCCAATTTGTTCTTTTCTTATACTTGGAAAGAGTAAATAGCAACACAAAGTGGATTACCACAACCTCAGAACCTCAAACCCATCCACGGAGGTCCTTATACCTAATGTCGTGGAAATCACTGACTCCAAACAAACAGGAACTTTAAATATTTTGCACTGTTGATTACAACCAAAGGCTCTGAACCCTAAATTGTGATATAACAAGCACTCCTCTTATTGTCCCCAGAGATTCCTTTGTTGTATAAACTTTAGCAACCTCCTCTCAGATTTTTTTGGAGTCTTGGACCACCTACAATGGCTTTAAGTTGCACATAGACTTTGGATCTAAGAAACTGCTCTCCTTGACTCTATGCTATATTTTATTAGTGTGGCAGTGTCTGGCCACACACTGGACACATGTACATATCTAGCTGCCTATCATGTCCTTAGGTCATGGAAGCAGCAACCCTGAAGCTCAACAACTTGAAATCTTCTTTTCTCAGCATCCTAAATTGCTGGGATTACAGGTGTGTGCCACCAAGCCCAGCTTGCTTTTCCCTCTCTTAATGGGGGATGACTCTGATAAATGATAAGTCATTGGGGTGGTACAATGGGTTAGCACAGTTGATCAAATTTCAGTCAGCACTCGATAGCCTGGCCAACAATGAGCCTTGTGAGCACAATGTTACAGGCTCTTGAGCCATTACAAATGAGCTGTCTGATCCACCTAATGGTAGCAACAATCCCTTGTCCATAGATGCTTCCTTTGGGTAAGGACTCTGATAATGTCTTACCCTATAGATACTCAAGGCAGAAATCATTGTCGTGTATGTATCTATACATGCTAAGGTCACACTCTAAGCTTTCATCAAGACACTCCTTATTTTCCTTAGAGTTCTAGACATTACTGAGAGTGACAAAGGCACCTATGCTACTTCTTAAAACACAGAGTATGGGGATTTTGAAGAAGGCAATTGAGAACCATTTTATTGCCCTTACTTGCCTCAGACTACAGACTATAATATTAGTGTAATGGTAACTCTGTGTGTCAACTTGACTTGTCATGGGGCACCCAGATATTTGGTTAAATATTATTCAGAATGTGTCTGTTGAGAGTGCTTCTGAATGAGATTAACTTTGAGTAGATAGATTGAGTAAAGCATGCTGCCCCTTTTCCCAGTGTGAGTGGACCTCATTCAACCCTGTGAAGGCTTGAATAGAACAAAAAGGCTAAGTAAGAGAAAATTCATCCTCTCCTGCCTGTCTTTCAGCTGGGAAACTGATCTCCTGTGTTTGGATTCAGATTCAGATTGGAACTTCTCATCCACTTTCCTGGTTCTCAGAAAAGACTGGATTGGATCAGATTGGATCTCCAATTTGTTCAATATAGCTCTCAAGACGTCGCCTCCGTAATCACGAGTGCATTTCTACTTTATGAGCATGCCATATCAAGGGGAGGATTGTAATAAAGAGTCGGACTCCCACTTTTGGTGTTTAACTGCTTTTACGTTTCACCACTTCCTCTTACTCTTTTTCCTACATCTGGACAAGCTTATAAGATAGCCTGAATGCTCCCTCTGGCACTGACAGGAAATTCAAGCCAGGCAAGCCTTCTTCTGTAAGGGAACCCTTATTCCAGGCTCACCTCCTAATCATTATGAAAATCCCAAAGAAATCTTTCTGTGTTCCTTTCAAGAAATTTGGGGACTAGTTTGGAAAGTCTGCTCTGTTCTCTCCATAAAAATTGTTTTCATCAGTTTTGACATCCAAACCAAATTTGAGTGGGTGTCCATTTTGTTTGTGAGGATGGTCATAGTGCAGTGATAAGATTTGTTTCTTTGCTAATACCTAGACCTCAGCAAATTCTTCTGTTTCTTAACCTTTTTCATTACGAGTAGCATAGAAAAGGAATGTACCTATCTCCTGCACCCCACAGAAGACCTCTGTCTACAAAACTAAAAATTATAAAGCCCTGAGTTGTTTGATGGGACTGTATTTTCTCACCTCACCTATTAAGAGACCTATTTGATATAATGATATGTGAATTGTCTGAGGGTAACAATGGAGGAGTGTTTGGGGGTACATAGTGACATTCCCTGGATTTCCCTCAAGAACATTATTAGATCACCTGGGGCTTTATGGTTTTCTCACTTTGCCTACGGTTGCCCTTCTCCTATTTCAATTATCTATTTTTTCTGCTTAATCACCCCAAAACCTACTGGCTTAAAATAATTACCACTTTACTTTCTCCCAATTCTGTGGGACAGGAATTTGGATAGAAGATGGTAGGGATGGCTTAACGCATTTCTGCATCTCATGCCATCAGATGGTGGAGCTGGCTGTGTCCTTTCTACCATGGTCATCTGCCTGGAGTCTCTGTTCTTGCTAGTTTGAGTGCCTGTTTCTTTACCACCTGGGCTGTTTGTATGGTCAGTTTGATCTTCTTCCCTGCAGTATATGCAAGGTATTTTGGCTTCTTATATGACTGTTGACTTCACCAAAATGAAAAAGTATAAAATGCAAAAGCAAAAGTTTCCAGGTTTTCCTAATGCCCCATCCCAGAACTAATAAAATGTCAATTCTACTCCTTTTTTTTTTTGGTTGAAGATTTCAGGACCAGCTAGTATTTAAAGAGAAGAAAATACACAAGGTTGAGGGTACTGGGATGTTGGTTCAATGGCTGGTTCAAGGTACTAGTTGGTTATACCTCCCAAAGCTGTATCTACTCCCAAAGTTGTCACTTTCCCATAAACTGTCCTGACTCCTGGCAAAATGCATGTGTTTCAGCCACAGTGTTTGTGAGTAGTACAAATCCACAGTGGAAAAATACCATAAATTCCCACAAATAAGAGAATGTGTGCTAAAGAACATGAAAGAATGTTTAAAAATCATAGAGAACAGGAAAACAGGACTCAGATTGTCTTTCTCTTAATCAGACTGTAAGTTTGAAAAACTGAGTAATTTCCCCAAATCTATGTGGCTCAAGGACTCATTTCTATCATGTCATACCACCTTAAGCTCACTACATTTTGTTTAACAGAGTGTGTTATGAGAAATAACAGGTAGCCTCGAGCTTTATGGGATTTTCTATTTTATGTCATTTTTGTTTATCTTCTAAAAGTATTTAAACAGTGCCTGCTTAAAATGCAAGTGGAAGAGGAAGAGAGAATGAGAGCAAGCAGAGGAGGGCACTCACATATGCACCAGTTATAAAGGGGGAGGAAGCAAAGTGATCAAGTGAAAATGAAATGAATTGCTGAGTGTCCATTTAGAGAACAAGCAGGACAGTGTTATTTACCATCCCATCCATTACTGACATTTTCTTTCACACCACAGGTTGCCATGACCCCTCATTTTGCAGCATTTCATGATCAGAACTCTGCCATATGACATTTCACTAACCACATTTCATTGAACATCTCTTAACCCTTGACATTTGGGCACAGATGATACATCTTAAAGTGCAATCAGAAACCTTTTTATAAGAAGTAAGCAACACTTTTAGTGCCAATGCAAGGGATGGAGATGGCTTCTCTATGTTTTAATAAAACATTTTCCATTTCCCAGATGTAAGATTTCCTATTAACATTTTTAGATGTATGTTAAAAATATGATATTCCTTCTAATATGATTTCCCTGGCATATGTTATAACCTTGGTAACTGCTGTGAAGCCATTCAGAAAAAATATCTTTTCCATCAAGCACGATAAGTAGTTTATTAATTTTGACTCTTCTTTACTTACCAATCTATCTGACAAGAGTACTATTATTTGCAACTTTTATTTGCAAATTTATTTTACATTTTAAAATGTAAAACGTTTTTCTTGCAGCATCCCTATACAATCTTTAGCACTCCAATGAATTTTTTTGTCTTCCTCAAATAGCTAATAATACTTACTAATCAACTATATCAGGGATTAGCAAATTAGGATCAAATTTAGTCCATGCCCTCTTTTTTTTTTATAAATTAAGGTTTATTGGAACATAGCCATTCAATTCATTTACATGCTACCTTTTAGGTACAGTGGGAGAGGAGAATAGTTACAAAAGACACTTTAGGACCTGCAAAGACGAAAATACTTGCTATTTGGGCCTTGATAAAAAAAATACTGACCCATAAGAATATTGCATGAATTTATAAAACAGCATTTTATAAAGTCTGACTAATTTTTGAGAGATAAAATAGTGTATGTCACAAAATGAGAACAAATGTATACAGACTTTTTCACTTATAAAGAAATTCATCTTTTCTATCATTCATATTGTATATTTAACTTTCCAATCTCTTCCTTTGTGAAATTTCATTGATTCTTCTCTTTAGTTGCTCTTCTTTTTAGGACAATGTTTCACTAAATGTGGCTCTTGATCATCTCAGAATCACCTAGTATTTGTGAAAAAGCAGATCATTGAGTCCTGTGTCAGAATAGATAATGACTCTTCAGCTTTCAAATGACTTTTCTTTTACTCCTTGACAGGATAGGCATTCCCATTCTACAATGCTTCCCCTTGGCCAATCCAAATTTTTTTTTTTAGCAACTTCTAACTCCCTTTCATATTTCATGATTCACAGCATCAGCTAATAGTTTTAAATGTCACTAAAAATTTTGGAGGACTAAATCCCTTCAAAGCAAATGTTCCAATAAGAAAATAATTTATGTATTTTCTACAAATCAATGTGTCTTTGTTATGGTTTAGATATGAGATGTTCCCAAAAGTTCATGTCTTAAACAATGAAGAATTTTCAAAAATGAAAAGATTAGATTATGAGAGGTATGACCTAATCAGTGTATTGTTCTACTGATATGTGTTAACTGGGTGGTAAACTAAGGTGTGGCTGGAAGAAGTAGTTCACTTTGTCTTCCTTTGTATTTTGTCCTTTGTATTTTGTCCCTGGTAAGTGGAGCTCTCTTGCTGCTTTCTGGTTGCCATGTCCTGAGCTGCTTTCCTCCACCACACCCTTGGCCATGATGTTCTGTCTCACCTTGAGTCTAGTGATATGGTATTGACCCACCATGGTCTGAACTTCTGAAACCATGAGCCAAAATAAACTTTTCCTTCTCTAATACCTTCTCGGATATTTTGTTTACAGAGATTAAAAGTTGACTAAATCAACTAAAATCTTATTGACATTTGGTCATTGTATTAGGTATCTTTTTTCTGCATATTATAAATTTCTCCCAGAAATCCTGGTATAGCTTAGTGAAATACCTGAGATTTAGCTGTTTCAGAGGCCTGCAATGAAGATTCTGGTCAAGGCGGCAGTCACTATCTGGCTTTTGTTCTAAGCAGTTATAAGGTTTTAGTCCTCAAGAGTAACTCACAGCATGATAACTGGCTTCTTTCAGAGCAAGGAAGTTAGCAAAACAGGACAGTCCACTTGCAAACTGCCATGATGGAGAGGAACCTATGGCAAAAACAAAGGTCTCTAACTAGTAGCCAGTGAGCCACATCATAAGGAAGCCAAATTCCCTAGTAGAACTTTGCATCCTTATGAGAGACCTTGAGCCAACAAATGCACTAGGGAAACTATTTATAAACACAAGCATCACCAAAGAAGGTTTTTGTCACTATATTAATATCAAACAGAAGAATTTAAGGCAAAAACAAAACTAAAGATAAATAATAAAAAATGATCATTTAATTTTCTTAATAAAATAAAGGCTTAATTCACGAAGATGAAAAAACTCCAAATTTTCATGTATCTAACTTATGTGGTCTCAGTAGACATAAAACAAAATGTAACAAAAGTACAAAGAAAAATAGATAAATGAAAATTGATATTGGGTCAAATTTAGACATCTCTGTCAGTAATTGAGATTACAAAATTTTAAATACATAAAAACTAAACATTGTAATCAGTGTAAGTCACCTAATGAAAATATTAGAACAATCACTCTTTCTAGTTGTAAGAAGAACATGTTTTAAAAATTATCATATGCCATGTCAGGTTTTAAGGATTAAAATAATAAAAACGTATGTTTATTTTTACTTTAGTTCAATTGCACTATCAATAAGAAATGTAATACTTCTATACACCACAGCATATTTCACATTCTAAAAAATTATATAACTATTTATTAATTCTATCTATAGTTTATTTTATATTTCCCTCTGCCAGAATAAAAGCACCTGGAAAATAGAGATTTTTAATTTTTTAAATTGGATTTTTGTTTTCAATGATGCATTCATCCCCAAGTACCTTCAACAGTGTCTAGAACATGGTGAATATTCAATATATATTTATTTTTGTTAATGTTTCTGACTACTATAATCAAAAAAGAAGCTGTATTTCACCTAGAAGACCACTCCTCAGCCCTCCAATTTTTGTTTTTTCAGATATGGCTAAAAAAACTAGTTACTGAGTGACTAAATAGAAAAAGCTCCTAGAGGCATGTTAAGACACTGACTGATGTTTTAAGGCAGGAGTATGTCTTCCAGGGATAGTTGTTGGAAAAAGAGGTTGAGGAGACAGATGTAGGATATGAAATAGAGTCAGACACAAAGTCAGTGAAGCACTGAAGGCAACACTGAGAACAGCACTGTCCACCTGAGGGTGGGGGACATTAATGGACAGCACCATTACATAAATGGCTAAAAAAGTATTAGAAGAATGGAGGCCACCTTCATTTATGCATAATATTGTCTCCACATGTATATTTTTTCCTTAGTCTCTTTTTAGCTGTGTCTAATGTGCTATTTAACTTATCCATCAAGATTTTAAATTTATATCTTTTTTTTTCCTATTTTTACTATAACTATTATTTGTCCTTTTTTTAGATGTTCCAATTTTGTAAGTAAATCCCCACTTTGCATTTTATTTCCATAGCATATTAAATTATTATTTTAAATGGTATCTGATTGCTATCTGGATCTCTTATGATTCTGTTGTTGAATTTATTGAGTTCCCAGGTATATATGAAAAACTTTAGAGATAACTTGAAACCTGTGTGATGTTATATTCCTCCAGACAGGATATAAATTTCCTTCTGACAGGTGTTTAGTGATACTAGCCACCTGGATTTCCTTAATTCAATTAGAGTGTAGATGACTTATAGCTGAGTTTCAAACTTGAAAAAGTATGTGTTATTTTTCTTTCACTCTTATTTGTAGGCCAGAGATTTTCAGGGTCACCACCTAAAACTGGAGAACTAATATTTCCCCTCCTCAATGATCCTCAGATTCCAGACTTCTTTTAGCTCTGCTGAAAGTCCTGTTCAGATTCTGTCTCTTTCCCAAGTCTACGGAATCAACTCATGCCCCTTGGGAAAACGTGTCCCAGATGCCAGGATCACCTGTCTGGGTTTCCTTTTTCCTCTTTATGATTGCTGAGCATGTGCTCATGAATAAGCAGGATTAGTGTTTGCAGGGCTCTGTGGTCCTGCTAGAGTCGATATTGTTCTCTGCTTCTCTCTACTTCTGATGCAGCTGGGGTAGAATACTCTCTGGATTCTGCCAGAACTCTGGCTGACATATTGTTCCTCTTCAGATATCATGACCTCTGATATGGCCACCCTTGGAACCATACTCTCTGATGTAATTTTGCCAGATTCGTCAAGGTAGAAAAATTCTTCTTAAGTTAAAGCAGTATACAGGTCTGCAGTGAGAAAGAAAGAGGGTGTTGAGATATTAGAAGGATTCCAATGTAATTCTGCTGGATATCAGTGGTTTTATAGATTTTTTAAAAGGAATCTCATCATCTTAGTTATAACTTCCTAATTCTCCATAGGACTCCATTCATGGCATTGGGAGCTGGAGTGAAAGACAAATCTGAGTGGTAGACAACATGCAGTGTTCACAGACATCTTATCTCTCCTAGGGATTACTTTTTTGCTGCTTGTCAACATTTACCAAGTAAATACATATCATTAACCATGGAACCATCATGCCATTTCATAAGACAGACTCAGAAATTCCTGGATTCTCTAAACAGACATACAGAATCCTGAATTCAAGATGAGATTATTCCTGGACCTCAGTAATCAAACTTCATGTATTGGTGGCCCTGAGGATCAAGCTCAGGGCCTCATGAATGCTTGGCAATTGCTCTATCACTGAGTTACACTCCCTGTCCAAAATGTATAATGAGTGGAATTAAGTTGTTGGTGCTGAAAACCTAAAGTGTTTAAGAAAGCATTGCCCTAAATTTATATAATATACTCCAAAGAATAGTGGCCTAAGGTAAGATATATTTTCCATATTGTACTATAATCAGTAAAGCATATATAAGAAAAAGTGTATTTGGAATGCATATTTTAAAATTTGCATACTAATAAAACTTGTGGTAGCACAAATCTGAGATCAGAGAACACATATTTGGGGGCTATGTTTTTTTATTTCTATCATCATGGATTCAGTATATGATAGTTTCTCAACAGACAGCTTTCTCATACTTCTTGATGAAAACTTTGGAATATACACTGAGACAGAAGAGTAACAAAACAGAAGCAACCTGGATCCTTGAGTTTCCGAACAAAGGAGGACTCCTTTGCAGAGTGCTCTAACTTTTACATGAAATGAAGGAAACTTGTTGTAATAAGCTAAGATTTCACTTTGTTATGGTGGTGTTGTTAGTCCTGCAGACTAAAACCTTGTTATTCCAAGTGTGCTGAAAAACTCAAGTACATACATTTTATAGGGCCTGAGGGTCTGCCACTTGATAATGTAAGTACTGAGTCTTTGGACACACTTTATATCCCAGAGAGATTTGTACTTACATTAGGGTCTCAGAAGCACTGTTCCAATGTGTTTTGATTAATCCTTGAGTGAAATATTCTGGAAGCAAAGCCCAGCCAGAGGCAAAGACCAACCAGGAGAGTCTCTGGTGCTGTCAAAATCATTTATGCACTCATTCATTCATTCACCCATCCATCTATCCAGGAACTAATTGAAAGAATGTCTTTAGTTTGTTTTCTTTTTTTTTTCTTTTTTTGTACCAGGAATCGAATCCAGGGGCACTAAACTACTGAGCCACATCTCAGGCTCTGTTGTATTTATTTAGAGACAGGGTCTTGCTGAGTTGCTTAGCGCCTTACTAAGTTGCTAAGGCTGGCTTTGAACTCACAATCCTTCTACCTCAGCCTCTGAGCCACTGGGATTACAGGCATGTACCACCACCCCCAGTTTTTAGTTTTCCTTTTAACATTAATTCATCAAATTGTGTTAAGAACATAAAATCAAAGTCATTGGAAGTATAACAATAAACAAGTTGCATAATGTTCTTGCACATACAAAAGTTATAAACTAGTTATAGGATACAAACAATGACTAGGTAAAGATAATAAAGCATGGTGAGCTGTGATGGTCAAGGAAGAAGGTGATATGGACTTACCCAGGAGAGATCTAAAGGAAGATTTCTTGGAAGAAGTGATATTTAAGCTGAGTGCTGAAGAATGAGAATTATTTGGATGAAGTTGTGGGAAAACTGTTAAGTATGACTGCAACCCAGCAGGAAATGGGGCATAGGGATGAAGAGAGAGAATGGATAGGCAAGCAAGGACTTGCGTTCTGTGCTCAAGGATACAAAGGAGAAAAATGCTGACTGCAAATAAGTCTTTTTATTTGCATGAATGAAATCTGAATTCAGACCATTCAAGTCTTGAAAGAACTCAGGTTGGGTTAGTCCACTGAGGAAGATCAATGAGCTCTATAAAAACACAATAAATCCTAATCTCATGTTCCTGTTATTTTTTTTTTTAAATAACAGCTATCAAGCAAAGAATGTGTGCAACTTTTCCTTGACATCATCATATTCTGACCTACCACTTGTTACCCTAGGACCTGCTAAATGGGAAGGTGAGCATCCTCTTCTACTGCAATTTTGAAGGGCTTTTCTCAAGGATCATATTGAAATGGAGAAATGGAGGTAGACAAGTGTCTTTTTTTTTTTTTTGGTGTATGTGTTATTTTTTTTATTTACTTATTGATTCATTGAACACAAATGGAGTACAACTATTGTTTCACTGGTTGTACACAAAGTAGAGTCACACCATCTGTGCATTCTTACATGTACACAGGGCAATGGTATCTGTCACACATTCTGTTATTATTTTTACCCCCCACCCCGCCCCC
>JAJEJO010005388.1:206986-234078 GCA_020662805.1 Glaucomys volans | reverse complement strand
GATCTGTTCCTCTTTTTCTAGGGCTTTGAGCTGTAATGTGAGGTCATTGATTTGTTGACTTTTCATTCTTTTATTAAATGCACTCCCTGCAATGAACTTTCCTCTTAGCACTGCTTTCATAGTATCCCAGAGATTTTGATATGTTGTATCTTTGTTCTCGTTGACCTCTAAGAATCTTTTAATTTCTCCCCTAATGTCTTCTGTTATCCATGTATCATTCAATAGCATATTATTTAATCTCCAGGTCTTGGAGTAGTTTCTGTTTCTAACTTTATCATTGATATCTAATTTCATTCCATTATGATCTGATAGTATACAAGGTAGTATCTCTATGATTTTGTATTTGCTAAGAGCAGCTTTGTGGCATATCATATGGTCTATTTTAGAGAAGGACCCATGAGCTGCTGAGAAGAAAGTGTATTCGCTTTTTGATGGATGGAATAATCTATATATGTCTGTTAAGTCCAAATTAGCGATTGTGTCATTGAGTCCTATGGTTTCTTTGTTCAATTTTTGCTTGGAGGATCTGTCCAACGGTGAGAGAGGAGTGTTAAAGTCTCCGAGTATTATTGTGTTTTGGTCTATTTGATTCCTGAAATTGAGAAGGATCTGATTAACATCCATGGATGCACCATTGTTTGGTGCATAAATATTTATGATTGTTATGTTCTGATGATTTATGCTACCTTTAAGCAGTATGAAATGTCTTTCTTTATCCCTTCTGACTAACTTTGGCTTGAAGTCTGCTTTATCTGAAATGAGAATGGAAACCCCAGCTTTTTTACTCAGTCCATGTGCATGGTATGTTTTTCCCTACCTTTCACCTTTAGTCTGTGGGCATGTTTTTCTATGAGATGAGTCTCTTGAAGGCAGCATATTGTTGGGTCTTTCTTTTTAATCCAGTCTGCCAGTCTATGTCTTTTGATTGATGAGTTTAGGCCGTTTACATTCAGGGTTATTATTGAGATATGACTCCCGTCATTTTAGCTTTTGGGGGGTTTTTAGCTTAACTTTGTTTCTCCTTTGATTGACTCTTTCTTTAGGGTAGTTCCTCCCCATGGTGACCGAGATTGTTATTTTTCATTTCTTCCTCTTCGAATATTTTGTTGAGAATGTTCTGTAGGGCAGGCTTTCTCTTTGTGAATTCTTTAAGCTTTTGTTTATCATGGAAGGATTTTATTTCGTCATCAAATCTGAAGGTAAGTTTTGCTGGGTATAAGATTCTTGGTTGGCATCCATTTTCTTTCAGAGCTTGAAATATTTTGTTCCAGGCCCTTCTTGCTTTTAGGGTCTGGGCTGAGAAATCTGCTGATATCCATATTGGTTTCCCCCTGTAGGTAATCTGCTGCTTTTCTCTCACAGCCTTTAAAATTCTATCTTTGTTTTGTATGTTAGGTATTTTCATTATAATGTGCCTTGGTGTGGATCTGTTGAAATTCTGTGTGTTTGGTGTCCTGTAGGCCTCTTGTAATTGATTTTCCATCTCATTCATCATATTTGGGAAATTTTCTGATATTATTTCATTGAACAGATTATTCATACCCTTGGTTTGTATCTCTGTGCCTTCCTCAATCCCAATAACTCTTAAATTTGGTCTTTTCATGATGTCCCATATTTCTTGGAGGTTTCGTTCATGATTCCTAACCATCTTCTCTGTTTGTTCGACTTTGTTTTCAAGATTAAATATTTTGTCTTCATTGTCTGAGGTTCTGTCTTCCAAGTGATCTATTCTGTTAATTATGCTTTCTATTGAATTTTTAACTTGGTTGATTGTTTCCTTCATTTCCTTGTTTCCTTCAAGGATTTCTGTTTGTTTTTTTCTCAGAACTTCTATCTCTTTATTGAAATGATTTTTTGCTTCCTGCAATTGCTCTATTAGCTGGTTATTCATAGCCTGAATCTGCTCTCTCGTCACATCATTCTCTTCTCGGATCATTTTAATTATGAACATTCTGAACTCCATTTCTGTCATTCCTTCTACCATGCTGTCTTTGGGATCTCTTGATGTATCATCTAGGTTTGTTTGGGACACTTTCTTCCCATGTTTTCTCATGCTGCTCATGTATCTTCCCCTCTAGTAGTGCAAATCAGAGGGATTGCAATTTCCCTGTAAAGACTTAGGGCGTCCCTGCAGATTTCTAGTAACTCACCAGATGTTTGAGAGGTGCTTGATCAAGTGGTGACCCAAGATAGCTGCTGTCTCACAACCTCCAGGTTGGAAATGATCAATGCTTCTGGGCAGAGGCAACCAGGAGACGCAGCACCGTGGCCCTGGAGCCGCAGCACTGTGTCCCCGCGGGTAGGGGTGGACTTAGGTCCGAGGGCTCAGTCAGCTGAAGATGGCGTCTCTCCACCAGGGAAGCTGTAAAATGGCGCCAAGGGGCCCAAATTCCCCGCTGGAGCTGGCAAGCAGCTCTGCTCCCAGCTCGAGAAGTGTCTTATTAACAAAGTGGTCATGACTGGTATACTTCTAGGAATCGGAGGCAGAATTTTAAGCAATACTTTAAAATTATCTAGAAGCATTTCTATTGTTATGGTGAATATTGTCATAACCTTGGAAACAAGACAGAAAAATCAATATGATATGGCTTACATGTGTACCAAAAGAATAGTGTACCACTAATTAGAACAAATAAAATTTTAAAATTTTTTTAAAAAGAATCATGGATTTCAAGGAGGATGTCAGTGATTGAATCAAGTGAAGTTTCTATTTCAATTGGCT
Organism: Glaucomys volans; assembly: GCA_020662805.1. Taxonomy (NCBI): domain Eukaryota; kingdom Metazoa; phylum Chordata; class Mammalia; order Rodentia; family Sciuridae; genus Glaucomys; species Glaucomys volans. Next base: position 231,356 of record JAJEJO010005388.1, on the reverse strand, counting down.
CCTTTTCCTTAATTTGTTTATTCAAAGACTTTGAAAGCTCAATAGTCATGTCCAGTGATCACAAAATCTTCTACAGTTTTAGATCTTGTTCCTATTTTTCATGCAGCCTAATAGGGACCAGAACTCCTGCGTATATGTGAAAAGCAAATGTAGCACTGTAAATACTTCACAATCTTGTATAAGAGACTTCATTTAAATTTTGTCAATGTCGTTGCATACATCCTGACAATAGATTTAGAAGTCAAAGCCCATTGTTATGAAATCCTAGGGTTATCTGCCATTCTTCTCTTGTACATTCTTTTTTACTAGACTGAACATTTCTTATCAGGATTTAAAGATCTATTTGGCAGAAATATTTTGCATGTTAGTTATTTCCCACATATTTTGATATGTTGCATTCATATTACCATTAAGTTAAATATTTTCTACTATCTCTTAAGATTACTCACAGACTATTTAGAAGTGTGTTAATTTTTTTAAGTATTTGTAAATTTCTAGGTATCATATTGCTATTGATTTCTAATCTAATTCTATTTTAGTCAGCTTTCTGTCACTGTGAACAAAATGACTGACAAGAACAACTTAGAGAGGGAAAGTTTACTTGAGGCTCATGGTTTCAGAGGTCTCAGTTCATGGTGTCCAACTCCATTGCTCTGGGCCAAGGTGAAGCAGCAACTCATAGGGGACAGGGCCCTGTGGAGGAAAGCTGTTCAGCTCATGGCAGGGGTCAGAAGGAAAGAGAAGAAAATGAGGGGGAAGGGGCTGCAGGGAAGATGAACCCTTGCAGAGTATGCCCCAAGTAAGCCACCTCCTCCAGTCACAATTATCTACAGTGGTAACCATTCAAAGAATCCACAGCTGTAACCATCATTCAGGATAAACTGATTAGGTTATACCTCTCACAATTCAATCATTTCACCTCCAAACATTGCTACATTAACGTAGGAGCTTTGAGGATCGCCTCATATACAAACCATAAAAAATTCTAATGTTGTCAGAGAATATACCATTGTAATCCTTCTGAATTTATGAAGCTTATTTTATTTCATTGTATTTTTACTTTTTTATTTTGGTTCATTGTACACAAAGTAGAATCATACAATTTGCATATTCATACATATACATAGGGTAATGATGTTTGTCTCATTCTATTATCTTTCCTTCCCCACCCTCTCCCTACTCCTCATTTTCCTCGATACAATCCATCCTTTCTCCATTCTTCAGTTACCTCCCCCTACCCCTGCTATGTGTCATCAACCACTTATCAGAGAAATCATTTGGCCTTTGATTTTTTGGGTTTGACTTATTTCACTTAACATGATATTCTCCAATTCCATCCATTTACCTGCAAATATCATAATTTTACTAATCTTTATGGCTGAATAATATTGCATTGTGTATATATACCACAGTTTCTTTATCCATTCATCCATTGAAGGGCATCTAGGTTTGTTCAATCTAGCTATAGTGAACTGGGCTGCTATAAACATTGATGTGACTGCATCACTCAGTATGCTGATTTTAAGTCCTTTGAGTATAGGCCAAGGAGTGGGATAGCTGGGTCAAATGATGGTTCCATTCCAAGTTTTCTAAGAAATCTCCATACTGCTTTCTAGAGTGGCCTCACCAATTTGCAACCCCACCAGCAATGTATGAGTGTACCTTTCTCCCCACATCCTTGCCAACACCTATTGTTCCTTGTATTCTTGATAACAGACATTCTAATTGGGGTGAGCTGATATCTTAGGGTAGTTTTGATTTGCATTTCTCTTAGTACTAGAGATGTTGAACATTTTTTCATATATCTGTTGATTGTGTGTAGATCCTCTTCTGTGAAGTGTCTGCTCATTTCCTTGGCCCATTTATTGATTGGGCTATTTGTATTCTTGGGGTCAAGGTATTTGAGTTCTTTATGTATTCTGGAGATTAGTGCTCTATCTGTCATGTGTGTGGCAATGATTTTCTCCCACTCTGTAGGCTCTCTCTTCATATTGATGACGGTTTCCTTTGCTAAGATAAAGCTTTTTAGTTTGAATCTATCCCAATTATTGATTCCTGCTTTTATTTCTTGTGCCTTGGGAGTCATGTTAAGGAAGTCTGTTCCTAAGCCCACATGATGAAGATGGGGACCTACTTTTCCTTCTGTTAGTTGCAGGGTCTCTGGCCTAATTTCTAGGTCTTTGATCCATTTTGAGTTGAGTTTCGTGCAGGGTGAGAGATAGGGGTTTAGTTTCATTTTGCTGCATATGGATTTCCAGTTTTCCCAGCACCATTTGTTGAAGAGGCTATCTTTTCTCCATTGTATGTTTTTGGCATCTTTGCCTAGTATGAGAAAACTATATTTATGTGGGTTTGGCTCTGTGTCTTCTATTCTATACCATTGGTCTACCTGCCTATTTTGGTGCCAATACCATGCCCTTTTTGGTACTATTGCTCTGTAGTATAGTTGAAGATCTGGTATTATGATACCTCCTGCTTCACTTTTCCTGCTAAGGATTGCTTTAGCTATTCTGGGTCTCTTATTCCTCCAAATGAATTTCATGACTGCTTGCTCTATTTCTATGAGATCGGTCATCCATGCATCATTCAATAGTGTATTATTTAATCTCCAGGTGTTGGAATAGTTTCTGGTTTTATTTTATTATTGATTTCTAATTTCATTCCTTTGTGATCTGACAGAATGAAAGGTAGTATCTTTATCTTTTTGTATTTGCTAAGAGTAGCTTTGTAGCATAACATATGGTCTATTTTCAAGAAGGATCCACGTGCTGCTGAGAGGAAAGTGTATTTACTCATTGCTGAATAGACTACTCTATATATGTCTGTTATGTCTAAATTATTGATTGTGTTTTTGAGTTCTATGGTTTCTTTGTTCAGGTTTTGTTTGGAAGATCTTTCTAATGGTGAGAGAGGTGTATTAAAGTCACCTAGTATTATTGTGTTTTGGTCTATTTGGTTCCTGAAATTGTGAAGAATTTGCTGAACATCCATGGATGTTTGCGCTATTGTTTGAGGAATAAATATTTATGATTGTTATGTCTTGCTGATTTGCACTTCCCTTAAGCAGTATGAAATGACCTTCTTTCTCCCTTCTGACTAACTTTGGCTTGAAGTCTACTTCATCTGAAATGAGGATGGAAACCCCCACTTTTTTTACTGACTTCGTGTGTGTGGCATGTTTTTTCCTATCCTTTCCCCTTTAGTCTGTGGATGTCCTTTTCTGTGACATGAATCTCTTGAAGGCAGCATATTTTTGGGTCTTTCTTTTTAATCCAATCTTTTTTTATTATTATTTTTGGTTCAAGGTACACAAATGGAGGACAACTATCATTTTTCTGGTTGTATAACAAGTAGAATCACACCATTTGCATATTCATACATATACATAGTATAATGATGTTTGTCATATTATCTTTCCTTCCCCACCCACCTCCCCTCACTTTCCTCTATACAATCCATCATTCCTTCATTCTTCCCCTACCTCCCCTGCCCCCCCATTACATGCCATCAACTACTTATCAGAGAAATCATTTGGCCTTCTGTTTGTTGGGATTGGCATATCTCACTTAGCATGATACTCTCCAACTCCATCCATTTACCTGCAAATGTCATAGTTTTATTATTCTTTATTGATTGCTGAGATTAGGCCGTTAACATTCAGGGTTATTATTGAGCTATGAATTATATTCCCAGTCATTTTGACTTATTTTTGGCTTTTAATTTGACTTGGTTTCTCCTTTAATTGGCTATTCCTTTAGGGTAATTCTTCCCTTTGCTGACTTACATTATTGTTTTTCATTTCTTCCTCTTGGAATATTTTGCTGAGAATGTTCTATAGTGCAGGCTTTCTATTTGTGAATTCTTTTAGCTTTTGTTTATCATGGGAGGATTTTATTTTGTAATCAAATCTAAAGGTAAGTTTTTCTGAGTATAAGATTCTTGGTTGGCATCCATTTTCTTTCAGAGCTTGAAATATGTTTTTCCAGGCCCTTCTTGCTTTTGGGGTCTGGGTTGAGAAATCTGCTGATATCTGTATTGGTTTCCCCCTGTATATAATCTGCTGCTTTTCTCTCACAGACTTTGAAATTCTATCTTTATTTTGTTTGTTATTTTCATTATAATGTGCCTCGGTGTCGATCTGTTGTAGTTTTGTGCATTTGGTGTTCTGTAAGCCTCTTATATTTGATTTTCCATCTCATTCGTCAGATTTGGGAAATTTTCTGATATTATTTCATTGAACAGATTATTCATTCCTTTGGTTTGTATCTCTGTGCCTTCCTCAATCCCAATAGTTCTTCAATTTGGTCTTTTCATGATGTCCCATAATTCTTGGAGGTTCCATTCATGATTCCTTACCATCTTCTCTGTTTGGTTGACTTTGTTTTCAAGATTAAACATTTTGTCTTCATTGTCTGAGTTTCTGTCTTCCAAGTGATCTAGCCTGTGGTTTATGCTTTCTATTGAGTTTTTAATTTGGTTTATTGTTTCCTTCATTTCAAGGATTTCTGTTTGGTTATTTTTTTCAGAATCTCTATCTCTTTATTGAAATGATTTTTTGCTTTTCAAATTGCAGGAATTATTTAATTATAATAATTATTTAATTATAATAATTGCAGGAATAATTGCCTGCAATTATTCTTTTAGCTGATTATTGGTGCGATCATTCATTGTCTGCATTTGCTCTCTCATCACATTGTTCACTTCTAGGATCATTTTAATTATGTACATTCTGAACTCCCTTTCTGACATTCCTTATACCATGTTGTCATTGGGTTCTTTTGATATAGCATTTAGGTTTTTTTGGGATACTTTCTTCCCTTGTTTTCTCCTGTTGCTCATATATCTTCCCCTCTGGCAGTGTGAATCAGAGGTATTGTAGTTTCCCTTTAAAGACTTATCATGTCCCTGTAGATTTTCAATACCTCACCTTGAAGAGATTAATATTAGCAGCACACCATATAAATAATATATGTCCTAAATCCATACAGACCCTATTTAGATATTAATTGTTGTCTATATACAGAGATGAGTTCACATTATTATCTATAGCATAACCAATAGGTTTGCAATAAAGACGACAACTTCAAGTGGTGGAAAAAGAGGATGAGGAGGGGTGTAGAATATAACACTAATGAGATTGGAAGGGAGTCTATAGAGGTACTATGTTGTAGGAATAATGAAAGCAGAATTAAAAGAAATAGGTTGATAGCATGAGAGAGAGTCTCCAAGGAAACAGATATATAAGAGGATGATAGAGTGATAAGAATATTAGTAAAAGAAGGAAAATGGGATATAGTTAGTATAATAGGAATAGTTGTAATAATACTACTATTTTAAAAAGTTCTGCAATACAATTATACCGTACTGTTCAAACCTCCTATTTTTTAATTGTCTGATGCTGAGAGGTGCTTGATAATGCGGTGTCCCAAGAAGGGTGCTGACCCACTGCCTCCAGGTTAGGAATGATCAGTGCTTGTGGGGAAAGACAACCTGGTGTTGATAGATGGTCAGTCACAGTGTGGGTACAGGCCTTGGTCCTAGACCAGGGACAGGGTGCAGACCTGTGCTTAGTGGTGGGGATGGTGGGCCTATTGGCTCGGCGGGCCTGTGTTCACAGCTGGGTCTGCCCTGGCAGGCCTATGCTTGGGCCTGGGGGGAAAGCTGAGCAGCTGGTCCTCTGGGTTTCTCCTGACTGGGTCTGCCTGTGGCAGGCCTGTGCTTGGGCCTCTATGAAACTTATTTTAAGACCCAGCATATTGTTTAGCTTGGTGAATGGACAAGTACATTCTGTAGGTGTTGGGTGTAGGACTCTGAAAATACTGATAAGTTATGGTGGTTGCTAGTGTTGTCCAGACTATCTTCCATTGCTTCAATCATACTTAGATTTAAAAATCTAGTTTTCCTCCATTAACTTTCCTTTATTAACTTTTTTTTTTTTAATGTGGTACTAGGAATTGGGCCTAGGATCTCACCCATACTAGGTAAGCACTCTACCACAGAGCAACATCCCCAGCCCTATTATGGATGTTGGTGTAATTATTTTTTTATGTAATTATTATAAGGCAAGACATAGAGCTACCATTTTATTATATTTTTTATCACTTCTATTTTGCTTTTTTGTTTTTCTTTTCTCATCAATTTTGTATTTTTAAATATTTTCTAGAATTTTAATTAAATTTTAGCTATATTCTTATACTATTTTGAGAAGTTGTTCAGATCATAATACACTTTTTAGTCTATATAGAATTAATATTTTACCTTTTAATGCAGAATTAAAACCCTTTCAACAGCATTAGTTCATTAACTGCCCCCCCAACCGTCCTTTATACTTTCCATGTTATATCTACACACTTTATAAAACCCCACTCTAAAATTCTTTAATTCTATTTAATATAGTCATATATATTTTTTATTGTTAAGAGAAAATGCAGTCTTCTATAGTTAATGTAATATTTACCATTTTGAATGTTCATTTCTTCTTGAAGATAAGATTTTCTACTGGTACAATTTCCTATTTTATTAAAAAACTTACTTTATTATTTTCTGTGGTAAAGGTCTGTTGGAAATTAATTTTCTTTTATCTGGAAAAGTATATTTCATGTTCATCTTGAAGGATATAGAATTCTGGTTGGTTGTGTTTTACTTTAAAAATGTCATTCCACTGTCTTTTAGCTCCAATATTTTTTATTGGGAAATCTATAGTCTTTCAAATCATGTGTTATGTTTTGCTTTATTTCTTTTTCTTTGATTTTCAACAAATTATTTAAGATGTAATTAGATATGGTTTTCCTTGTATTTTTCCTGCTTAGAGTGTACTATATTTTTTAAATATATAAATTTGTTTTTCACAAATTTTGAAAATTTTCAACCACTATATCTTTAAGTATTTTTCTGCCCATTCTTTCCTATGGGGACTATACTGTATGGGAGACCCTTTTGGGCAACTCCTCAAGCATGGTTATTTTTTAATATTGCTATTCTCTGTGCTACACTGGATAGTTTTTGTCAATCTATATTCAAAGTCACTATTTCCTTTATCATCTCCATTTTCCAAAGAAAATTATTCCATGAGTTATTTATTTTGTTATTTACATTGCTCCAAAGAGTGTTGATGTTTTTGTTTCATCAGGTGGGCTATTACTCCATCTTTGACTTAAGAGGATAGCATTTAAAAATCTTGAGTCAACTCTTTGGACCTAACCAAACTGCTTTGCTTCTTCCCTGGATATGTACAATTCAAGGGGAAGGCAAAATTTTAGACAGAGTTTATGCCTAGAGTATGGGTTTTCTGACTCAGATTCTCTCCTCTCCAGTATTTTCTGTTTTCTTCTTATGATACCTTTGAACGAATTCTGGACTTGTAACTCCATTCATGAGGACATCTGATGAATTTGCTGAACAAATGGCAGCTGATAATTTTACTAGAATGGTGCGGGTATTTGTGGGGTTTGCTGAATTTCCTCCTGTTACCAAATTTTTACTTCACTAGCTCCCTCTTCTGTTTCCACAATAAAATGCAGATTCTTTAATAAAGAGTGAGTTCTCTTTTCTATTTTCACAGAATTCTTTGAAAATATTTTGTTTCCTTTGGACTATCTGCCAATGCTGTCTTTCCTTACCCCTCGGACCTCTAAGGGATGCCTCCCTTTTCAAGATGTTCTCTCCTTCCCCAAACAGTGTCTTCCCAAACTGCTGCTTCTGGGTTACACCCTTTACAACTCTTGAATGTTCACTCTCTAGTAGCCAAGTGTTCTTTTTCAGATCTTGGGCCTGTTCTTAGCATTCTCCCAGGCAGGTTGAACTCCTGTGGTCTCCAACCTTAATAGACAGTCTGTGTCCATCAATACTGTTACACTGGTGTCCTTTCTTCTCTTCTCATTTCTTGAACAACCATCTACTTTTATGTGAACTCTGGAGACAGCTTTGCTGGTTTCAAATGTTTATTTCTCTACTTAAAGCTAAGCTGAGGTCTCGCTGTCACCTGAATACCAGTTTTGTTATGGGAATAAGCTATTGGTAGTTTGATTTGGTCCCTTTTTTGATCTCTGTGGTTTCACTTGGGATGATATAGAGATGGATGAAATTTAGTGGTCCCTCCCCTTTTTTTGACAAGAAGAAGGATATGTTTTAACTAGCTTCCTTTATATTATTTCACTCCTTGAAATAAAACATATTTATGTATTCCCTCCTGTTTTTCCCATAAAGAAACTTTAAAAGGTCTGTCTACCTGAGATCACTTCCTTGGAAAGTGACAGTCAGGATTAAACCCATCTTTAACCCTACTGTTCTCAATTATAGCACCATACTACAGGGCAGTAATTTTATGCCTAAGAGTACAGGTGCTGACAATGGATTGCCAAGATTAAAATCCTTATTCCACCACTTGTTGGCTGTGTGATCTCTAGCAAGTTAAAGAACCTAGGAAAGCTCTTGCTATTTCTCTATCAAATAAGAATAGTATAGTATTTTTCCTTATAGAAAAATTTTATGTTAGAAGAAATAATCCATGTAAAATTCATAGTGTGTATTAAGTATTCAATAAATATTTTACAAATTCCTAAAGAATATTAAATTGTGACTATAAGTGTTTTCAAGCATTTTCATGGTGAGAGAGTCTTTAAATGTGCTCATAAAAGACAACAACATGAAGTAGTTTTTTTTTAGACTTCTTGAGGCCAAATTCAAAATAAACCTCAATTTGCCATGTCTACTCTCCACTCAAATCTGCAATAGCTAATCTCATTTTAAACTTCCTAATAATGTTCAACTTTGAAAGTCTAACTGCACTCTAATCACAAGAGTGCTGCTCTACCCTTTTATTCATGGGGTCCTTTCCCCAAAGTGTCCTTATGCAATCAAATCAGATCCCAAAACTTTTATCAGCTTCTAATGTAATTGAATTATAAATTTTGACACCTGAAATGATTCTGTAGACAAAAACAAACAAATCTCAAAACAATAACTCTAGAGGAATATATTTGAAGCAAATATTCCTGAAAGAAGTCAAAAGAGGGGGGAGGCTCAGGAAGAATGGAGAAGGGATGGATTGTATAGAAGAAAATGAGGGGTGGGAATGGGGCAGGGAAGGAAAGATAATAGAATGACAAACATCTATACCATACGTATATGTATAAATATGTAAATTGTATGTTTCTACTTTGTGTGCAACCTGAAAAATGATAGTTATACTCCATTTGTGTACAATGATCTAAAATTTAAAAAAATAAATTAATTTAAAAAAAGAAGCCAAAAGAAAAATTTTAATAAAGTCAATTCATAATACAATGGAAACTTTCATGTCACTGAAATGTTATTGCTAAAAGGATAGGAAACTGTTGATTTGAATAATTCATATAATTGTTAATTATTTTATATGTTGGTATCTTCCAAATTGAATTTATTGAATTAAATTAAATATGTATGCAAATGAAACATATGTATACATGTACACATCACTAATGGTATAAATATGTGTATATATATGGTATAATTTATATATATTATTAATGCCAAAAATATTAAAGTCATTGCAGACATATTTTTAGGGTCTTGAGTTATTCATGAAGAATTCTCCTTGAAATAATATTTCATGTTTGTTTTAATCTATAATCAGATATTTCTATGCACAGGCTAGCCAATTGTACTATCATAGTATTGAAAGAAAAGTTAGAATTTATTTTTAAAATGGTAAAGTGGAGTCTTGCCTGGCTTCTTTATTTTAATATTATCTTAAGCTCACTTTAGACCTGTTAAAACATGGCAGGGAAGAAATGATATTGGTATTCTATTACATCATAAATCTGCAGTATTTATGAGATTACCTAATCTAAAATGTCTTGAGTACTACAAAGTAAAGAAATATTGAGAGTATTAAGCAGCAGTATGGTTTTTGGATTTATTTCCCTAGGCATACTGTTTATGGAAGCTGCGGAATGAACCCATGACTTTGTGCATGCTCCCACGCAGGCACTCTACCACTAAGCCACATCTCAATCTGAAAGACCCATCATGAACTAGGGAAGTGCGTTCACTTAGCTCCACATCCAGTGTAGGCAAATTAAACTATTTTCTGTATCCTCCCTTACACACATCATTGGATTGTGATTTATGTAATTCTTCAGATTTATGAATGATTATTAATAATTATAGATTAATAAAATGCTATTATTTTCTGATTCCTTTTTCTCACTGTCTTTCTGTACCTATGAATGCTTATATATTAAATTAACCACCTTCCAAGATATGTCATCCCAAAGCAAAGAATTGGAAGTTAGGATTGTGGATTGTTAGGAATGTTAGTCAAACATTTTATACCAGTGGTAAGAAATAGAAAAAAGAAGGGATATTAAGTAAAACAGGAGCCTGAGAGACAATGTGAGTTTGCACAATGTCCTTACACTCTGCCTTGAGGTACACAGCTGCTATCCTCTTAGTATATAGCCTCTCTGCTGTTTGATAGCATCTAGACTTTGATGTGGTAAAGAGCTTATTGATAACAGTTCAGAAGCAAGCAATATACTCTGAAAGATCCACTGTTGTTTTTGTCATGTAATCACAACTGAGAATCACTCATACAGAGAAATGGACTTTTGATTGCATTGATCTCTGGCAATCCTAAAATTGGCAGATATTATGGAGATAACAGTTTAACAGATCTGAAGAGACCACACTTAATGTCTTGTTAATCTGCAAATTACGTTTAAAGAGGAAGATACTTCTATATAGTGAAATTTTGAAGATTCATGGCTGGCAGATCAAGTCACTGACAAAGTGGTGGTTTCTTACAAAAGTTGTGGTTCAGTTACATGCTGAGTGCCATCGGCTAAAGCATAAAAAGGAGAATAGATTTATTGTGAATTGCTTTGTGTTGCGTGTAACTTAGTATGATCTATATGGATATTATGATGGATATTATTTTCTATAACATTAATTCAGCTCTAAATTGTTTTGAATAATAAATACATGTATAAAATTGGAACATAGATGTAATTTAATACTTAAATTTCTCTGTATATAGATGCGCATATGAAATTAGATATGATTCATACCTTTATAGTAAAATAGAAGATCTCTGCTTAAAACTACTGTGTTCATTTTAATAGATTGTTGGTGGAATAAATGATATTAGAAAAACAAAGATGAATGACACATGTTGCATTTCATTGAGAAGGATATCATATTACTGAGACAGTTAAAAATGTCCCTGACTTCTCAAGCCTGTACCCAAAAAGAGTTTAATTTAATTTTTATATACAGATTATTATGACCTATTTGTGTGAAATTAACCTAAAATTATCATAATTTTTGGAGAGTTTTAAGGTATAAATTTGTCCTGGAAAAACAGCCCTCAGTTTATATTGTTCTCATGTCTGTGTTCTGCCACAATACTGGATTCTTTTATGAGCCTGTCACTAAGCTGAGCATGGCTGTCACTGTGGGTATCTTCTCTGGGTATCCCATTCTTATCTGAAAAAGGTGACCCTGATAAAGATTAAGTATTTGTCCAATGTTGCCAGTCATCCTTTTTCTTCTTAAACTTTTGGTCCAAACTCCAGGCCACCATAGCCACCCTGTCCTCTCCAAGGAAGAGGGAAAAGAAAAAAGAAAAAAAGAAGAAAAAGAAAAAGAAAACCTGTGAGAAATAGTTATGACATCATAGGCAAAGAATAAAAAGGGAAAACCTGAGAAACAGTAACATTCCAGAGGCAAAGGCTCTTAAAAGACTGACACCTGACCATATGATAGAAAAATAAAACACTTCCTCTACCCTCATGCCACCACATGGCTAAGGGCCTTTGACATCAGTTTCTGTTATGCAATATATCATCCCTGGCTCTAAAGAAAAAAATTTCAAGGCATACTAAATGTCAAAACAACAAACAGAATATCCACACAACATGAAGAAACAGAGCAATCATGAAAACCAGAGATGGAAGGCAGAAACTTAAACAATTATGATTAATATGCTAACACATAAAGCATGACTTGTAGTATAAAAAGACATATGGGTAAGTAGGGAGATAGAAATTCTAAGTAAAAGCAAATAAAAGGATGCTAGAGATCAAAAACACTGTAACAAAAGTGAAGAATTCCTCTGATGGGCTGATCAGTGGTATGAGCATGGTTAAAGAAAGAACCTCTGAATTTGAAGATATCTCAAAAGAAAAGCACACCTGAAAAGGAAAGAGGAAAAAGACCAAGAAAAGCCATATCTAGGAACTGTGGGACAATTAAAAGAGGTGTAACATGCATGTAAAGGAACTATCAGAGAGAAGAAAAAGAGAAAGATGTGAGGAGAAGTATCTGTTTACAATGACTGAACTTCTTCAAATTAATGTCAAACATCAGGAAGATCATAGAATACACACTGTAAAAACTACACTTATACATATCATTTTGAAACCATAGAAAATCAGAGATAAAATTCTAAAAGAAGCCAGAAAGACAAAGATAAGAATTGCATCTGACTTACCCTTAGAAATCATGTAAACAACAGAATGGAATTAAATATTGAAAGTGTGGAGAGGGAAAAACTTCCAACCTAGAGTGCTGTACCTTGTGAAATTACCCTTCAAAAATAAAGAATACATAAAGACTTCCTCAGACAATTTTTAATTGTCTGAGGGAATTTGTTGCCAGTGTATATGACTTGCAAGAAAAGTTAAAATAAGTAATAAGAGAGAGAGAAAGAATGTAAGTTGAAACTCAGGTCTACATAAAGAAAGGAAGAGCACTGAAGAAGAAAAAAATGAAGAAGATAAAATAAAAACTTTCATTATAAATTACTCACACTACCTGTAAGCCAGTATAGTATTATTTGCAAATCAACTTGGGCTCATTGTAAAGACATATTTCAAACTCCAAGGCAATCACTAAGAAAAGTTTTAAAAAATACATAATTGGGGGAGTTGCAAAGATGGCAAAGTAGAGGGGGTCACTTTCCAGGCTGCTTTCTGGAGTGAAACCAAGAAAGCATGATGCCTGTGGTATATCTTGGTAGGGAAAGATCAGAAATCAAGACACTGCCAGACAGACACAGAAGGTGGACTGCACAGTACTCTCGTGCAGGAAAGGAGCCACATCTTCCCCATCTGCCCACGGAAAACAGGAAGGAGGCATCTTGAAGCCATGTGGCAGGACCCAGTGTCTTTGGGTGCCAAGTCCTGGCAAACCCAAGTTGACTCCGAAAAATAGGCCTGACAAACCCATGACACATATCTTAGAGCATGCCTAAGAGGTCAAGTAGAGAGATAGAAATCAGAGATAGAAAATCAGATACAGAGAGGGTTTTACACAGGGAAATATGGTCATGGAAATCCACCCAGCTCCACCCTCCCCCATGAGTCCAGTCACCTGCAGGACCAGCTATGAGGGTAGTGACTGACCAGGAACTCAAAAGTGCAGAGGCAAGAGTGACTGAGCTTGGGCACTGAACCTGAGAGTCTGGGAAAGTTAGTGCCCACTGGTAATGGAGGGCACCAAGGGTTGGCTCCTCCACCACATGAGTGGAACCCAGGGGAGATTCCTGGGATGCAATCTCAGGGCATGGAACCAGCAGTTGTTGGGTTCTGGAGGTGTGCTGATTTAAAATCTTTACAACAATCTTCATTCAATGAAGAACCTGGATCCTACCTAGTCCTAAATCCTGCCTCTAGGAGTTCTGCCTATGGGATCTCCCATCACAGAGCACTCCAGTGAACTCTCCCCATGGACAAATTCTGAACTCTAACTGGCAACATATCAAATAACTCAAAAAGAGGAAGGATTTGAAAGCCTATGGCCAAGACTCTTAAACACACTACATACCTCAAGAAGCAAAGGAAAGAAAGACATTTGGGATTAGACAATGAATGTATATTTTAATTGACAATTTTTGACCGCTGGGACAAAAGAAGTTCCTTAACTTTTCATTGAGAACTTTTTGTTTTTCTGTTTAATTGTGAACTGAATGGCTCATGGACACTTACACAATATTTGGTTCTCTTTTTTCTCATTTATAGCATTCTTTAAAGGCAGTTATTTTTACTGGGTCAGTCTTTTGAGGGAGAGGATGTTTTTGATTAGTATATTTTGGTTTTTTATGTTTTTCATTTCTCTCTCTCTCTCTCTCTCTCTCTCTCTCCTCTGTTTCCTTTGATTCCCTTTCTCTGAAGGTGCAACCTTCAGGGACACTCTGTGTTCACAGAGTAGAAACTCTACTGCCTCAGATCTATACCATAAGATGGGTAGTCACACAAACATCATGAAAAAGCAAGGGAACAAACTGTTCCAAACAAACTAAAATCCTTCAATAACAGAATCCACTGATACCTCAGTTGAAGAAATGTTAGAGAAGGGATTTAGAAAGTTCATAGTTAAACTGATCTGTGAGGTAAAAGACAGTGTAAGGAATAAAATCAGAAAATACAGGAAGTGAAAAATCACTTAAATAAAGAGAGATTCTCTAATAAAATTGAACAGAAATCCTCAAAATAAAGTAATCAACACACCAAATTAAAAATTAAATGGAAAGGATCATGAGCAGAGCAGACCACTTAGAAGATAAAGTTCCAGGCAACAAAGACAAAATTCATCATCTTGAAAATAAAGTTGACCATGGATAAAAGATGTTGAGACCATGACTAGAACTTTCAAGAAATATGGAATAACCTGAAAAGACCAAGTTTAAGATTTATTGGGCTAGATGAAGGCTCAGAAATACAAAACAGAGCATGTTCAATCTTTTAAATGAAATAATATCAGAAAAATTCCCAAACCTTAAGAATGAAATGGAAAATCAAATACAGGAGGCTTACAGTATTCCAAATGTACAAACAACAACAGACCCACACCAAGATAATTATTATGAAAATGCCTAACATACAGAATAGAGAATTTAAAAGGGTGCTAGAGAAAAATGACAGGCCACATTCAGAGGCAAACTAATCTAGATTTCAGCTGGTTTCTCAACCCAGACTTTAAAAGCTGGAAGGTCTTAAAACAATATATACCAAGCTCTGAAAGAAAATGGATGCCAACCAAGAATACTATGCCCAGCAAAATTAAACTTCAGGTTTGATGATGAAATATAAACCTTCCATGATAGACATAAGTTAAAATAATTTACAACTAGAAGCCTGCTCTAAAAAACATACTTAAAATATTTCATAAAGAATAAAAATAAATAAAATTGAAAATCAGGAAAAGGAGGAACTATACTAGAAGAATAGGCAATTAATGGAGAAACTAATTCAAATTAAAACCCAGAAATAAAATGACAGGGAATAAAAATCATTTCTCAATAATAACATTAAATATAAATGGTCTAAACTTAAAAATCAAAAGATACAGAATGGCACATTGGATTAAAAACAAGATAAAACAATATGCTGTCTCCAAGAGACTCACCTCATAGACAAAAACATTCACAGATGTAATTTAAAAGGATGGGGAAAAATTATCATTCACATAGATCTTGTAAACAAGCAAGGGTTTCTATCCTCATATCAGATAAAGCAAGTTTAAGTCAAAGATAATCAAAAGGGACAAATAAGGACATTTCATACTGCTTAAGGGAATTATACAACAACAAGAAATAACAATCATAAATATTTATGCCCCAAATGATGGAGCACCTGCATACATCAAACAAGCCCTTCTCAAATTCAAGAATCAAATAGACCACAATAATACTGGGTGACTTTAACATGCCTCTCTCATCACGCATAGATCTTCCAAACAAAAATAAAGACACTACAGAAGTAAAAAGCACAGTTAAAAATTTAGACTTAACAGACATATGTAGAATATTTCATCTGCCAATGACTGAATAAATTTTCTTCTCAGTAACCTAAGGATCATTTTCTAAAATAGACCATATCTTAGGCCACAAATACAAAAAAAGTACAGATAATACCTTGTATTCCATCAGACCTTAATGGAATGAAATTAGAAATCAAAGATAAAATTTTAAAAAATGGAAGCTACTCTAATACCTGGAGACTAAATAATACACTATTGAATGGTCAGTGGATAGCTGAAGAAATTAGGGGTGAAATAAAAAAATACTTAGAGGTAAATGAGAATAGCAATATAACATATCAAAATTTCTAGGACACTGTGAAAGTGGTTCTAAGAGGAAAGTTCATAGTATTGAACTCATTTATTAAAAGAATAGTCACCAAATGAATAGTCTAACATTACATATCAAGGCCTGAGAAAAACAACAAATCAACATCACAGGCAATAGACGACAGTAAATAATTAATATGAGAGTCAAAAATCAATGAAATTGAAACAAAAAAAAACACATTTACAATAAAATCATTAAAACAAAAAGCTGGTTCTTTGAAAAAATAAATTAATAAACTCTTAGCCAAGTTAGTGAAGAAGAGAGGAAGGAACTCAAATTACCAAAATTCATGATGTCAAAGGAAATATTGCCATATACATTACTAAAAAACAGACAATAATCAGAAATCATTTTGAAAATTTATATCAATAAAATTAAAAATCTTGAAGATATGAACAAATTTCGAGATACATATGACCTCCCCAAATTGAATCAGGACATAGAAAATATAAACATCAGTTTCAGGCAATGAAACTGAAGATGTCATCAAAAGCCTACTAACAAAGACCTTCAGAGAAGAACTAAAATTAGTCCTCCTCAAATTATTCCATGAAATATAAAAGGAGGAAACCTTTTCAAACTCATTCTATGAAGGAGTCTCACCTGATACCAAAACCAAACAAAGGCACATCAAGGAAAGAAAACGTCAGACCAAAATCTCTGATGAACATTCATGTAAAAATTATTAATAAAATCCTGGCAAATTGCACACAAGAAAATACTAAAAGATAGTACACCATGATCAAGTGGGGTTCATCCAAGGGATGCAAGGTTGGTTCAACATATAGAAATCAATAATGTAATTCATCACATCAATAGACTTAAAGACACGAATCACATGATTATCTTGGATGCAGAAAAAGCATTTGATAAAACATAGCATTCATTCATGTTCAAAACACTAGGAAAACTAGGGCTAGTAGGAACATACCTCAACATTGTAAAAGCTGTATCTGTTAAACCATTTAGAAACATCATTCTAAATGGAAAAAAACTGAAAGCATTCCCTCTAAAATCTGGAACAAGATAAGTATGCTGTCTTCCACTACTTCTATTTAACATAGTCCTTGAAACTCTGGCTAGAGCAATTAGGTAAAAAAAAGAAATTAAAGGGACACCAATAGGCAAAGAAGAGATCAAACTGTCTGTATCTGCTTATGACATGATCCTATATTTAGCAGACCCAGAAAACTCCACCCCAGAACTTGTAGAACTCATATATGAATGCGGCAAAGTGGCAGGATATGAAATTAACACCCATACATCAATTACATTCCTGTACACCAATGATGAATAAGCTAAAGTAGAAATTGGGAAACCCATCCCATTCAATAGCCTCAAAAGAAAAATACTTGGATCAAACTAACAAAAAAGGTGAAAGACCACTACAATGAAAACTATAGAATAGTAAAGAAAGAAATTGAAGAAGACATTAGAAGATAAAAAGATCTCCTATGTTCTTGGGTAGGCAGAATTAATATTGTCAAAATGATTATACTACCAAAAGTGCTGTACATATTTAATGCAATTCCTATTAAAATTCCAATGTCATTCTCTCTGGAAACAGAAAAAGTAGTCATGAAATTCATTTGGAGGAATAAGAGACCCAGAATTGCTAAATCAATCCTTAGCAAGAAGAGCAAAGCAGGGGGTTTCACAATACCAGACCTCCAACTATACTACAGAGCAATAGTAACAAAAACAGCATGGTATTGGTACCAAAATAGACATGAAGACCAATGGGGCAGAGTAGAGGAGAGAGATATGAGCCCACATAAATACAGTTACCTGATACTAGACAAAGGTGCCATAAACATACATTGTAGAAAAGAAAGCCTGTTCAACAAATGGTGCTGGGAAACCGGAACTCCATATGTAGTGGAATGAAATTATTAACCTGTAAATCTCATACTGCAAAAAATTCAACTCAAAGTGCTTCAAGGACCTAGTCATTAGACCAGAAACTCTGCACCTACTAGAAGAGAAGGGAGGCCCAACACTCCATCACACCTGCTTAAGAACTGACTTCCTCAATAAGACTCCTAAAGCACAAGAAGTAAAATCAAAAATCAATAAATGGTATGGTATCAAACTAAAAAGCTTTTTCACAGCAAAGGAAACAATCAAGAGCGTGAAGAGAGAGCCTACAGAATGGGAGAAAGTCTTTGCCATCTGCACCTCAGATGGGGCATTAATCTCTACAATATATAAGAATTCAAAAAACTTAACACAAAAAACAAATAACCTAATCAATAAACAGGCAAAGGAACTGAAACAGTACTTCACAGAATAAATACGATCTGTCAACAAATAAATGAAAAAATGTTCAACATCTCCAGCAATTAGAGAAATG
This sequence comes from Glaucomys volans, assembly GCA_020662805.1. Classification (NCBI taxonomy): domain Eukaryota; kingdom Metazoa; phylum Chordata; class Mammalia; order Rodentia; family Sciuridae; genus Glaucomys; species Glaucomys volans. The sequence continues at coordinate 212,892 of JAJEJO010005388.1, read as the reverse complement.
CAAATAAAAACTACACCAAGATTCCATTTCACTCCAGTCAAAATGACAACAATCATGAAAGCAATCAATAATAAATGTTGGCAAGAATATGGGGAAAAAAGTGCATTCATACATTACTGGTGGGACTGCAAATTGGTACAACCACTCTGGAAAGCAGTACGAAAATTTCTCAGAAAACTTGAAATAGAACCACAATTTGACCTGGTTTTACCTCTCCTCAGTATTTATCCAAAGGAATTAAAATCAGCATACTACAGTGTTGCAGTCACATTAAATTTTATAGCAAGCCAATTCACAATAGCTAAGTTATAGAGCCCTTTAACAGATGAATGGATAAAGAAAATGTGGTACACATACACAAACAATGAAATATTACTCAGTCATAAAAAAGACATGATATTTGCAGGTAATGGATAGATATGGAGACTATCATGCTAAGTGAAATAAGCCAATCCCCCAAAACCAAAGGTCGAAAGTTCTCTCTCATGTGTGAATGCTAACACACAAAAAAGGTTGGGGGAGAATAGGAGTTCAGTGGATTAAACAAAGGGGCACGAAGAGAAAGGAGGTGGGACAGGAATAAGAAAGGCAGTGGAATGAATCTGTCACGACTTTCCTGTGTACATGTATGAATATAGCATAATGGATCACCACATCATGTACAACCACAAAACTGGGCTCCTATTAGAGTAAGATATACTCTATATTTGTGTAAATATGCCAAAATATTCTCTACAGTCATGTATACCTGAAAAGAACAAATTCATATATATATATATGGTATTCTAATAAGAAGTGTGAGACAATGGAATCCCATAAAATGCTCAATTAAAATCACAAAAGTGGGAAAAGGGCAGAAGACAAAAGAAGGAACAAAGAACAAGGGCAACAATAGGAAAAAAATGGCAAGGATGATATGGATCAAACTCTACCAAAAAACTTCAAACATCAATATTCTATGTGACCTATTAAAAGAGAGTTGCCAGAGTGAATCAAAAAACAAGAACCAAGTACACATTGTCTTTAAGAAGCCCAGCATAAATATAAACATGCATATATATTAAAAGCAAGTGGAAAAAAATTACACCCTACTAATATAAAAGAAACCAGCATTGACACTGTTAATTTCAAATGGAGTCAACTTCAAAGCAAGAAAATTATCAGAGATAAGAGGAACATTATGTAATGATAAAGGGGGTCTATTCTTAAAAAGACACAGCAATCTTCAATGTATATATGCCTATCAATGGAGCATCAAGATATGTATGCCAGAAACTGACAAACTGTGGGAGGAGTAGATGAATTTCCAGTAACAGGTGGAAACTTGGACAACTACTATCAGAAATGGGCAGATCCAGAAGCAGAAAATCAGTGAGGACACAGTTGAAATCAACACCATCAATTTCCAGGATATATTTGATATTTATAGACTATTTCATCCAGCTGTAAAATTTATGTTCTTTTCAAGCCTCATATGACACCCAACTAGACAGATCACATTCTGGGCCATAAAACACACCTTAAGTGCAAATATACAATGTCCGCTCTCAAATCGCAATGAAATTAACCTAAAAATGGTAACGGAAAGATAACAGAAAAATCTCCAAATACTCAGAGACTAAACAACATAATTCTAAATAAAACATAGGGCAAAGAAGAAACGTCAAGAGAAATTAGCTAAATGAAAATGAGAGCATCATCATTTCTGGGATACAGCAGAGCTGCACTTAGAGGAAAATTCATAGTTGCAAGTGAATTTACTTCAAAAGAAGAAAGATGTAAAATCAATAATCTAATATTTTACTCAGAAAAATAGAAAATGAATAACAAACTAAAAAAGAAGTAAGTAGGAAAATGAAATAATAAAAATTAGAGCAGAAATCAGTAAAATTTAGAACAGAAAATCAATAAAATCAAAGGTTGGTTCTTTGGAGAGATTAATAAAATCATATACACAATGAAATATTACTCAGCCATAAAGAAGAATAAAATTATGGCATTTGTAGGTAAATGGATGATGTTGGAGACTGTTATGCTAAGTGAGATCAGCCAATCCCCAAAATCCAAAGGCCGAATGGTCTCACTGATAAATGAATGATGATGCATAATGTGGGGGGAAGGGTGGCAAGAATGGAGGAAGGATAGATAGCATAGAGGGAAGGGAGGGGTGGGGTCGGGGTGGGGGGGTAAAAATAATAACAGAAATTGTGACAGATACCATTGCCCTGTGTACATTCATGAACACAAGATGGTGTGACTCTACTTTGTGTACAACCAGTGAAACAATAGCTGTACTCCATTTGTGTTCAATGAATCAATAAGTAAATAAAAAATAAATAAATAAATAAAATTCTAGCTAGGCTGTCTACAGGAAAAAAGAAGGGAAAGAAAGAAAGACACAAATTGCTGATATTAGAAATAAAAAAGAGAACATCACTGCAGATTCAGTGGACATTAAACGGATAGTAAGGAACTGTTATCAACAATGCTATATTCACAGATTTTAAAACTTAGATGAAGTGAATCAATTCCTTGAAAGACATAGTCTAAGAAAACTCACACAGAAGAAAAAAATCTTAATAGACCAGTGTCTGTTAAAGTAATTGAATTAATAATTAACAATCATCAAAAACAGAAAGCACCAGGCTAAGATGGTTTCACTTGTAAATTCTACCAAACTTAATGTTAAAAGTAAGAATTTATACAAATTCTCTACTCTCTGTTTCAGAAGATAAAAGCAGAGAATACTTTGAAACTCATTTGATGAGACAAGCATCACCCTAATACCAAAACCTTGCAAAGAAATTATAAGAAATACAATATCTCTTATGAATGTAAGTGCAAAAATCCTCAACCAAATTTTAGCAAATCAAATCCAACAACATATAAAAATAATAATACACGGCCACCAAGTGGTAATTATCCCAGGCACGAAAGATGAGTTTAAATTTAGATATCAATAAATATATTCAATCACATCAATTGGCTAGAGAAGAAAAATCACACAATCATATCAATGTGGGTAGAAAAAATATTTGACAAAAATCCAGAACTCATTCATTATATATTAACAAGAAAACTCTCAGTATACTAGTAATAAAAGAGAAATTTCCTGAATTTGATAAATAATATGTACAAAAAACCATTATCTAACATCATTCTTGATGATGAGAAACCAGAAGCTTTTCCACTGAGATAATGAATATGGTAAAGATGCCCCTTCTTAGAACTTCTTCTCAATATCATACTGGTAATCCTAAGGCAAACAGGTAAGAAAAGGAAATAAAAGGCTTACTGATTCGGAAGGAAGAAATAAAGGTGTCTTTGGTTGTAGATGACAGGATTTCTACATAAAAGATTGAAATAATTGACATAAAAAAAAAACCCCGTGGAACCAATCATTCATTAGAGCCGGTTTACAAGATTCAAAGTTGATATAAAAAAATCAATTGCTTTTCTATTTACCGGTAGTGAGCAAGTTGAATTCCAAGTTAAAAATGCAATAGCATTTACTTTAAAACCTTCAGAAATAAAGTACTTTGATATAAATCTAACAAAGTAGAAAATGATTCATATAAAAACCATAAATCTCCTTGAAAGAAATAAAAACCCTAAATAAATGGAGAAATATCCCATGTTCACAAATAGGAGCAATGTTTTCAAAATGGTCATCCTTCCCGTTCTGATATACAGCTTCATGCTTCCCAGTCAGAATCTCAACAAGTTATTTCATAAGATGTTGCCAAATTCCAACATTTTAATAGGTAAAATGTACAGAATCCTAACACAATAATGAAGCAGAGGATTGATACTACTACCCAACTGTGAGACCTAGTATAAAACTACAGTAATCAAGACAGTGTGCTACTGGTGAAAAAATACACAAATAAATCACTCAAGGGTCCAAAATAGACCCACATAAATATAGTCCACTGATTCTGACAAAAGAGGAAAAGCAATATAACGAAGAAAACAGTCATTTTACCAAATGGTATTGGAACTGGACATATGCATGCAAAAAAAAATGAATCTTGACACAGACTTCACACCCTTCACAAATATTAACTCAAAACGAAGCAAAGAGCTACATGTAAAATGCAGCAGTATGAAACTCCTGGAAGATAGCATAAGAGAAAATCTAGAGAACCTTTGGTTTGGCTTGCCTTTTTAGATATGAAACCAAAAACCAGATTCATGAAAGAAAAATCTGATAAACTGGACTTCATTTAAATTAAGACTTTCTGCTCTGCAAAAGATGCTGCTGAGAAAACAAAAAGACTAATCACAAACTGGAGGACAATATTTGCAAAAGAACTATCTGATAAAGGACCGTTCCTTCAAATACACCAATTATTCTTAAAATTCAACTATAAAAAAACCCCAAAAGACACAATTTAAAAAATAAATGAAAGACTTTAAAAAACATGTCACTGAAGAAGATATACAAATGGCAAATAAGCATATGAAAAGATGTTACACCTCATATATCATCAGGAAAGCACAGGTTAAAAACAACAGTGAGATACCACTACATACCTATCAAAATGAAGGAAAAAATCCAGAATCTTGCCAATGCTGCAGGCTGCTGAGGATGGAGAGCAGCCAGGAGCTCCTGTTCATTGCAGATTGAAATGCAAAATGTTATGACCACTTTGAAAAATGGTTTGGCAATTTCTTACAAAATATATTCTTATCATGTGATATAGCAATCACACTCCTACTATTTACCTAAAGGAGTTGAAAACTGAATGACCACACCAAACCTACACATGAGTATTTATCATAGTTTTTCCATAATTACCCAAACTTGGAAATAAACAAGATGTCACCTTCAGTAGGTAAATGGATAAGAAAACTGATATGTCCAGACCATGAAATATTATTCAGCACTGAAGAATGAGCTATTGTGCTATGGAAAGATGGAGAAAATTTAAATACATATCACTAAGTAAAGGAAGCCAATCTGAAAAGGATGTGACTGTGTTATTTCAATCACATGGTACTCTGGAAAAAGCAAAGCTAGGGAGACAGTTAAAATATTAGTACAGCTACCAAGGGTTGAAAGGAAGGGAGGGATGAATAGGTGGAAAACAGAGGATTTGGGGGGCACTGAAAACACTCTGCATAATATTATCATTGGTTGATCCATGTCATTATACGTTTGTCTAATCCACAGAATGTACAATATCCAGAGCAAATCCTAACGTCAACTGTGGACTTGGGTAACAATGATAAGGTTGATCAGTTACAACAGATACGACACTCTGGAGGGGTGATGTTGAAGACAGTGGTCCGTGCACGTGCGGGGGCAGGGGCAGACAGGATATCTCTGTATGTTCCTCTTAGCTTTGTGTGATATTAAAACTGCTCCAAAAAGTAAGATCCTGATCTAAATAGAGTTACTTTAGATTAGGTAGAGGGGAGTGAAGGGGAGAGGAAGGGGATGGGGATCAGAAGGAGAGTAGAGTGAAACAGACATTACCTCATGTACATGTATGACTGCAGGACTGATGTGATCCTACAATATGTACAATCAGAAAAATGAGAGATTACACTCCATTTATGTACGATTTATCAAAATGTGTAAATGCATTCTACTGTCATGTCCAACTAATTAGAACAAATAAAAAATAATTTTAAAAAAGTCTGGAAAGCAGTGTGGAGATTCCTCAGAAAACTTGGATTGGACCCACCTTTTGACCCAGTTATTCCATTCCTTAGTTTACATACAGAGGACTTAAAATTAGCATACTACAGTAACACAGCCACATCAATGTTTATAGCAGCTCAATTCACAATAGCTAGACTGTGGAACCAACCTAGATGCCCTTCAACAGATGAATGGATAAAGAAGCTGTGGTATATATACACAATGGAATACTACTCAGCCATAAAGAAGAATAATA
>JAJEJO010005388.1:192145-204807 GCA_020662805.1 Glaucomys volans | reverse complement strand
CCATAGACTTTTCCACTCTTTTGATTTAAAAAATGGTTTTTAAATTTATTTTCTGATTTTATATTTAGGTCTATGAATCATTTTAATTTTTATGAATACTGTCAACCTTTATTTTATTCTTCTTTACTATTACATTGTCTATTCTGGCCTTTTGTTTTTTCATATGAGCTTCAGAATCAATTTGTTGATATGCACAACACGACTTGCTGGGATTTTAATTAGGATTGCATTAAATCTATACTTCAAAATGTAAATAATGGACATCTTCACAATACTGGGTCTTCCAATCTATAAACAAACATCTCTATTTATATCTCTGATTTCTTTCAGAATATGGATTCTTTAAACAACAGCAATAATGATCTCCAAACGTGACTCAGAAAACTATTAAAAGTCAAAAACTTGTCTTAATTAGATGTATGTGCATTTCATGGTGAAATACAGCTTGCTTTCTGATGCTGGAGAAGAAACAACAATGTCTTCTGCTATCACCTTTTAAATGTTGTACTGGATATCTCAACAAGATCAATAAGACAAGAGGAAAAAAGAAAAAAATTACCACAATGAATACTGTTTTAACATAATTCAGTACAATGTTTAATGAAGAAAATATAGTTACATCTCTTTCCTACTGAAACTCTTAACTAATCCCTGACTCCAAAAATAAGTGTCCTAGGGACATCCAAAGCATGGAAGAGTCCTTGGAACTGTAGGCCCTCATTATCTAGAGTCTATTTATCTTAGTGTATTTTCATTTTTCTTCCTCTGAATTTATGCTACATTATACTGAACTGTCTTTAGCTTTACACAGAATATGTTGTATCACAGACTTCTGACTTTCCAAATACACAAAACTTCTACCTGGAATGTCTGCATCTGGTTATCTGCCTAAAATATTTTGTTGTTACTTCAAAACTCAGCTCTGCCTAAAATATTTTGTTGTTACTTCAAAACTCAGCTCAGACATCAGATCTGAGTCAGAAAAATAAATCACTCCTTCCTCAGTAATCCTACTAAACTTTGTGTATGGTTAGGTTTACCTGTTTTATCATTTTTGGAATGCTTTATTTAGCTTTTTTTCTCCAACACTGGATTAAGAGTTCTCTGTGGGTTAACTTCCTTGAAATTTCCTCATTTACCTCTACATTTATCATACCTGAAGCCGTACATGGCCAAGTATGGGTTCACTTAATGGATTGGATTAATTACTTTGAAATCTTCAATCTTCAAATAATTAAATAAAATTATTTATGCTGTGGCCACATGTGCACACAGAGATGATAGAAAAACTACCGAGGTACACCATACTTATGCTGGATACCTGTGGAAGGATTTGTTCTTATCAAATGAGCTGCCTTTCATAGAAATGGCATTTGATTGTTGGATTGATTGATGCAGTCCTCTCCAACTTGTGCTCAAGTGGAGGAAAGTCCTTAGGTGCACAGGATGTTTCTGGGTTGCCTTAGCAACAGAATTTAGTCTTCAATATTGCCCACTTCTCTTAGTGGTTATGGGAGAGCATTTCATCAGGACAGTCAAACGACTCTGATCAGCATCTTCAAAGTCTAACTTTTTGAAACCTTTAGACAGAAATGAATGTGCTGCATCAGAGAAGTTTGCTAAAGTTATTTTTTTTTTAAATCTAGAAACAAGTTGGCCTGAAATCCTAAAATTCCTATGAGCAGAAATATTCTTTTTGTCATTTTTCTTGATGCCAATCCAAGAGAAAATGGGTTTTTCTAACTTATAGCACATGACAAGGGTAAATAAAAACCCATCCTACTTGAAAAATAAAACTCCTGGGTGAGTTTAATGGAATTTTTGTAATAATACATTTCTCTCAAAATAAAATTAATTAAAAATGAATAAATTGTTAAATTATTTAATTTTAAGTCAATTAAAATTAGATTGAAATGAAATAATTCCAAGAAATGACTTGATAAACTAATAGACTTGCTTCTTCCTTCTCAATATTTAACTTTGGAGATTTTCCAACTCCAATAAAGTTAAGCCAGTACTAAATATTTGGCTACCCAATGCCTTCAGAGAATGAATAATGACCAATAATACATAATACCACATTTATTTCACTGGTACATAAATGTGAACATTCAGTCATTCAGCTCAACTCATTCATTCAATAAATATTTAATATTTATTTACAATATTCTAAGTATAGCACCAGATGCCAGGGATAGAGTGAGAGGGAAAACAGGCAAGTCCATGCCCTTTCACAAACACTAGACTCCCACACTCCCTGTGAATCTGTTTTGCTCCTCTCTGCTGAGCATATTTCTCCCACAGTTCTTGAGTTACATTTCCTCTGTTCGAAAGCCAACCTGTAGAGTACTATTTTGAATACCACTTTTTAATCTTTAGGAGAACCAACATGATTAGTCTTGGGCCAGTCACCTGTGGAGAGAAAAGGGTACTACAGGACAAGCAGAAATGTAGAAGGCGTACCTCCATGTGTGAACAGCAGTACAATTGACGTGTCCATTTTCACTAAATACCTTTTAAAAATTACTTTCTACTATCATACAGACTGAAGGATGCTTCTTTATGAGCTGATACATCACAAATTGTTTGAAAGGATGACTTGGTAAATGACAGAAGATCCTAGGTGTACTTCCAGCAATCTCTTGCTGTGAGTCTGGGAGGATGATTTAAAACCAAGAACTCACTTGACTGATGGTCCTTCATGCATTGTCATCTCCTCGATTTTTTCTGTATCATTACAGAAATATTTGAAAATTTATAAGTACTTTACACATGAATAAAAACTCCCTAGATTCCATATTCAAGTTGCAGTCATGTTCCTCTGCTCAAAAGCGGTACTTAAAACTTATTTCTTCCCCTCTTACTGCTCAACCCACTCCAACCTATCATTTCTTTCTAAAACTCCCTGCAATCTCTCCTATAAAGGACATGCCTATCTTCTTTGTGATTAAATATTAAGAACGAATCTCTGCTCTTATTTTATTTAACATCTTAGAAATTTTGGGCATTCTCACTACTTTCTCCATGAAAAAGTTATTTTCTAACTCCTATGAAACACATTCTCTTAAGTAGCATGAATAAGATTTTTGTAAAGAAGTACATTGGAGTTAAGAGAACCACCTTTTGACCGTTGGTGGGTGGATAGGAGGAGGAAAGGCAGAGAAATTGCCCCTTTCACTTGGTGGACTTTGTGTGATTTACTGAAAGCAGAATGGTAGGAAGACACTCCAAAATCAGCAGCTATGCTCCCTCAAGATCACAAGGTGAAGTAACTAGATATCCCTTTCCCAGCTGCCCTGGGGTCTGGGAGCAAGGCTGTGCTGTTTAAGCCATTTTGCTCAACACTCATAGTCCCTTTTATGGGAAGTAGTAGGTAATAATGTTGAATCCAAAATGGATTGTTAGCTGTATATTCTACTCCTGTCAGAGAACAGTCTCAAAATGAAGTCATGAAAGCATCTAAGCACACCATCAGCCTTCGTAACCTAATATTAAGGATAAAATAATACAATTCCATGCTTTCTGTAACTGCTATATTTTAGCATTAAATTTTTGAATGACACATGGACAATAAAATCACATTGAGTCTGGGGCATTCAAAATTTTCAGTATTTGCAGCAGTTTATTAAGTATTCTTTTTCAGCAGCGGCATTTCTAGTTTTAAAAAAAGTATAAAAGTTCAAACTGCAAAGTTCTTGGTGGTAACACCAACAAAGTGAATGACTAAGGCATGTCCAAGAGACACACTGAACACATTTTTTGGCATATTAAAGGAAATCAGTCTTCACTCATGTCTCCTAAAAGAATTACTTTTATTTGCAAGGCAGCAGGTAAGTGTGAAACACATTCCTTCTATTCCTTATATTCCTTACCCAGTCTGTTGATCGTTTGCTGTACATGTAAATAGAGAGGTTGAACAGGAGTTTTTCACATTCAGTATTAATATTGATGCATACTCAGCACTGGAGGAAAGAAGTTTCTAGACGATTTATTTTTTGAAACAATAATTAAAATGTTTTAGGTCATTCTAGTCTGTGACTATGATACAGGGTAAGTCCTTCTTAAGTTCATTGCAGCAGCATGAAACTATATCTAATTGACTACTGGAAATAAAGTAGCACTTCATCCCCAAATAAAACTTAACCAATGATTTCTGATAGTTCCCCCAAGTGTTTCTCAAGCTGGTCTGCTAATACCCATCTTTCCCTCTCCTGCTCCAGCTCCCATTAACATCAGCTATCTGCAGCTTGTGGAGCAATTTGAGGAGGATACTCACTGCGACACTCTTCACTATGATTCCAGCATTCACGTGGAGGGTGACAGGTTCTCAGAAGGCCAGGCTATAGTTGAATTTTGGGCAGAACAGGTAAGGATATAGTCTCCTTTTCAAATGTGTATTACACTTTGAATCAGATAATAACTCTACTATTTCAAAGAGTCTTATATTTATTCATCAGCTTTTTCCATCCCTTTTTACTCAGAATTTCATCATGTATTTGAAATACTGTTAATTTCCTTCATTCTTTTCCCCCTTCTGTTCCTCAAAATGGATCCTCTATATCGACTTATCTTTTTTTTTTATTTTTTATTTTTTATTTTTTTTTATTGAACACAAATGGAGTACAGCTATTGTTTCACTGGTTGTACACAAAGTAGAGTCACACCATCTGTGCGTTCATGCATTTACACAGGGCAATGGTATCTGTCATACACTCTGTTATTAATTTTACCCCCCCCCCGCCCCCCCCCCCCCCTTCCCTCTATGCTAGCTATCCTTCCTCCATTCTTGCCATCTTTCCCCCCCACATTATGCATCATCATTCATTTATCAGAGAGACCATTCGGCTTTTGGATTTATGTGATTGGCTGATCTCACTTAGCATAACAGTTTCCAACATCATCCATTTACCTACAAATGTCATAATTTTATTCTTCCTTATAGCTGAGTAATATTCCATTGTGTATATATACCACAGTTTCTTTATCCATTCATCCACTGAAGGGCATCTAGGTTGATTCCATAATCTAGCTATTGTGAATTGAGCAGCTATGAACATTGATGTGGCTGCATCACTGAGGCAATCTGATTTTAATCGACTTATCTTCTTATTCACTTATTCTTTCTTCTGCCTTACTCAAATCCATTGTCGAAATCTTCCAGGGACTTTTTCATTTCAGTTATTGTGCATTTCAACTGTAGGATTATTTTAGTTTCTTTTCATATTTTTTGTCTTTGTTGGTATTATAATTTGATGAGATAATATTTTATACCTTCCTTTAGTTTTTCTTCTACATAATTTCATTTATTTCACTGAATATAATTTAAATAGTTGATTTAAAGTCTTTGTCTAGTAAATCCAACACCTAGGTATCCTCAAAAAGTTTCAATGGATAACTTTTCTTTTCCCTCTTGTGCATGAGCCTTTGTCTCTTAATACTTTCCATGTCTCATAATTTTTTGTTGAAATTAGGACATTTAAAATATTTCATGTGGTGACTCTGAAAGTCAGATTCCTCTCCCACTGTATAATTTTATTGTTTTTCAGGTTAGTTGTTATTGTTTAGCTAGTAACATTTCTTGTATTCTTTGTCATATGTAACTACTAAAATCTCATCTAACGATTGGATATAAATGTTCTTAAATGCCTGCAAGGAATACATCTCTCAGAGTTTGCTGAGAGGATATCTGTCTCTTCTCTTTTCTCTCTTCTCTCTTCTCTCTTCTGTCTTCTCTCTTCTCTCCGCTCTCTCTCTCTCTGTGTATGTGTGTGTGTGTGTGTGTGTGTGTGTGTTTGTGTATGTGTGCATTCACCTTTAAAGGCACACCTTTAACATTTAGCCAAGCAGTTGACAACTTTGTCGTATCTTCATTTCATTTTTGCACAGAGCATTGGGGTTAGTCTGAGATAAAGGCTTCTCAGAGTTGGGGAAAACCTGGACATAAGCACAACCCTATGCATAAGCCTGTCTTTCTAATTCCCAAGAATAGGTATGTCCTTTTAATATCCTTTATAGACACTTCATTCTGCAGATTTTCCTTTTAACTTTCTTAATTATACTATTGTTTTTCACCTATTGTCTACTCTTTCGGGCAGTTGTGATATTAATGGCCTGTTGTTATTTGGCAAATAGCCCCACATAGAAAGATTATTAGCACTAGGAAAGCTTTGCATTATATCAGATAAGTAAAGGTTTGTGAGTGGGGTATTCCAGTGAATTACCAAACATATCAAATGATGACAAATCTCTGGGATTGGGAATTTGAAGGAGCTTCAATGCTATTCTACCCCTTTCAGTGGCTTCCAGACAGCTGTTTCACTATAATTGAGACTGTGGAGTTTTCAAAGCTATCATGAAACTGAGTCATGAAAGATAGAAAAAGAATGACCTAAAATCCTCAAAACTCATTTTTTTTTTACAGACATGCAGCTGTTTTTACTGAATAATTTCCCTCCTATAAATCTAGAAGCCTTTGGTTAATTCTCAAATTTCTGAGAGTTGATTCTGAATGTTTTGCTATTGTTCTTGTTGCTTTCATGGATGAGAGAATTTTTGAAGGTCCTTACTCCACTTTTTCCCTTATGTTTCACTTGATTGTTATTTTAGGTTTCCATTTAATTTTTCTGTAGATTTTGTAAACTTTGGTATCAGAATCTTGTCCAAGTTTGAAGATAGAAATTTTCCTGAAGTTTCTTTGGTAAAGTCATTCTTGAGAAAGGAAAAATGAAGGGTTATCTCATACAGGTGCATACTCTACTCTACTTCCCAAACATGCTTTTTGAACTATATTTACAAGGCTACCATGTGTAGTCTGGAAACCCATTGTGATCCAAAATTGATGCATCTACATGTTGTTCTCAGGTTGTGAAATCCTAACTAAATTATTCATGATACATAAAACAATCTAGCAATAAAATTTCTTTGATTCTGCTACTGATACATTTATTGGGCATATTCTCTTTCAATAATACAGAAACTGGCTTCCCTAATGACAGCGACATGTCTACAACTTTGGGAATATCAACAGAAATTTAAATTTTCCAAAGCAATTCATTGTGGTTTTGTTTTGAATTTATTATCTTACTCAGGTTCAGTGGAAAACTTGGCTAAGTTTTGAATTCTTGATTCTTATTGATAGCACTGGATCTCATGTTGTGGGGTGCAATATATAGAGAAGAAAGGAAGTAGAGAGTGTAAACCCTGAAACTGGGCTGCTTCTGACTGAATATTGGCTCCACTACTGTGGTGTTTTGTCTTTGGGAAAGTTTCTACCTCAGATCATCTCTATCTTCAGCTTGTTTGAAGCTCAGCCTGATTTCCATGCTCTTGCTCAATGCTTCTCCTTCTGCAATACCTCAAGCAGAAAGCCAGGCCAGTCAAGGCATCACTTCATTTGTTCCCTATTCTTGGGGAGAAGTCCTGTGGTGACCATTATCTAATGACTGGAAACAGAAATTTTAAAAATTCTGTCCAGGATTCTAGTTGTTGACATCAAAAGGGCAAGTTCAGAACCAGTTACCTGTCATGGTTATGAGTGGAAGTCTTTCATTACAATTGTTTTTTAAATTACCATATCCTCTTAAACTTTGCTAGTGCAAGTCCCTTCAAATTGTCACTGTGTCTCTTTGAATTGCATCCATTACCACTTTTGAAGTAAAATACGCTTTGAAGTAAACACACAGTCACAAGTATACAGCTTGATTATTTGTTTCTTGTCAACATTTTTAGTTTTGTTGAATTGTGATTGGAATATGATAATGTATCTTTCTAATTTTTGGATTTTGTGACTCTGTCCATATACATATTCAAGTTTGTCAATGTTCAATCTATGTGTGAAAGGAGTATCATTCCTTATTTTGGAGAGAAAAAGTTTGCTATCTATCCATGAAATCAGCATTATTATCATTTTAGGTCTTTCATATTCTAATTTATTTTTACATCCACTTCATTTCACCATAAACTGAGAATTAAGTATTGAATTCTCTTTGTGTATAATGTCCATGTTTTATTATGGTTATTTTGTGCTATTTAGAATACAAGCATCCAAAATTGATATGATGACATTTATTAATAGTGAACTTTAGCATTAGAAAGTGTCCTTTTGTTTCTAATTTAGTACTTTTGTCTGGTTTAATATGAAGTTTGTATAAATTCTAACTGTCCAGTTGTTAAGATAACAATCCTCCATTTTTTGTATTTCTGCTTTGCACCATCTTCTGTTAGTACCACAGATGAGTTTCTTAAATAAACAGCACTTATCTGTACTTTAATTTTTTGATACATATCCATTTTAATGTGACCTTTCTTGTCTGCATCCCTTCTCAGCACCTTCCAGTCCTCAAAAGACAACCCTCTCTTGAATGTTTCCTTCTTCTTCAGAAGTGATAACATCCCAAGAGTAACTCTTTTGGTTTCATTCATTTCCTAGTCCCTTTCTTTTGACTTCCAGTAGCTGCACTCTGATCTACAGGTTTGAAGTTCAGTTTTCCAGTTAGGATGGAATCCGTCGATATGACCTGTTTCTGCCAATGTAGGACCCAGGCATCCCATTGTTCAGCTCTGGAGTGGATTCCAGAGACAACTTTTCTGGTTTTGGCTATTTGTTGCCCCATTGCTATGCATACTAGAGTGTTGAGAAATCTGTGTACCCTAGTTACGCAGCTATGGTACATGGATGATATTTATTTTGTTGTATTGCTCATTTTGAGTTTGTCAGAAGTTGTATGGAAACTGAAATTTAGGTAGATTCCATTAACTGTGGAAAATTGAAGCCTCCTGCTATTTTTATCATCTGCATTTTTCTGGTATGCTTTGCTGATCTTTTTATTTATCAACATTTCTAAATCAGTTTAGATGTGTTTCTTTTATATAGCATATAATTTGAAGAGATATCTGTATTCCCAAGTTTATGGCAGCACTTTTCACAATAGACATAAAAATGGAATCAGTCTAAGTGCCCAACAATGGATGAATAGATAAAGAAAATGTGGTATATATACAATGGAATATGATTTAAGCATAAGAGTGAAATCCTGTCATTTCTAAGAACACAGACAAACCTGAAGGACATTATGCTAATGTCACACAGAAACACAAACACCACATGATCTCATTCATATGTGGAACCTAAACTAATTCTCATAGAAGTAATAAATACAACAGTGGTTACCAGAGTCTGGGAGGGCAGAGAGGAGGAAGGATGGCCAAGGTTGGTCAATGGTTTCTAAATAAATTAGGAAATATAAGTTCTGGTGTTCTGTTGTCTAGTGGGGTAATTATAGTTAATAGTAAGGTACTGTACATCTCAAAATTCTAGAAGACAGGATTTTAATGCTTTGACTATAGAGAAATGGTAAAAATTTGAGTCAGATATTCTAATTATCTTGATTCAATCATTACATAATGTGTACTTGTATCAAAATATCACTTTGCACTATATAAATTTTTACATTATTCTCTGCCAATTGGAAATAAAAAAATTTTTAAAGTCAACATTTTTGTCTAGATATTCAAGGAATGTTTGCAAACATTTCAATGATTTTACTAGGATATATCTTAGTGTTGACAAAATTCAATTTTTTTAATCATTATCCAGAATGTTATATGAATTTTTATCCCATTTGTTGTTCCTTCAATACAGGTTCTTTTCTAGAGTACCATGATTTTCTGTGAGGTTTTGCTAATTAACTTTACCTTTGCCAAAATTTGCACAGTTCATAACTTGCAACTCTTCTTCCTCTCCTAGATTCACCAGCAATACAGTTTATATGTAAGATTTTTATTGTTCTGGTATATTATTTAGGATAATATTAGGTAGTATCACATACTAACCTCAAATTTCAGTTGTGTAATAGGAATTTTCTTTCTTGCTCAGGCAAAAGTCTAATGTAAGAGTCTTATTGATTGGTGCTCTTCATCAGTTGTCCCTGATAATTTAGTGATTAATGCTGCTTCTCTTTTTATTGGTTCTTCTTGGTTATATATCACAGTAGAATCTATTTTGATTATTTTCTATATGAATGGAATATATCTTACTAAATAGGACTCCATTCTTTTCTTTTTTTTTTTTTTTTTTGGTCCTGGGGATTGAACCCAGGTGGCACCCCCACCACTGAGCCACATCCCCAGCCCTATCTTGTATTTTATTTAGAGACAGGGTCTCACTGAGTTGCTTAGCACCTCACTAAGTTGCTGAGGCTGGCTTTGAACTCATGATCCTCCTGCCTCAGCCTCCCAAGTGCTGGGATTACAGGCGTGTGCCACCATACCCAGCTAGGACCCCATTCTTGTTGGTGGGTGTGGTGGTGGGATTCACCCAGGTATTTTCATATGTGTACAAAAGAAAATTATGTTCAATTTATTCTACTGTCCTTCCTATTCCTATCCCCCCTCCCTTCATTTCATTCCCCTTTGTCTAATCTACAGAACTTCTGTTCTACCCCATCCCCTTTATTATGATTTAGCTTCCACATATCAGTGAAAACATTCAACTTTTGTTTTTTGTTTTTATTTCACTTAGTGAAATAAACCAATCATCCATTTAATGGCTGATGTCATAAACTCATTCTTTTTTATGACTGAGTAATATTCCATTGCATATATATACCACAATTTATTTATCCATTCATCTGTTGATGGGCATCTAGTTGGTTCCATAGCTTAGCTATTGTGAATTGTGTTGCTATAAACATTGATGTGACTGCATCACTGTAGTAAAGTAATTTTAAATCCTTTGAGATATGCTGAGGAGTGGAATAACTGAGTCAAATGGTGTTTCCATTCCTAGTTTTTCGAGAAATCTCTATAGTGCTTTCCAGAGTAGTTGTACCAATTTGCAGTCCCACCAACAATGAGTGTGCATCTTTCCCCCATATCCTCACCAACATTTGTTGTTACTCGTATTCTTGATAATTCTCATTGACAGAAGATGAAATCTCAATGTAGTTTTAATTTGCATTTCTCTAATTGCTAGAGATGTTAAACATTTTTTCATATACTTGTTGACCTTTTGAGAAGGGTTTGCCTAGATCCTTTGCCCATTTACTGATTTATTTGCTGTTTTTGTTTGGTTTGGTTTGGTTTGGTTTTGGTTTTGCTTTTGCTTTTGGTGTTAAACTTTTTGAGTTATTTGCATATCCTGGAAATTAACATCCTATCTAAGGTGCAAGTGGAAAAGATTTCTTCCCATTCTGTAGGCTCTCTCTTCATGCATTTGATTGTTTCTTTTGCTGTGAAGAAGCTTTTCAGTTCGATGTCATCCCATTTATTGATTTTTTATTTTATTTTTTATGCTTTAGGAGTTTTATTAAGGATGTCAGTTCCTGAGCCAATATGTTGAAGTGTTGTGTCTACATTTTCCTAGTTTGTGCAGGATTTCTGTTCTAATTCCTAGGTGTTTAATCCACTTAGAGTTTTTTTTTTGTGCAGGGTGAAAGATAAAGGTTAACTTTCATTCGATTACATGTGGATTTCCAGTTTTCCCAGCACAACTTGTTGAAGAGGCTATCCTTTTCTCCAATGAATGTTTTTGGTACTTTTGTCTAGTATGAGGCAACTGTATTTGCGTGGGTTTGTCCTTGTGTCTTCTATTCTGTTCCACTGACCTTGTTGCCTATTTTGGTGCCAATACCATGCTGTTTTTGTTGCTGTAGCCTTGTAGTACTGACACCTCATATATGTTGTTGTTTTACGAGGCTGGAACTCAAGAGTTTTCCATGTTCATCTAGCAGAAAAATATGACAGAGAAAAAAAGGAAAAATGCCCATTCCTTAACCATTCTATCCCAGAATTGATCCACATTCTTTTCTGCTTGCAATTTTAGGTGAACACTACTCACATGGTGTTACCTAAACATGAAGTGGAGGGCTGTTTAGACAGTCTATGTTGGGGGGCTGGTTCTGTGAAATAACTCTAAACAATGGAAACATACACATTTGATAGATTATCTATTATCTGTTACTGTTTCCTTTATTTTTCTATATGACCCTAAGGAGAAGTGGAAAGATTCAGAACAATTTACTACAAAGAAAATCCTCAGAATACCTTTTTTTTTTTTTTTTTTTTTTGCGGTGCTGGGGATTGAACCCAGGGCCTTATGCTTGCGAGGCAAGCATTCTACCATCTGAGCTATGTCCCCAGCCCTCAGAATAACTTTTAATGGAAACAAATATAAGTAAGGCATCTACCTTTTAAATATTCCTTGAAATATTAGTGGTTTGTTGCTTTGTTTCTGCTGTTAATTGATTTTCTTATCATGAAGATCTCAATGGGCACTTCACTTTTGTTCCACAAATGGTGTAATGTGCTAGAGAGAATCCACAGAGAATTCAATGATTTTTGTGGTTTTATAAATATATATAATTTTGTGAGAACAAGCTAAGCATTAGAAACTAGGGTTCAATGCTTCTTTTAAAAACAGCTACTGCATAGGCAAGAGGGCTATAGAGAAAATCTCTATGATTTGTCTCTTAGAGATCTTTGGTTATGGCTAAATAATACTGGCAATATATCCTAGAACATGACTTTTCTTCTTCCTCCTCTTCTTCTTCTTCCTCTTCTCCTTCTTCCTTTTCTCCTTCTCCTCCTCCTCCTCCTCCTCCTCCTCCTCCTCCTCCTTCTTCTTCTTCTTCTTCTTCTTCTTCTTCTTCTTCTTCTTCTTCTTC
>JAJEJO010005388.1:116211-192135 GCA_020662805.1 Glaucomys volans | reverse complement strand
TCTTCTTCTTCTTCTTCTTCTTCTTCTTCTTCTTCTTCTTCTTCTTCAATCCTAGACATCTTCTGTCTAACCTGATCTTTTTTTGTCCCCTTTCTATACTCAACTCCTTGCCTGGGATACTCTCCTTTGAGAAGAGTATCACCATGCAATTGACTTCCAAAGGATTTTCCTCTAAAGGGATGGGAGGGTGGAAAGGGAGAGAGATTGAGATATTTATTTCATCTAGCTCTTTCTCTGCTTACTCATGGGTTGCCAGTATCTTATTACCTCTACTTAAGGCCACTGCTCCCAGATTTCAGCCTTTTCTTATGACAGTCCTCACTAGACTCTGATTCTAGCTCTTTCTCCTTACACCTTCAAGTCCTGTTTGCTTTGCTGGTTCATTTAATCTTGCCCACATCTTTGTGACAGTCTCCTTTATAAGTCTTTGTCTCTTTTGCTCTTAATAGTCCATCTGTTTTCTATGGCAACTCTGATGGAGAAAGCAGGAATGTCAGGAGTTATCCCAGAAAACAGACCCAAAAATAGAATTATTGGATGGAATCGCTAAGACATTAAGTGAGTGAATGTATTGTAACATAACTGGGGAGAGATGGGACCCCAGTGATAAATAATATGCATTCATGTTATATCACTGAAGGCAAAACTGATGGAGTAAAACAAATAATAAACAAATTATTGGAAAATACATTATCAACTGCATTAGGAACATTCAGGGACTTCCCATGGAAAGTTGCCTCATAAAGGAATCTCAAATATCTACAGGACCCACCCTCAATGTTCTCATTCTGTCTTGGCTCAGAATAATGCCCAGCTCTCATTTATAGCCCAGGGAAGAAGTGGAAGACATGCTTAAGCAGGTTGTAGCTCACACAAACTCTGCTATACCTTTTCTTTTTGTTTTGATATTGACAATTACATGGGAAACATGTATGAAATTGTATTCTTGGAATGTTAGACTAGATTTTAATTAGGATAAATCCAATTTGTTGATATTATATTAAACATTTTGCCTTGAGAAACTTGGAGTGGTTTAACAGTCTACTAGTCATGTTAATAGAGGATTAACTTTCCAATAGCCTCCAATTGGTGCGGTTTACATGCTAGAACTTCTTTGATCTAGTGTAGAAAATTAAGGCCCATGGGCCCAATTCAACCATTACTGTTTGTGAAGAGTTTTACTGAAAGAGAGCCATGTCAATTCATTATATATGACTGCTTTCAATGACACACAAAATCTAACATGGTCACTGTTTTAGTGAGTTTTTTCACTGCAGCTACTAAAAGACCTGACCAGCACAACTATAGAAGAGGAAGTGTTTATTTGAGGGCTCACAGTTTCAGAGGTCTCAATCCATAGACAACCAGCTCCCATTCCTCAGGGATCCAGGTGAGATAGGAATAACATGTCAGAAGAGTGTGGCAGAGGGAAGCAGCTTATGTGGTGATCAGGAAGCAGAGAGTTCACTCTCCAGTTACAAAATATGTACTCCATAGCCACACCCTACCACTTCAGTTACCACCAGTTGATCCCTCTCGGGAAATTAAATCATTGATTGGGTTAAGACTCTCACAGCCTAATCATTTCTCCTTTGCATTGTCTCACATGTGAGCTTTCTGGGGATACCTCACATCGAAACCTAACAGTCACTATCTAACCCATGAGAGAAAAGGTTTCCTGACCCCTAATGCTCAGGAATGGGTCTGTAGGCCATGGAAAATGGGAATGTTGAGATATATCTACAATGTGCAGTCTGATGATTGAACACTTACTGGTGCCCTTGGGGGGACCTTAAGGACACACTCTTCCTTAAGACATTAAGAGAGTCAGTAGTGAGGAAACCATTCATTTTCATGAAAAACATTGGGATGATTCTTTTCTATCAATTTTGTACTTGTAAGTGGAAGAGATCTGGTGACAATCTTTAACTGCAAGAGATTGGTGAGTATAGTTTTCATGACAATTCTGAGTGATAATCAGAGTGTTTTGGCCCCACAAGGATTTCCAGTAAGTCTAATTAGTTATACAGTTCCTAGGAATGAAATAAGCGGACAGTTGTTGAGTAACATATATAAACTGAAAAATTTTATATTTAGTGGAAAGAAACCCAACCTTATCGCCTCTGACTCAATTCATGAATATGAATAAGTCAATTGTGGGTTTTTTTTGTTTTGTTTTGTTTTTTTTTTTTTTGGGGTGTGCCCAGGGATGCTTAACTTAACCACAGAAAAACACACCCCGTCTTTTGTTCGCTTTTTTTTTTTTTGTTTTTTTTTTTTTTAATTTGAGACAAGATCCTGCTAAGTTGCTTAGATCCTTGCTAAGTTTTTGAGACTGGCTTTGGACTGGTGGACCTCTTGCCTCAGCCTCCATACAGGTGTGTGCCACCATATCCAATTGTTTAAATAAGTCAATTGTTAGAAATGGAACTTCGTGGACTCTACAAAATGAGTCTTCCTCAGGGTGCCCTGTCTGTAATTTTCAGTATGACCTGGTACTGGGAAAAGAGCCATTACCTAGAACTTTAGACACTAACTGAACTAATCCCTGGAATTCAAAACACAGATGTGATCTACCAAAAGTGTTTTGTACAACTATCTTTACCATAACACATTATTCAGCTCCTGGCTTATTGCACCTCAGCAAATACCAAATATTAGACTCAGGAGAACAAAAGGATTACATGACACAAGCTGCTCATCATGAATGAAGATGAGCACTTCATAAACTAAATCATGAGCAGAAGCATTTTATGGTTCAATGGATATGTATGTTGTGTGTGAAATGGGTCCTAGCATGTCAGAAGGGATAAAAATTCTCATGGAAAGGGTCCATGGAGTCTCTGTTCCCATTGATTAATTGTCTTAAACTTATCTCACCTGTGGTTTTATGGGAAGTTCCCAGTGACTAGTTTACCAGAGAGGAAGAAAACGTGGTCTATCTTTAGACAGAAGAGATGGAAAAGTGCATTTATTCTGCATGATATGCTGGTACTAGCCAAAAAGTTGATGGCTACTATATAACAGAGATCCTTAGGGTTGAACCCGAATGACGGCAATAAAATAAATCCTAGTTGGTCTGCTTGTCTATAGGCCATGGTAGGAGAGTTGTCCTGAAGCATTGATTTAAACTATTTCTTCAGTAACTCCAATGATTGTGTAAGCCTTTAAATACACTATAATAAATTTATCTCTGCTCAAACATGTTAAGATAATTCTAATCTTGGCAACTGAATCCTGAATAAAGAATTCAACTAATATATTCCATGATCTCACAAGCATCATAGTCAAATGACATATATAAAGAACAAACACTGTTGTTTTAGTTTGCAATTTGTGCCGTATATATGTATATATTTGAGCTAAAGCAATCCCTGTCTTAACTGAGTGGTGGGGCTGTTATAATATATCTTGAGAAAATCGCCTTTTTTTAAAAAATAGTTTTTTAGAGCCTAAGAATACATGGAAGATGAATTTGACAGGTCAGAATGTGTCTTCCTGGTGGAACCACAAGAGGTGAAACACTATTTTGGTTAATAAGTCAACTTCCCTGAATGCTCAGGGTCATAAAATGTCTAGGCTGTGGTGTCTTGGGAATTTTTAACTGCAGTTTTACATGACCTGAGTGAATGGCTGAAATATTGATGTGGGTAATACCCTGGAAAGAACATTAACTTCCTTTCTTAATTTTAAAAATCAGTATTGAGCTCTGTCTAGCTGGCCTGATAAATAAACTACCCTTGAGGACGTAGCAGCAACTGATACACACCTGATTTGACCAAAAGAGCAGAAAAATATAAAATAAATAATGTAAAGGTCTTGTTTTCTGGGAACCTTCAGGCCAAATATGCCTCCATTGGAAATGTCAGCACAAAACATGTAAATAGTGACATTTAATCTATTTCTTTAAAAAAAATAATAAAATTTCTCTTTCAAAGGTTGAAGGATGTTTTTGTTTGAAGCATACAGTAGCAATTCTGGAATTAGTTGTTTGTTAAATTTCTTCAGGGCCATATAAATAAAACTGATAATAACGTTTATTAACACTTAGCAAGTCTCAGCTCTTGTGCCTGGTTCTCTATTAGGTGCCTTAGATAATTTAAATACCTTTGAAAAATTACAGACATGAAACCTAAATCTGGTTTTTCTGGCTCCAAAACTTTCAATTTGTCTCAGTATCATTGAAATAAATATATGTGGAAATATATTTGAAAGAACATCATTTATAACAAAGGACAAAGTTATTTGGGTATTGATTTGATGCAGGAAAAAACTACTGTACCATTCATGCTGCTTAAATGACTTCATGGTGTCTGGATGATAAATATGAGAGAAATATGCTATAATTTTCTCATATCCAGGACCATCTATGTGCTAGGTTGTCAGAGAAGAGAAGTTGGCACAGAATTTTTTGAATACAATTGTTTTCTGCCTTTCTCTGGTCGTCAGGAACTTTCCACTTCAGTTTTCCTACATCCTCTACCCTTTTTTCTCCTCATAATATCCCAGGCTCTAAAAGTCTGGGATATCACTTCCCTTCTCAGTTCTTCTCAAGGAATTGCTAAAAGAAACTCTCAGAAAAGTATGATTTTATTGTTTGTTTTGGTATTAGGAATTGAACTCAGGACCTTGCATGTCCTAGTCAAACACTCTACCACTGAACTTCGTCTTCAGGTATTTTCTAAATTTTATTTTAAGATGAGGTCTTGAGAAGGTTCCCAGGCTAGTCTCAAACATGTGATCTCCTGCTTCTGCCTCCTAGTAGCTGGGATTACAGGTGTGCACCAGAGCTCCCAGAAAAGTATGGTTTCCTTGTGTCTTACATCAATGGCCTCGTAAGAACCCCCACAGCAGCAGAGACACAGAGAAATGAGAAGGATAAGTTGACTCATTTGGGGGGAAAGTAGACAGCCTTCCTCCCCCTCATCTTAGTGTTCGTACTATGGGCACATGAATAGCCAAGGTGGACAGGATGGAAGCTATGCACTCATCCAACTGCATACATTTCCTCTCACCAGACTAATCATCCACCATTGTTGCTGAAGGTCCAACCCTATGGAAGCAAAAATTAGCAATGAATCCTCCATATGCTATTGTCACTTTATGAGGTATCCACCCAGCTCCTTGATGGTAAGTTGAATATATCTGACCCTTTTTGTCATAGAGGGGGCAGCAATTTGTCATGCTAGGATTTATGCATATTCCAGATATGGGTTTCGTTTTTCTACCCACAAAGCCTTTATATACTAAGTCCAAGGACTCAGAGAATGTAAAATTACTTATCATGTGGTAAGCTACATTAACATCACTTTCTACGAAGGGATCCACTGGTCCTCCTATGTACTACCTATCCTATCAGCTGCTGAGCTGACAGGAGGTTGGTGTGGCTCTGAGATGGGCAGCTAAGACACTAGCATAGTACTTTTTTAAAATATTTTTTTAGTTGTCAATAGATTTTTTTAAAAAATTTATTTACACATGGTGCTGAGAATTGAACCCAGAGCCTCACACATGCCAGGAAAGTGCTCTACCACTGAGCCACAACCCCAGCTCCAGCATGGTACTTTTCCAGCTTTGGGAAACCTCATGGTATGGCCATGAGAATATTAATGAGGCCTGGAACATGAAGGAGAAAAGTAAAAATGATTGTCCTCGATATCATTCCAAATGAACCTCTTGGGGAGTTTTTGGTTTATATATCTATATATTTAGGTTCTGCTTTACGGGACTTCTTTATTCCTTGGGGAATATGGGAATGGGCAGGAAGAGGAAGGGTTCTTTCACCAGGGGATGTGGGAACTTATGACTTGCCACGTGATCATTTGGTGTTCAAAGCTGCTGCATAATTGAGAGAAGAATATGTCTAAAATTTCAGGGATTTACTAGGGTATCTATTTTGCTTCCCTGTCCAATGATAGCCATGAATGGCTTTTACAGGGAACACAATGTGAAAAGGGCATTCTAACCTTAGGACCTCAGATCCTAACCTAAGGACCTCAGATTTTAGGCCAACAAATGTACTGACTGAGGTGGAAGAGAATCTAGGAGTAGCTGAAGAGGAAGAGTACCAATTATGGGTTCAAAACTGCAGCTTGTCCCGTTTGTTCCTTGGTTTTATAAACTGTCACTGGCTACTCCTTTAGATAAGCAACAAAAGGACAGAATGACCTTAACCAAGTTGCATGTATAAATCTGAGTGTTGAAATTGTGGGCTGTCCCCCAAACTGTGCTGTCTGAATCATCTAACTGGCTTTATCCTTTCAGTGGACTCCAGCTGACTTCCAGTGTTTTCAGTCTCTCATATCTGCATCTTTTCGCCTGAGGGCTTTCTTCATAGCTATGAAAGGTCACTTTGTCCATCCATTGGGAGTAGCAGGTTAGAGTTGCCAGGGAATCAGCCCCCCCAGGTACAGCTGTCAACCAATGTCACAGGAGTTGATGGATGAAAATTCCAGATGCTTCACTCAGATTTGGCAAATATCCCTTAGGAAATACTACTTGCTAAAATCTTCTGCCCCTGTTCACTATTTTATAAAATCTTAGCTCCTCTAGTCCAGATCCCTTCAGCAGTTTTCTGTTGCCTTCACCTTGGTGACTTTTCTTTTAAATTTGAATAGCTCTTCTCATTGTTTGGTATATGCCTTCTCCAAGTTTCTCTCTCCTAACCAGTACTTAGTAATACTACTAAGATTTTAATGCAATTTGTGGCTAATTTTTTAAAAGCAGATTTATAAAAGGCAATATTGATTAAGCAATCACTATTTGATGTGATCCATTCTGGTCAGCATGCATGCAACAACAAAAACCTAGAAATTATACAAAATACAAATTTCCAGTGTTATTGGTAGGGTATCCCATTGGAGTTCAGGTCCTTGGTGTCCCAAAGAACTGAGCAAGACAGGCAGAAGTAATAGGAAAATTGCAGATTTATTGAAGGTGAAGGTGAAAGTAGAACTCTGTAAGGTAGAGCAGAGGGGGCCCAGTGAGAGAGAGGCTCAAGGTCCCAATAGCTGGAACATCTTGTTTTATATGCTGAGCTCTGAGGTGTTCTCTCCCCTATATAGACCTGATTGAAGATCTTACCCCATTTACTCCCACTGGTTACCTCATGGTACCTAATTAGTATACTATCCAATTTTCTCCCATTGGTTATTTTAGAAAACTTAATTAGCACTGCCCACTTGACCCCATTGGTTCTTTTAGAATACCAAACCTCTGGTGGGAGTTATCGTGGGTGACAAGTCCTCAGTGGTAGGAGTAGTCATGGTAAAGGGACTTCCATTAAACAGGGACATAATGACTCATCTCCCTGTCTTGTCCTTCAGAGGCATTTTTCTTGTACCTTGCCTCTGCCACCTTGGCAACCCTGAACTCCTATCTAACACCAAGTCTAACTAAGAGATATTCTGACTAATTTTGTCTGTGCTGGGACTCAAAATCAACATCTTTGGCAAGCAGTGGAATTAAATCAATGTATATATTCAGAGATTCTATTCTGACAAATACTAACCTCTGTGTTTGCCTATTTTGTACCTTATCTAAGTATTATAAGCAATACTTATAATTTTATTGAATGTAGCAATCAAATCACACTTTGAATATGATTCTCACATGCTGTAACAAGACCTAAGAGGGCTTCAGTAAATATTTAATGATGAACAGCAAACTTTCTAGAAGAAGGACTGGACATGATTGATACTGTTATTATCTAGCAAGAAAAAGAAAGAAATGTTCATTGCATTTTTATCAAAGCTTCAAATGATATTTTTATTTTCCACATTTTCTCACACAGATTTTTTCAAGTTACTAACATAGAACTTAGTCAACATGTCTAAATGGAAGATTTTGGAGAGTAGGTTGCAATAACAGGGCAAAAGATGGAGACTCAAATCTTCACCTTTAAATCAGTGCATGTTCTCCAGTAAAAAAGATAATTCCTTCATCAGAGGATGGGGCATCTTAGGAAGTAGTTGGAAAAATATATTTTCTTTTGAAAAACAAAATGCACATGAACATAATACATGCCACATTGTCTTTGCTGAAGGAACAATCTCAAAATCTTTCTATTGAAATTTGCAACCTGCCTGATGATGTATTACTATCTCCCCATTTCTCCCTTTTTATGTGGTTTTAAAAATATTTATTACATTTAATGTATCTCTGATTTTCTCATTCATTGTTAATTATCTCACCATAGTGGTTGTAAGCTACAAAAGGGCAAGATTTTCTCTTCTCTGGTATATTCCTGAAATGCAGAATAGTTCCCAGCATATGAGGTGATTGACAAGTATTTGTGAAGCAAATACATCCCAATTCTAATTATAGTATCAGTTATTCTGTGATTTATGACTGTCGACCCCGTGAGACTTTATACTTACAGTCATTATTTTGCTTAGTACCAGAACTTCAGCATGTAGTGAAAAGTATTCCTGATAACTATTTAATATTTTCAAATGAATAAATTAGAATGAGAGTGTAATTTTCAAGGAAGATTATTATTGCAATTATCCTCTTAGATATAAAGAGATAATTTATTATTTAGAAAAATGAATCAGGAAAATTATTTTGCAAGTGTCTAATTTCAAGTCAAATCAGTAACTCTTCTGGTACTGAGAATTGAACCCAGGGGTGCTTTACCACTGAGCTAAGTCTCTGGTCTTTTTTATTTCAAGACAAGGTCTCACTAAATTGCTGAAGCTGGCCTTGAATTTCCTTTTTTTGTACTGGGGATTGAACCCTGGAGTGCCTTACCCCTAACCTACATCACCAACCTTTTTTAATTTTTATTTTGAGACAGAGTCTCACTAAGTTACTGAGGTCTCACTAAACTGCGGAAGTTGGCCAGGAACTTGTAATCCTCCTGCCTTAGTCTTCCATGTGACTGGGAAAACAGGCATGCACCACCATGACAGACCCTCAAATCAGAACTTTTTATCAAGCAAATTCTTTATTTAAAAAACAATAAATCTTATTTGAAAAGATCTTTTTATGAAAAATGGAATTCCAATATTTAGCATTTTCAGTAGCATTTACAGAAATAGAGCAAACTGAATAATAGAGTAATGTTTTGGATGTCAGTAAGAATCATTTTAATTCCACATGCATTTCATAAGCATGAAATTTTTACTTATTTTATAATGGGCATTTAATGAACAAATTATTATTATATTTTGGTTACTTTGATTTAGTAAGTCAGAAGACCTTTGCAACAGATGCTCCTACAAGCCTCTTTTACCCAAGAGTATAATAACAGCCCATCCAACATGGACCTATTTCAGACTTTCGTTTCTATGACACAAGGAGAACTTTGACTTAAGCCTATTTGCTACATTAAGTACTTGGGGTGGAATTTTGTGCTGAGAGATGACAGGAAAGCTCATCACACCATCAAAAAGTGATTCATGACTGACAAAAATGACAATCCAGAAAAACATAAGAAATCAGGATAACAGTCATGTGTGATGGTGCAGACCTATAATCACAGAGACTCCAGAGACAGGCAGGAGGATGTCAAGTTCAAAACCAGCCATAGCAACTTATCGAGACTCTAAGCAACTTGGCAAGACTCTGTCTCAAAATAAAAAATGAAAATGGCAGGTATGTGGCTCAGTAGTTAAGTGTTGTTGGGTTCAATCCCCGGTACCAACAAAAAAAAAAAAAAAAAGAGAGAGAGAGAGAGAAATCAGGATAACAGGTTAGTCATGTATAGAAACTTTCTGCTAATTGAAGGGTCAATAGGAAGGAAAAAATAAATTAAAGCACAAAACCAGAAAACATTTGTGGCATGGGAATTATATAATTTTTCAGGTAAGCTAATGAAAATGCAATAAATATATGACTTTCATCCTTTCTCTAAAACAGAATAAAAATGTTGCTATTCAGTATTTTTTATCACCACTTAATCAAAGAAAATGTAACTTACAATTAAGAAGAAATTTTTTTTAAAGGAAGTACAGAGAAGCCTGAGAAAAAAGAAAAGAAAACAAGTTACAAAAGAATCTCAAAAGTATTTGTCCTAAAGTTCCTTGGTAAAGGAGCAAAACTTATTCTGATTGGTAAAGAAATGAAAATCTTCTCATTTGGAACTTACAGTAGATAATGACAAATTATAAGATGATTAAGTGATGTAAGAGTTTTAAAATATTAAGATGGAGCCCACTTCTGGGCAATATGAATTGGGTCACAGCAGGCAAATGATTCTCTTGTAAATTTTAAATGTCATGTTTATATGGATATTAGAAACCTATGGAAGCAGTGAAAATTGAAAAATATTAGAAAGACTGAAGAAAAGAGCAGATGTTTTTCTATGTTACAATTGCAAAAAGGCAAAGATTTGCCAGGTTTGGGAGTCCAGGGAGGTGGTAGCAGGTATGTGGAAAAGGCAGTGAACCCTCCCAATAAAATTCTTTAAAAATTGGGAATAAGAAAAAAGTGAAGTGCTCTCAATCAGAAAGAAAGAAAGAGTATCTACAAAAGGACATACAGGGAACATCACAATGAACAATGACGACTTTCTCCTGTGATGCAAAATATGCAAAGATGTCCTCTGTAGCTTTCTATTCAAAATTGGAGGGGGGGATTCTATACAGTGCAATGAGGCACTGTATAGAATTTTGGGTAAAATTGGAAAAGAAGAAGTAAACTGCCATATTTTCAGATGTCGTGAATGTATGTGTAGAAAACCCAAAGGAATCAATAATTATAAAAATTAGCTGGACATGGGGCATAAGCCTGTAATCCCAGCACCTCGAGAGGCTGAGGCAGGAGAATTGCAAGTTCAAAGCCAGCTTTAGCAATTTAGCAAGGAACTGACCACTTCAATACCCTGTCTCAAAATAAAAAAATAAAAAGTGACTCAGTGGTTAAGCACCCCTGGTTCAATCCCAGATACTAAAAGAGTAATAATAATAATGCAACTAAAATTAACAATTAGAATTTATCAAGTCTAGTATAGAAATTTCAATAATTTTTTTAAATTACCACTTATAATTTCAAAAAGAAAATATTAAAAACCTAGCAAGATATCTTATGGGGAAAAAGTGTACAATATCTATATCAAAAAGTATGAAATTTAATAAGGTCTTTTAAATTAAGGGGTATAAAGATTTTGTAGACTGGAAGATGCAATACTCTAATAATGTCAATTCTCTTTAAATTAGCATGTAAATTAAGTATAATCCCAACCAAAATTATGCCTTGTGGTTTTTTTTTAAAGCAACAGTTTTTTCTAAAATTTATATGGAAATTCAGAAGGCAAGAAGAGCCAAAGAAATCTTACTTAAAAAATCAAATGAGACCTACAATTATAATTTATTACTTAATGTAGTCTTGTACTGCTATGCAGAAAAATAAATATGCCAATACAGAAAAGTATTCATAATCATCTGATGTATGATAAAACTGACCCATTTGTTCAATGGAAGGAGTATGTTTTCAATGATGATACTGAGTTAATTGGTTAGCTCTCTATGTATTTATGTCACAAAATTAATTTGACACAGGACATAAATCTAAATGTGAATGGTAAAGATATAAAACTTTGGATTAAAAAAATATGAAAACAAATCTTAAGTCCAGCAAAGTGGCACAGTCCTGTAATTCCAGCTTCTAGGGAGGCTTAGGCAGGAGGATCACATGTCCAAGGACAGCCTCAGCAACTTAGTGAGGACCTAAGCAACTTGGCAAGATACTGTCTCAAAATAAAAGATAAAAAAGGCTGGGGATGTAGCTCAGAGGTAAAATACCTCTGGGTTCAATCCCATGTACATGATTCTGGGTAAGCAATGACTTTTTCAACACTACACAAAAGCATTAACCATACAGGGGAAAAATGCTACGTATTGTACTACATTAAAATTAAGAATTGTATTACAGTTAGAACTGCTCTCAATCAAAAGATGCTATTAAGAGAGTGTAATGGTAAGTCACAGATTGGAGAAAAAAATTTGAAGACATATTGGACAAATGATTTCTGTTCTGAAAATACAAAGAACTCTTACAAGACACTTTTTAATGGACAAACCTATTGAAAATATTACAAAAGACTTGAATAGATGCCTCACAAATGTGACAAGGTTCTTAACATCAGAAATTATCAAGGAAATGCAAACTAAAACCATGATTTTACATCTATACACATTCACCAAAATGGTTAACCTGAAAATGACGTGTAGTATCAAGTGTTGGCAAGGGGTAGGAACAATTGAAACAGAGTTGGCTAGTGGGCAAGGAACTGCTGAAAACTACTGAGGAAATCAGATTGGTAGAATCTACCAAAGCTCACTTTATGCAAAACCTAGGACCGAAAAGGCCCAATCTAGATACTAACATAGCAGAAATGAGTGCATATGCATGCTGAAGATATGTACAATAATTTTCATAACAGCAGCCTCACTAAAAAATAGCTACAAACTAGGAACAGCCCAAATGTCCATCCACTATAAAGTTAATAAATTCCAATATATTTTTCTACTGGAATATTAAGCAAAATAAATGAACAAGTAATTGGTGCCAATAATATAATGAATGAAACTCACAAGCTTGATACTGAACTTGAACTTTTTAAGGCACAAAGAAGAGTGCTTTTAAACTTCAAAAACAGTAAAAGGTAGTCTAAAATGTTAAATATGAGGATAAAGGTTATCCTAGAGATTGGAAATGGCTCAAAGGAGTTTCTGGGGTATAGGTTATATTTTGTTTCCTGATATGGATGCTGGTTATACAAACCAGTGTGTACACTTGGTGAGAATTCACGTATCATGTACACAATATGTATCATACATAATATGCATAAGTTACATATATTCATGTTATGTATGTACATACTGCATGTGATGTTAATTGCATAGTTTGTATGCTTTTCTATGTAAATGGTTCAGTTAGGTAAAAGTTTGCAAAGTATATGATTTATAGAGGAACTCAACATCATTTGAGGGTATGAATCAGAAAATTAGACAATCAAAAAATCAGGCAAGTCATTGTGAATGTAAAACATATGGCAAGGCATATTTCATAAAAATGTAATTATATGTGTAGCATTGGGAAATAAGTGTAACTTCAAACTATCAACAGTGACTTTCCTTTAGGAAAATAAATTTACCAAAATCAAAACATCATATTAAACTTTTCAAAATTTCTACTACATGGGCACAGGGAATAGGAAAGGTACATTAGTGTCTAATTTGGAAAATTTCTTAGCCACCTTACAATATTATCTCAATTTAATGCAAAATATAGACAACCTTTTTTTTTTTTTTTGCTGACATTCTATGGGAATATGAAGTCCAATACTTTAAAATATCTTCCGAATGCTATTATTGCAGGAAATGGATGGAAGAGTTTAGTTAATTTATTTACCATAAAATTCTGAAATGGCATCAGATATGTAAAGGGTGGTTTTCTTTTGTTTTCCCAAGGGTAATATAAAAATACCAAATACCTTGGATGTTCACCCAAAATAACCACTGCAGAATAAACTGTCACAAGTATCACACCCTGAATGTCACATGTGTCACACCCTGAATATGAGGTGGAGGACAGAGAATGTTCAAATGAACAGTGTGGAATAGCATATCCCTGTACAGCATTATGGCACTATACTTCTAAAAAACACAGTTTTAGAAGTAAAGTGAAACATAAGGATTTTTAATGATCTATGTAAATATGAAGGCAAATATTTCAATGGATTTATAAACTGTGATTATAGGTTACTTTTTAATGATAAAGTTACAACAGGTTTTAGGGTATAGGAAGGCAGATTTTTCTTCTACTTTATAGAACAACAAACAAACCACACAATGATTTTATCATATATGAAATTTAAAGAACCCCCCAAATTTTCCATTTCAATACTGCCCTTCCTTTGGCATGCTTTTCATTTTGAAGTGGTTGAACTGGTGATTAGGAGCTTTTGCCAAGAAATAAAACCAACCTTAGACCTAGCTCCCTTTCTTAGGTGTTGTGATGGTGTGTTTAGTAAATTATTTAGACTTGCTAATCCTCAACCTTCTTCTCTTCAAGCTGCTGCAAGCAATTTAAATTGAAATTTAAATTATTTAAATATAAAATGCTTAGCACATTTAATGGCATTTAATATGCATATTGGATTGACTTAATTTCATTCTAAGAAACATGAAGCATCACCTGATACTACCAAGCTTGATCTCTCTGGGAGTATGATGCTTTATCTTTAAAATCATGGACCTAAATCCTTTTTCTTGTTTCCTTCAGTAGAACTGAAAGATTAATACTATATAAACAAAATAAAAACAATCAAAATATGATCAAAACTTAATGGAACACAAAAGAAAATAAGTATATAACCCTATATAAACTATCATCAAAAATTGTTCTTTCAATCTTCTGAATCCCAACAAAAGCAGAAAAATATTTTAACTAGCCCCATACCCCCATTCCTCAACCCCTAGGTGGACTCTGAGTGTGATCCTGTTTCTAGTATTCTGGAAAGTTTGTAGTAGGGCCAAGGAATCTGTTAAAAAACCTTACCAATGATTCAGGGTTGTGGCTAGACTCAAGAATCACAAAATAAGATTAGCCTAAATCACTATGAAGCAATCCATTGTGACTGTAATGGGTGCTTCCCTTCTAATTTATATCTTTTAGACACAGTAAAGCATTTCAAGGTCACAATAAGGGTTGTACTTCCACCATTTTGCAACTAAAGATTTTCATAAAGAATGTGCATACCGTAGGAGGAAGAAAGGCGCTCTTGTCCAACACCTGTCCACTACTCCCTTTCTTCACTGCCTTCCACCTCTCATACTTATTTCATGTCAAAAGAACATTTGAGCTTGGCGACCTGATCTGAAAATAGCTTAATTTCATCATTTACAAAACACATCTAAGAGAATTCCTTTTAACCTGTTGTAGTGATAACTGAATTCAAAAAGTCAAATAGCACAGAACCTTACAAACAATAGAAAAAGTTAACAAAGTTGTTTAACTATAATTTATTTCTTTTTTATAGAAATAAAGTAACTTCTAGTGGAAAGTATTTGAACTTTCTGTTTGACTTTGAAATTTTCTTATTCTGATACTTAAGATTAGCAGAAATTATTTTCAATTTTATTTTGAACTCTTAAAAATAATTTAAGCATTATTACTTCATGTACATATATGACTGTATGACCAATGTGATCCTACAATAGGTATCATCAGAAAAATGAGAAATTATTCTCTATTTATGTATGTTCTATCAAAATGTATAAATGCATTCTACTGTCATGTACAACTAATTAGAATAATTTTTAAAAATTTAAATAATAATAATTCAAAATAATACAACATAATATAGTGGATAGTACCAGGCTTTGGAATCAGAAATTTTGAGTTTGAGTATAAAAAAATTACACTTCCTCCCTGAACTGGGCAAACTGACTTAGCCTTTCTGTCTCAGCCCAGATTTCTTGCAAAAAGCAAAGATGAAATGCATTACTGAGTTGGCCATAGGCATGTTGACAGCCTGATTTCCTAAGATCTCTGCAGACAAGTCATATCCTATACTAACGTTCCCTGTCTATCTAAATAATTTGCCCATAGAAGGAAGGGAGAAAAATTTATCTCCATTCCTATTTCCCACTCATGGAATATTTCAAAAGTATAGAGATCCACCCATCAGTTTCCAGGAAACTCATGCCTCAGAAGCAACAGGAAAAACTCAGGTCAGAATGCTTAAGGTCAAGTCAGGACATGAAGCAAAGATGATCGTGTTGTGTCCAAAAGTTATAAAATGGACTTGGAGCAAGAACTCTGTAATCAGCTCTTCAAATGCAATGGTGGTGGTGATAGCAGGCAGCAGCAGCAGTGTATCAGTCCACCATTGTCACAAAAGTGCTCCCTAACAAATCACCCCCAAACTCAATGGTTTAATACAATAAACAGTTCAGCTGTTTTAGGATACAAGCCTGCTGGATTTGGCTCCAAGTTGGAAGGTCATGTCTTCTCCTTAGGCTGAACTGGCAGAGGCTCTTATTTTTATGGGAACTCACAATAGCAAAATAGTATAAGTCTTATCCATGAATATAACTCAAATCTTAATTTGTTTCATATCTGCTCACATACTCATAGCCAAATTAAATCAAAGCTAAAACCAAGTAGTGAAAAAATATGTTCCAACCACCTGAGGTTATGGCACAGGTGTGAAAGAATCACTCTTTCATTGAAGAGTAAAATATTTGAACCAACAATTCAATCTATCACTAATAGACCCTACTTCATAGGAATAGCTCAAGGTATTTTTAGGGCAGCAGACCAGATATTAAGTCAAATATTCAAATCTCAATGACACATTTAAAAGAATCCATTACTCTGAGTAATTTTTAATTATTTTTATCTGTAAAACAGGGAGAGTTATTATCCTAATCTCATGGGTTTATAGTTAGAATTTTCAATGAAATAAGTCACATAAAACAGCTTTTAACACAATACCTGGCATAATGTTTAAGAAACATTAGTTAACACACCCAAGCAAACCAGCCAGTTAACCATATTTCAGATACATGCCTCTAGGTGTAAGAGTGAGTAAACAATGGATGAATGTCTTAGTACATTTTGACTTATTATTAAGAAAGTAGCTCCAACACTTTAGTCTTAATCATGTTGGGTTGGTTTAACAGTGTGCTCATTGTGAATGCAAGATAGAATATTTGAAGTGAAATGAGGAGACATAGCAGAGAATCCCTCAGCTGTTCCTTGACTCAGAATTCATTTCTGTTGTTAAGCAAGGGTAGTTTTGGTATAAGTGTCGGGTCTTTGCAATCCCAAGAAAGAAGAAATTGAAATTTATCCAATAATACTCTATTGTTTTTCAGAGATACAATTTCAAATGCAGTAGTCATTCTAAAAAACAACCAATTAAAAACAATAGAATGACAAAGTTAGTATAGCTGATAAAAGAGTATAACAGGCAAAGCACAGTGACACATTATGCTTGGGAGGCTGAAGTCAAAGGACTGAGTTCAAGGCCAACCTCACCAACACAGTGAGAGCTCATCTCACAAACAAATGTAATTACAGGCTTATTTCACTTAGTATAATATTATAGAAGCTGATCCACATCATTGTAAATGGCAGGACTTCCTTTTCTTAGAGGAATAATATTTCATTATATGCACATACCACAATTCCTTATACATTCATCTGTCAACTGACACTTAGGCTGCACCATTTGGTATTATTTTTGAATTTTCACTCCGTATACATATTTCTGGTTTCCCCACATTCTCAGCAATACTTGTCTCTTATTTTTTGATAATAGCCATTCTAATGGGTGAAGTGAGAGCTCACTGTCTGATTACACAAGTAAGAATGTATATCTCATGTTAAGTGTTATTACCACAAAAAAAAATAAATCAATAAAAAAGAAGTGATCCAGTTCTTTAGCCCATTTATTGATTGGGTTCTTTGTATTTTTGGTGTAAAGTTTTGTAAATTCTTCATAAATTTTGGAGATTAGTGCTCTATCTGAAGTGTGTGTGGAAAAGATTTTCTCCCACTCTCTAGGCTCTCTTTTCACATTGATTGTTTCCTTTGCTGTGAAAAAAGCTTTTTAGTTTGAATCCATTCCATTTACTGATCCTTGCTTTCATCTCTTGCACTTTAGGAATCTTGTTAAAGAAGTCTGGTCCTAAGCCAACATGATGAAGATTCAGGCCTACTTCTTTTTTTTTATTTGGTGCAGGGTCTCTGGTCTAATTCCTAGGTCTGTCATCATTTTGAGTTGAGTTTTATGCAGGGTGAGAGACAGAGTTTTAATTTCATTTTACTGCCTATGAATTTCCAGTTTTCAAGCACCATTTTTTGAACAGGCCATCTTTTCTATTGTATGTTTTTGGCTCTTTTGTCTAGTATGAGGTAACTGTATTTATGTGGGTTTGTCTCTGTGTTTTCTATTCTGTACCATTGATCTGCCTGTCTATTTTGGTGAAAGTATCATGCCACTTTTGTTACTATTACTCTGTAGTATAGTTTAAGTTCTGGTGTTGTGATACCTCCTGCTTCACTCTTCCTTCTCAGGATTGCTTTGGCTATTCCAGGTCTCTTATTCTTCCAGATGAATCTCAAGATTGCTTTCTCTATTTCTATGAGGAATGTCATTGGGATTTTAATTGGAATTGTATTGAATCTGTATAGCACCTTTGGTAGAATGACCATTTTGACAATATTAATTCTGCCTATCCGAGAACATGGGAAATCTTTCCGTCTTCTAAGGTTTTCATTAATTTCTTTCTTTAGTGTTCTGTAATTTTCATTGTAGAGGTCTTTCACCTCTGTTGTTAGACTAATTACCAAGTATATTTTTGAGGCTATTGTGAATGGAGAAGTTTTCCTAATTTCTCTTCCAGAGGATTCATCATTTATGAATAGAAATGCATCAGATTTATGCATATTGATTTTATATCCTTCTACTTTGCTGAATTCATGACAAAGTGTTCAACATTTCAAGTAATTAGAGAAATGCAAATTAAAACCACCCTAAGATTTCATCTTACTCTAATTAGAATGGCTATTATCAAGAACACAAGCAATAATAGGTGTTGGCATGGATGTGGGGGAAAAGGCACACTTATACATTGCTGGTAGGGTTGCAAATTGATGTAGCCACTCTGGAAAGCAGTATGGAGATTCCTCAGAAAACTTGGAATGGAACCACCTTTTGACCCAGTTATCCCACTCCTTGGTTTGTACCCAAAGGACTTAAAATCAGCATACTACAGTAATGCAGCCAAAACAATGTTTATAGCAGCTCAATTCACAATATCTAGATTGTGGAACCAACCTAGATGCCCTTCAAAAGATGAATGGATAAAGAAACTGTGGTATATATATACAATGGAATATTATTCAGCCATAAAGATTAATAAAATGATGACATTTGCAGGTAAATGGATGGAATTGGAGAATATCATGCTAAGTGAAATAAGCCAATCCCAAGAAACCAAAGGCTGAATGTTTTCCCTGATAGGTGGGGATGTAGGGAGTTGGGGAGTAAGAGAAGAGTGGAGGAACTTTGGATTACATAGAGAGAAATGAGAGAGAGGGGGGCAGGGGTATGAACTGAACGATGGTGTAGTGAGACAGACATCATTACCCTATGTACATGTATGATTACACAAATGGTGTGAATCTACATCATGTAAACCATAGAAACAAAAAGTTGTACCCCATTTGTGTACAATGAATCAAAATGCAGTCTATAAAAATAAAAAAAAATTAAATTTTTAAAAATAAATAAATAAAATGTGCAAATCAAAAAAAACCCTATAGGAATCTGATATTTTATGATAGATTTTACACAGTGATACACAATTCCCAATCATGAGAAAGGACTTGGAATCTAGGGAAGCAGAGGTCTGTATGTAGGATGAAACATTTTATCTAAATCAATGTGCATATTCCTATACAAAAAGATTTTTTAAAAATACTTGTCCAATGCTCATTTTATTCCTCTGCTTTCTAGTTCTTTCACTTTTTGAATTATTTAATACTCAATGTTAAATAAAAATTTTTCTTTATAGACCCCTAACTATGCCTATTCTCAGCTTCAACATGGTTATTTAACATTCTATTTCAGTAGGATTATATCTGTATATAAAGACATGACAGCAAATTTGTAAAATATAGTAATTTTAAAAAATTTATTTTGATTCATTGTACACAAGTAGAGTACAATTGTTTCTCTTGTACATGAAGTAGAGTCACACCATTTGCATAATCCTACATGTACATAGGGTATTGATGTTTGTCTAATTCTCTTATTTTTCTTTCCCCACACCCCATCCCCACCCTTCTTTTTCCTCTATGTAATCCATCCTTCCTCCATTCTTGCCTCCCTCCCAGCCCGCATTATGTATCCTCATCCACTTATGATCAGAGAGATCATTCAGCATTTGGTTTTCTGGGATTGGTTTATGGTAATGTTTTAACACCTACTAAAGGCTAGTTATTTTAGAAAAGAGACTGTTCATCAGATTTCCATCATTGGAATAAAATATCTGAGAAAAACAACTTAGAAGAGGATTAATTTTGGCTCAGAGTTTCAGAAGTTTCTGTCCACAATTGGCTGACTCCATTGTTTGGGCCTGAGGGAAGGCAGGACACAAAGGCAGAAGAGCAAGGTGGAGCTGAGCTGCTTATCTCATGGTACCTGGGAAACAGAGAGAGAGAAAGGGGTGGGAATAGGACAGACCCTTCCACAGCACACCCTAATGATCTACTTTTCCAACTAGGCTCCAACATCTCAGTTTCCACCACTTTCCAATAATGTCATCAAATGTGAATCCCTCAGTGGATTGATCCATTGATGAGGTAAGCGTCCTAATTATCCATATGTTTAAACACTGCTTTGTTGGGACCAAGCCTTCAATAAATATATTAGCCTTTCGGGGATATTCCAGATCCAAATCATAACAAAGATAAAACAAAACTGTACATATATCTGTGGAAATTTTACTTAAAATAACTAGAATATGACATTAAAAATCAACATGATACAAATATCTCTCTCTATAATAGCAACAAGAAGAAGTAAAAAAAGAAGTTGACGAAAAATTCTTCTGAGCCCAAAACACAACTTTTTTTGGGAGTTGGGGGGATATGTCCTGTTTAAGGAGAATTTTACTTTGGTACATCCTGTTTAAGGAGCATGAGGGATTTATCATTATATTCTTCTTTCTATTTTTAGCTTTCACTTTGTGGTCCTGGACACAGGACCAGTGCCCTATACCTTGATTTTTCCATATACAACAAGTAAGACTAGCCATAATAGTTTCTGCCACACCTTTGCTCTCTATAGAAATTCAAAAATGGATCAACTGAATCCCTTAAAACTTTCCCAGTTTGACTGGTTGGCCTGGAAACTTCTTCTCTCCACATGGTGATGAGCTGTCAGGTTTGTAGTAAGAAGTGATGGCAGAAAGCATGGGAGAGCTGTGGTCTTTACATTACCAGGCCAGAGGCTCCTGACCAATCTAAGAAAACTCTGACCCCATCTTGCTGGAGAGCCTCCCATCTCAACAAAATCTGTGCTCTTCTCTTCTTCCAGTGAGCTTCAGGCTTTGAGGATATGTTGTGTAATGTCTCGTTACTTTTCAGAGAAACATGACTGGTCCTTTTTATCCCTTTTGGGAAAGAGGTTATAATTAGAGTCACATGTTGTTGTTGTTTTTCTTCCTTTTTAGTTGGTAATGCTACAGTTGTACTTATTGTCCATCTTTTTCACCTAATTTTCCTTAATTGCCATTGCATTTAAAATATGATTATTTTTAATCTCTTTTCTTTAAACACAAAAGACTATTAGAGTTTTATTTCACAAACTTACTGGCATTTGGCTCTGTATTATTCTTGGTTATTGGGACTTCCTGGGACAGTACTGTGATTAAGCTAATTGTTGTCAGCATCTTTCTGTTTGACTCCTGCCTTGTCCCTGAAATGTTAGAATGTCTCATCAGTCACTCACATTTTAATGAGCAAGGGAGTCAGCTGATGCCATCTCCAAAGCCATTTGATATTTAATGTCTTAGCTCTGTAGAAATAAACCAATTAAGGAAAAAATTGGCCAGGATTATGAGAAGTTTCTTTGGAAAACAAATTTCCTTAAATGCAATTGAAATTACATCATGTAGAAAATTTATCATTTTGTTAGTTCACTTGGTATATAAACATCTCCAAACTAAACTATTAACTCCTTGAGATCAGTTGATATTTGAAGACATTTCTTTGGAACCCTCTATAGTTTGAACGTATACCCAAAAAAACATGGTTTAGAAACTCAATTTCAAAATGCCACAGGGTTAAGAGGTGGGATCTTAAGAGGTGGCTAAACCATCAGGGCTCTGCTGTCATGAATGGATTAGTGCTGTTATTGTGGGAATGGATTCCTTATAAAAGGATGAGTTTGTCCCCCTATTCTCCCCCTGTTTTGCCCTTTTGCCCTTCCACCATGTAATGATGAAGCTGAAGGCCCTCATCAGATGCCTGTCCCTTAATGAACTTTCCTTCCTCCAATTCTGTGAGGCAAAAAATTTCTATTCCTTATAAATTACCCAGTCTCAGGTATTCTGTTACAGCATCATGAAATGGACTAATACAGAGCTTTTTAACCAAGCATTGAACTAAGAATACTCTCACGTATTCATGATATCAAATATTCATGATATTTGAATATAATCACATGAATATTTGATATAATGACATATTCATGATATCAAATTCAGAAATTAGTGTGATATACTGGGACCTGAAGTTTTAAGAATTATCTCCATGCCTGAATACCTATGATTTCAAATCCAAATCTGATTCTCTACATTCTTTCTATGGGGATTTCATATTATATTTTGGGGACCAGGAAACCCTGGTCACATCCCTATTGTCAATATTATTTGGAATTTCTGGGCAGTTTCCAGTTCTGAGCTAAATCATTAAGAACTTCTTCACAGGCACATTTTTAAAATTATTCATCTACATTTATATTTTAGGATCCTACAACATACAAGACATTTTGATGTTATTTAGTTTTTCTTCTTTGTTCTGATGTAAAAATATGACCTATCTCTGTAAAGGTAAAATAAAGTTCTAGATCTAGATATATTTTGCAATATGATATATCCAAGGAATAGCATAGGAAACACAGTGAAGAAATTTGTCTTGAACTCTGATAATTGCATCTGAATTAATCAGGTAATTTTTAACATACTTATATGGTGGCATTAAGTTCCTATCTGTTTAAAAATTTCTGCTTTACTACTTCTGTGCTCAACTTCGATCTCAGGCAAGCATTATTATAGAAAACCTA
The DNA here is from genome assembly GCA_020662805.1 of Glaucomys volans. Taxonomy (NCBI): domain Eukaryota; kingdom Metazoa; phylum Chordata; class Mammalia; order Rodentia; family Sciuridae; genus Glaucomys; species Glaucomys volans. Next base: position 169,325 of record JAJEJO010005388.1, on the reverse strand, counting down.
AGGTTTGGACTATTCTTACAACTTTTGGTCCCATGGTTGCTTCTTTTGGGATTTACTTCTCCAAAATAATGGGGTGGAAGAGAGACACTTCCCAAAATAAAACTAGAAATAGAAATGTATTACATGACTGAAGTTTTTAGTGTCCTTAAGTTTTATGGGTTTGCATAAGATCAATAATTTACACTAATTGTAAATAGTATGCCTATGCTAAGAAAATATTCTATATACCAAAAAAATTTCAGTATGTTGTCAATGTTTAAGTCATAAAACATAACTGTAGAGAAAGCAATATTGTAACACAGCCTTACAAATGAGGTACTTTTGGACCTAATGCATGGCAAAGCTGTTGCATGTTAAAATTTTTATATGCTATGCAACTTGTATCTGCACTATGCTGTTTATATGTTTTGATAATGGTTTTATAATTTACTGTATTTCAAGATGAGTTCAGAGTATAATAAAATATTCAGTACTTAACATTCTCTACTCAGGTCTAAGTAACACATTTTCTATAAAAGGCTAGCTAGTGAATATTTTAGGTTGTGAATCATAAGGATTCTGTTTTAACTACCAACTCTGCCACCATAGTATGAGAAAAGTCACAGACACGTAAATGAACAAGGGTTGCTATTTTTCAATAAAACTTTATTTAAAAAACAAGTGATTTGCAAAATTTTTCTTCAATAAAACTTGGCAGAGCTTGTTTTAAAAACAAAACAAAACAAAAACAAAAACAAAAAACAGGTGATGGACTGGAATTGACCCACAGGCTGTAGATTGCAAACTTAGTGAACTTAGTGACCACCCAGTATTTATCACACAGTGAGTCTAAATTCTCAGAGAGAATCATGGCCGGTATTGAAAATCTCTTTCAATAATGAATAATTCTAATGTAAAGTAAGTCAGTTTACTTCCCCTGCATTTGTATTTAGTTCATTGAGACTCTTCCTACAAATTATAACAATGGCTAATATTTTTGTTTTGACATATTTACATAGTAGTCTTTTCTTAGTCCTTTGGACTGCTGTAACAGAATGCCTAGCAATGAGTAGGGTATAAACAATTTAAACTTATTTTTCTCACCATTTTGGAGCCTGGAAAATCCAACATCAAGGCACTGCAGTCCTGGGGTCGGGGGAGGGCTGCTCTCTGCTTTCAAGTTGGTTCCTCCAGGGAGGAAGAACACTATCTTCACGAGGCAGAAGAGCCAAGAACAAACTCGCTCTCAAAATCCCTTTCAAAAACAGAACTATTCATTTATCTCATATAAGTAGAGAGTTAGACAGTGGTTTCCAGAAGCTGGGGAGTGTGGTGGATAGAGGAGAATGGGGAGAATTTGGTCAATAAGTACATGGTTACAACCAGATAGGAGAAATATGTTCTGGTGTTCTGCACAACAGGATCACTACAGATAACAATAATGTAGTGTATACCTCAAAATAACTAGAAGACAGTATTTTGAATGTTCTCTTCACAAAGGATGGATACATACTGGAGGACACAGATATGCTATTACCCTGATTTGATCATTACACAGTGTATCAAAATATCACACAATACCCCACAAACAGGTATAATTATTATCAACTAAAAAAACATAAAATTAAGAACACCTATATGTTTTATATTATAAATTTATATTAAATATAAGGACTTGTAAAGAATAAGAGCAAATGGATAGAGAAGGACATATGGGACATACTTTGTTAAGGCTAATTAACAGAAGGCTAGAGAAGCCACAGTACATGAAGCAAAGTAATATCAGAATAAGACCACTGTCATGGGTAAAAGAAAGGGACAATATCTCATGATGAAGAGATCATTTCTCCAAGAAGAAATAGCAATTATTATTGTGGAGGCACCTGATCACAGAACATCAAATACATAAGGAAAAAAATGACAGAAGTCTGAGGCAAGAGGATCACCAGTTCAAGGTTAGCCTCAGCAACTTAGAGGGACCCTAAGCAACTTAGAAAGACCCTTTCTCAAAATAAAAAATAAAAATGGGGACGTGGTTCAGTGTTCAAGCAACCCTGGATTAATTCTATAGTACCCTCCCCCACCTGCAAAAAAAAGAGTTGGCATTCAGGACTCAGGCATTCTTAGAGGACATGCCTAGCATGCTTGAGGCCCTGGTTTCAATCTGTAGTACAAAACTGGAAGGAAGGAAGGAGGTAATGATTTATTGGATTTCCTGAAACTTTAATTAGATAAAAAATGAAATAAAAATAAAAACTATAAACTATTCAGAAAATTTTGTAAAGAACAGAACTCATTCTGATATGAGAATGTAACATCTGGGAAGTGGTGTTGCCTGAGGGTCAGTCAGATTACTGGAGTTGGCTGATTCTGAAGAAATTACTTAACCAGAATCAGACAGCTCCAGGTAACCTGATTCACCTTCAGGCAACACCATCTTAGTTTTAGTTTTCTCAGCTTAAAAACTTATTTCCTTAATTTCCTCAGCTGTAAAATGCTGATGGTGCTAGCACCTCCCTGTTCTGATTTGGATTCAAAATGTTCCCCGAAGGCCAGGTGCTAAAAGGCTTGGTTGTCACCTTGATGGCGTATTGGGAGGTGGTGAAAACTTCAGGAAACGGGGCTACTTGGAGGAAGTAGGACATTATTGGCATGCCCTTGAAAGATACATTGGGACCCTAGCCCTTTCCTCTCCCTTTCTTTGCTTCCTAGCTTTCATGAGGTAAGCCACTTTGCTCTGTCATGTACTCCCCACTATGATGTTCTGCCTCCCACAGGCCCAAAGGGATAAGGCCAAGTGTTCATAGATTGAAAACTGTGAAACTGTGAGCCAAAACAAATCTTTCTTTCTTTCAAGGTAATTTGCTCAGGCATTTTGTCACAGTGATGAAAATCTGACTAATACATATAACTCCCAAATGGCTATAGCGATAATTAAAAGAGAGTGAACACAGAGTGTCCAGGAGTAGCACATAGAAAGTGTTCTTGAAGATTTTCTAATTGTCATATTCACTCCTCCTTCCCCTTACCTTTTCCCCTTATTTCCCACATTCTTCACTCTGTAAATTTTTTTACAATGTATTTTCTTTACTTTTTTTATAAAAATTAATTTTAAAAGGGGGAAATATTACATGCATTATTGATTCTTAAGCGTACTTTTTTATCTAACACATCCATATATACTGGACGGTTAAATTCATATTAAATTATGAAAAGAGAAAAGTAATCAATGGCTATAACAGTTACAACATCTGATTCCTTAGGAATCAGGGGTTGACCACAAAGAGGCACAAGAAAATTCCCTGGGGGGATGGATTATCTTGACAGATTGTGGATTACATGTGTGAATATGTTATCAAAACTCATCAAACTATACATATAAAATCTGACCAGTTCACTGTATGTAAAGTATACCTTCATGAAAATTTGCCTACTACAGCATGCCCTTTGAAAACAAAACTTTGCATAATTAACATTTTTGTAGTTCACAGTATTTTCTCACTTGTAAATAAAAACATGATCGTATGCATGTAGAGGGGCCATATTCATGGCCTTTGTTTATTTTGTACTCGCCTCTGTTCATTTACTTTGTTATTCAACTTTCCTTCTAGTTATGAGCTTTAATCTCAACCTGTTTTACTCAGACTTCTCCAGTATATTAGAGGATGTTCAGTATTATAAAGAAGGTAATGGTATCAACATACACATTTTTAGATAACGAGGACACAGACAAGATTCCTTGGAAGAATTGAGGTACAACCACATACTCCCATATTCCAGTATGTGCTTCCAGTCAATTTTATCATGCTTCTTAATAACAGGTTTGAGATTTAGAGTATGAATTTTGAATGAAACTTTTTAATTTAGTATAGTAAAAATGTTTTTGATGAGAATTCAGTTATACACAAATACCTGTAATTTGATTGTCTATAAAATCTATACTTGATTGTATATAATCAAGAAAGAAGTTGAACATGATGGCAGACACCTGCAACCCCAGCAACTGCAGCAACTGGGGAGGCTGAGGCAGGGAGTTCTCAGGCTGAAGACCAGCCTGGGGAACTTAGCATGACCCTGTTTCAAAATTTTAAAAAATCATAAGGGCTGGGGATGTAGCTCAGTGGTAGATCACCCTAGGTTCAATCCCCAATACTGAAAAAACAAACAAACAAAAAAAACCTCAAGAAGGTAATTTTGAAATTTAGTTTTGTAGGAAGTTAAATAATGATTCTACTGGTTGTTGACAAAGATGGACTGTTGGTCAAGAAAAAATGGGAAATGCTGTTATGTCATATTGTTAGCTGGGACTTAGGCCTGGATGAAAAAGGGTGATTGAAGTTAGACAGGGTTTAGTCTCCTTATTTCAACTTCCACCTAATTCTTCAGATTGATATTTCTCTTCCTGGTGCAGGTGGGCTCATAAAAGGGAGTAACAAGCTTTTAAACCAAATAGATTTAGGCTTATTCTGAGCTCTGGTCTTTCTGATTTCACATGAGGACAGTAATAGCACTTTAATCTCTGAGACTAAGTTTTCTCACCTGTAATACCTACCAGAAAGGATATGTATGTGTGTGAGAAGTAATGAGACAATAGCACTTACGTAGTTCAAGCACCCAATAGAGTACTTAAAATAATGTGGTAATTATTGTAAAATTTTCTCATTGTGAAGGACTCATTAAAAATTAGACCACTCCAAAACTTATTATAAATAGTGAAAGCCTTTTGTGAGACACTTCAGATTGTCCTGATGTGTCCAATGAGCCCTAGGTTTCTTAAGTCTAAATATAAAACTCCCAAATATCCCATTCAAGGAGTGATGAATATTTTTTAAATAAATATTAACATTGTGATAGACATAGAAGATGAACAAAATCATTTTGGAATATTAAATCAGACTTATAATAATAGATTTCACAACATTTTGTTACCTATAAGGTTTGATTATACTTTGTCTCTTATAATCCTCCCAATAACCTGAGTGGTAAGCAGACAAAGGAACTCAGTGAGACTAAATAACTTGCCCTGGCCAAGGTGGCAGGGCTTGGAAAGGATGGCACTGGAACTTGAACCCAGAACCACTGTTATACAGTGTTATGGTTTGGATGTGAGGTGTTTCCCAAACATTCACATGTGAGACAATGCAGAAAGGTCCAGAGGATAAATGATTGGGTTGTAGGAGTCTTAATCCAATCAGTGAAGTAATCCCTAATGGGATTAATTGAGGTGGTAGGGTGTAGCTGGAAGAGGTGGGAATTAGTGTGTGGCTATGGGGTATATATTTTGTTTGTGGAGAGTGGAGTCTCTCTCTGCTCTCTGATCACTGTGATATCAGCTACTTCCCTCTGCCACCCTCTTCCACCATGATGTTCAGCCTCATCTCAAACCCCTGGGAATGGAGCCAGGCTTTTATGGACTAAGACCTCTGAAATGGTGAGTCCTCAAATAAACTCTTCGTCCTCTACAATTGTGCTGGTCAGGTCTTTTAGTCAGAGCAGTAAAAAAGCTGACTACAACATACAGTGTAATGCTCCTCATTATACTATGCGTGTGGTGGGTCTACGACCTCAAGGCAAGCAGTCTATCTAAATATTGCAAGTCCACTCTTTCATTTGGGATACCTGTAACTGAAAAAGGAGAAATCTGGGAATTTGCTGATACTGACAAGAGAATTCTAGGTTGGCTAGTTCTAAATACAGTACATCAAATCTCTAGCTCCACTTCCCCTCTGGTTCTTTCCTGCTTCATACATGAGCATCATCCTTGGTGGCAGGTCCAGGTGTGAAGACATCCAGGGGCAGGGAAGGAATAATCTTGTGATTCCCTTGTGTCTCATTAAGTGGGTCACAGGGTCACACAATTATCTGGAAACCAGTCACCAGAAAGAAAGAATAGAATAATTATTATCATCTACCGAAGAGGTCAGACTCTGCTGAAACACATGCCTGTCTGGAAGAAAGGGGTGCACTGAACAAATTCAGAACTTTTATTTTTAGAAAGAAGGATGATGTACTATAATATTGCCTAACCTGCTATTCAAGCTTCTTTGGAAATTCTCTAATTAAATTTATTTTTCTACTTTTATTATTGAAGTGCGCAGTTATTTTCAATTAGGAAAGACAGTTGATAAGCATGTGGATCAGATTTCTGAGTGAGGTTGAGGAGAAAGAATAAAACCTGAAATGTGCTGCCAAATAAAATGCCACTCATTTGCCTACAGCTTGTATTAAATGACTGCAGAAATGAAAAAGAAATTTCCCCTGAAAGGAGAGGATTTGGTAATGACGTGAGGTGTGGCAGGAGATGGGAGTATAATTGCTTGACTTCTTGTTTCCATTTGTTTTTGTTTTCTGACACCTTCTACATGTGTTTCCAATTAAAGACTGTTCTCTTGGCAACTAATAATTATTAGTCTCAGTAACTAATAATGTTCTGTAAAGATGATTAACAATTTTTGGAAACATGCCTATTTCCATTAATGCAGTTGGACACTGGAGGGAATAGTAAATTCTGCTACTGCTCCCAAGCTGAAGTCAAGCAGTACACAGGCCCCCGTCAGCAGCAGGGTCCCCCACACAGTCCTTTTATTATTAATGGAGTCTCTATGTTTTAGTCAGCTATTTTGCTGCTGTGACTAAAAGGATGCACCCAATCAGAACAACTGTAGAGGAGGAAATGTTTATTAGAGGGCTCATGGTTTCTGAGGTCTCAGTCCATGGACAGCTGGCTTCAGTCCTCAAGGCTCACAAGGTGAGGCAGAACATTATGGTGGAAGACTGTGGCAGAGGGAAGCAGCTCACATGATGATCAGAAAACAGAGAGAGACTCCACTCTCCAGATGCCCCCAATGAACCACTTAATCACACCAGGGATTAACTACTCAGTTAATTACATCAAGGATTAATTCACTGACTAGATTAAGGCTATAGCCCAATCATTTCTCCTCCAAACATTCTTGCATTGTCTCTCACGTGAGTTTTTGGGGGACCGTGCATCTAAACCATAACACTATCCTCAGAGTGATTAGTTTTCTCACATGAGTCCCAAGTCTTACTATCATTTGAAAGGATGTAGTGTTACTATTTAAATGTAAATTGCTGCTGCTGGCTATAATTTTTATAGCTCTAGGTTAAAAACCTGAAAAACAGAAGGATCATGGACTTTACCCGGGTCTTTTCATGTTTCAGCTGCAGAGATGAACCCCAAGTGCCCACTGTCTGACTCCTGACACTGAGAAAAATATTAAAAAACAAACAAACCCAAAAACCTGTTTTTAGCATTTGTTTGGAATTAAAGGTTATGATTTTCTTAGATTCAAAAAATGATGCCATCTACTCTTTAGATTGTTCCATTTTTACTGATTGTCATTGGTGACACAGCATCATGATTGCTTGTCACTGTGGCAGAGAATACTGTGCCAGTTACTGACACCAAATCCATGATTCTGACTTCACTTAGGATTGGTTTGCCCACTGGATATTTATTTTGGAGCATATCATCCCATGAGCATTGCCTGCAATAATGATTTTAGACCTGCAGCTGCTTTGAGATGCCACTTCCCACCCAAACATGCCCTACAGATGGAGGCACTTATTTGTGGTAGGATGGAACTCATGAGGTCTAAGCAAGTATGTTTATGCCTCTTGATTTCTGCAAATTTTGAATTCTTTGTAGACTTTTCAGAAGAGCAAGAAGCAGCCTTTACATTTCAGGGTTGACCTTCCTTCCGGTGCCTCTGTCCATTCTCCCTCAGGCCTCCCTTTCATTCCACTCCTTCTGTCTTCAGTCTCCTCCTCCCACCAGCTCTTTCTAATCTGTATTCAAGTTCACCATCTAGTGCAGATAAAGGAGGAGGGAGGGAAGCAGCTGCACCTTCTTTTTATGCTTTTGCTCTCCCAAATGACTCTACTCTTTCCTTTTGTAGTCAAAATTCTCCATAAAGGTTTCTGCAAGCATAGCCCTTGTTCCCTACAGCTTGCTTCTTTGCACATCCTTTCATATTCTGGCTTCAGCATCACCTGAGAGTTCTCTGCCATGCACCATGGCCAAAAAGAACAGAAATCCATGAGATATTTTGATACGATATGGAGATCATACATTAATAAAAAGGAGCATATACAAGGAGTCTAAAAGGAAAAAAAAATAAAACCAAGGAACAAGAATTCAACAGCAAGATTCCAACACCATTCAACAAGTACTTTGTCTATATTATTTTCTCAGATATATTTTATAGTAAAGTCAATAACATACCTGTGGATTTATCAGTCTACTGAAAATATCAGTAGAAAAAATTATTTTCTGTAACCACCCTGGATGTGTGACTACATTCAAATTTCCAAACCTAAAAAGCCATCTTTAAGACTTCTACCACCCATAAAACACTCTTTACAAGTAGTCAGGCTGTTTTTATTTGTAGATACTTATTCACTTAAGAAACAAAATTTAGACATTTGGTTGTGTGGCATAGTCAACATTTTGTATTTTGTATCATGGATGTCTTTGACTGAAAAGGTATATTTAATAAAAGTTATGTATCTGATAAGAAATAAAAATCAAAACACTTGGATTATATTTACCATCAATGAACTGAGATTTTATTTGAATTATCTTTTTGTCTCTGTTATGGTTTGGATCTGAAATGTCCCCCCGGAAGCTCATGTGTCAAAAACATGATCCCAAGTGCAGCAAGGTTCAGAGGTGGGGCTTTTAGGCAATAATTGGATCATGAGGACCTTGACCTCATCAATGGATTAATTTATAATTTGAATACACTTAAAAGGAGGTGGTGAAAACTATAAACAGGTAGATCACAGCTAGAGGAAGTAGGTCATTGGGGGCATGTTCAAAACCATCCTGACTTGAGCTAAGCAGCTATCCTCTACCACTTCCTTCTGCAATGATATTTCTGCCTAGGAACCAGTAGAATCCTCTGAAACTGTGAGCCAAAATAAATTTTCCCTCATCTAAGTTGTCTCAGTTGTTGTCGGGTATTTTGGTCACAGAGATGAAAAGTTGATTAACACAGTCTGTATTTCCTATAAAGCAAGGTCTAGATCTTTTAACATTTCATGATTTCTAAGGATTGCACAATTAAACACTGAGGTAGAGTTTGAGTTTGCAATCAAGTAGATCTAGGTTTAAATCTTTGTTGGGTCAATTAGTAGCTGCAATTATTAGAATACTTAAGCTCTCTGAACCTCAGTTTCCCTAATATAAGAGACTCATGTTAATTACAGTTTATCATGAGGATTCAATTATACAACAAACATTGTGCCATGTAATCCCACTACTGGATATATATCCAAAGAAAATGAAATCAGTATGTCAAAGGAACATCTGCACTCCCATGGTTATTGCAGAACCATTTCATAGCCAAGGTATGAAAACAATGTAAGTGTCCACTAAATGAAAAATGGATAAAGAAAATATGGTACATGTATACAGTGGAATATTATTCAACCATAAAAAATGAAATCCTTCAATTTCAAATACAATTTGAAGATCATTTTGTTAAGTAAAATTAGCCAGGCACAGAAAGACAAGTACCCACCACATGATCACACTCATATGTGGAATCCAATAAAATTGATCTTATAAAAGTTGAAAAGAGAATAGTGGTTATCAGAGGCTGGAGAAAGTCAGGAAGAGGGAGGAATGGGAAAAGACTGGTTAACATGTACTAAGTTCTAGTAGATAGGTAAACAGAGTTTCTGGTGTCCTGTTAAATAGTGGAGTGACTATAGGCAACAATAATAGTGTGCATTTTTATTAAAACCTAGAAGAAAGAGATTTGAATATTTTTACCAAAAAGAAATAATAATTGCTTGACAGAATAGATATGGTAACCCTGGTTTACAAATGTATCAAAGCATCACATAACGACATACATAAATATGTGCAATTTGTAAGTTAAAAAATATTGTGAACTGTGTAGGAGGTCAGTGTTACTGTGCTTACCGAGCACGCATAAGTTCTGAGTTCCATTCCCAGAACTGGGCAGGGGGAAGAAAAGGAAAAGATGTCATGACACAGGACAAAAAAACGTGTTCTGTAAGTGCAGTTTCCTTCCCCGCTGCCCCACACTCTACTTAATCATCCAGTTGTGGATCTGAAAAGAGTCGGTTTTGGAAGAGTTTACCAAATGCCTAATTTTATCATACTAAAGATTCTAGTTTGAAGGAAAAATTATGTAACCTAAAAACTCCATCACCAGAGTTTTGGTCTTGCTTTTATCTATAGCATTAAGCAAATCAATAACTATTAAATAAGACAACTAAAAAAATCTGAGTTTTGAGTTTTCGTACACAACATGTAGATAATAAAATCTTCCCTAAATGTAAATAAATGGACAGTACAAGTTTTCATCAGACTGGGATTCATTTGGGAGCAGGAGCGAGCACTATTTATAACTAGTCCAGGTATAAAGTGACAGTCATTCTAACTAGAAGTTTACAATCACACAAATAGAGAGAATGTATGTGAATTTGCAAAGCACTCTAGATCACCTGCCTAAGAAATGACAAAATTTCTATTAAATAGACAAGGAAAGTCCAATTTTGCATCTATGATCTTCACATTGTATCTCTTTACAGCACCCAACTTCCTTTGTACTCAAAGTACTTAGAAGTAGGTAATTGTGGCTGAATGTAAAGTCATCTTTTCACCTACATGACTTCAGCACCAGGGCCTAGGATTCTACAGCAAACTCATGTGTGCAATGAAATAGGAACGGCAAAGCTTCCTTTAATAATAAGCATCATGTACAAGGTAAAGGTTGATTTCTCCTTAAATAGATCAATATTTAAATCATAAATTTTAAAATGACGAAGGAAATACAGTTACAATGATTAGATGCTTTTCAGGTTTAAGTTTTACAATTTAGTTTATAACATCAATGAATCAGTGCAACATGTATCACTTCAACCAATATTCATCATTTGAAAATAATCATCAAATTCCATTAAAATGCAAGCTGGACCATGGCTATAGACCTTGGTCAGCTTTCCATGAGAATGTGGAATCATCCGGGGGTCAATAGCCAGCCATTGACCTTCATTATAAGCTAAATGGCTATTTCAAGAACAGTGTCACAGATAGGGAAGCTTTAACTTGAAAAGACAAGGAGGGATCCAGACTGAACAGACTTCAATAAGAATTATGCAGCAAGATAACTGGCTGGAAGCACTGATGCTCATGAAATGATGGCAGGGGAGACAGCATTCTCCCAAGCTATTGCAGCTGTTATGGGCAATTTTCAAACAAATCGTATTACCACTGATTTTGAAAGAAATGACAACAAAAGATAGCTTTCTATTTCTATTTAGCAACTAGAATGTAGCTGAAAGGGAAGAATCAATGGAGTCCAAACCAGGTACACTTCTTGTGCTTCCTATTTCTGCAGGAAGGGTTTTCACAGATTCTTTTTTTTTTTTTTTTTCAAGTCAACAATTATTTTGTTGGCTTTACAAGTAACTGGCATTCTTCTAGGCACTGGGGTGTGTGGGTAAATGAAACTGAAAAAATCCCTCTCCTAGGGGCATTCACACTCTAAGGCAAGAAGAGTACTAGAAATGTCTAATGTAAAAACCTCAAGATTCAAACAAATGTTCACCTATTTACTTATTCAACAAATATTTCTGAATGTCTTCTTTCTGCTCTCAAGAGAATAAATAATATAAATACGTAGGTTATATAGTCTATATATGTGTGACAAATGAACTGAAGAAAAACAAAGCAAAAACAATGATTGGTGTTAGTAGTTGGGGGGTCAGCACTGCAGATTTTATATTGGGCACTATTGTGAAGATCTTTTGAAAAAATGGTCTTGTGAATAATATCTCTATGGAAATAGGTATGGTATAAAAGTTCATGGTGAAGTACCTCTCCATAAGATGCATTCCATCTAGGAATAAATTCATGGATGACTTCAAATGTAGCCAGTGCAGAGAGTGAAAGAATTGTCAACTGTCTGGGCCAGGATTTGTCAAAGTGTACCATTGTACGTAAAGTTCTTATTAAAATGCAATTCTTCACTCTAAACCCAGAATTTCTGGCATGGGTGCTAAGAACATGTCCTCAGTCAAGCTTTTTGGGTGATTCTGAGGCATTTTATCATGTTCTGTTTTGTCTGCAGGACTGGGGATTGAACACAAGGATGTTTTATCACTGAGTTACATTCCTAGTCCTTTTATATTTTATTTTAAGTTAGGGTCTCTCTGAATTGCCCAGGCTGGCTTCCAACTTGTGACAGTCTTGCCTCAGCCTCACAAGTAGCTGGAATTACAGGTGCATGCCTCCACATCCAGTGACATTCTAGTATCTGAGTACTAGAAATGTCTAAGGTAAAAATCTTAAGATTCAAGCAAGTGTTCACCTCTTTACTTATTCAACAAATATTTCTGAATGTCTTCTATCTGCTCTCAATTATGTAACTAAAGGGTGTAAAGAGATAGATCCATGCCCCACATGGTTCTGATCAATTTGGGGTACCTAGTTATATAAATAAATTAACAAAAGAATATAGAAGTGGCCTGTGATGTCTCATGCATTTAATTTTAATTTGAGAGGACAGAATTGAGGGAATTGCTAATTTTTTCTCCCACCTTACATTTGAAAAATAACCTATACATACCTTTGAATTTGTATATCCTATGTTCAAGGCAGTTCGATACTTAGCAGCCTCAGTGGGACCCCAACACTGGCCAATGATATATTCTACTTAAAAACAATGTTTTTGTAGTTGCAGAAATTCCACGACATAACACAGGCATTCTCATTTAATTTTACATGAACTTCAAATTTGTAAGAACCTAGGTAATGCAAGTGTTTAAAGTCTAGAGGAAGAAACAGAAAGGTCAATGGGTGGATCCAAACCATATAGAGGTGTGCAGATCACTAACTCTGCCTGGGGTTCTGAAAATATTTTACACAAATAAGATAATGCTCAAATTAGAACTTAAAGGATGAATTAGACTGACACATAAAAGAAGATATTCACAGCAGATATCATAGCTGGTACAAACATACAAAGGCAAGGAGAGATTTTACTTACATTATAACACAACTAAGCAAAAACCTACCTGTCTTCTTTATTTTCCATAATAAGTTAATAACCATCACTGGACAATGGAAACATAACAACAACAAAAACTGCCAATTATCAGAATTAGTTTACTCTCATTTAAATAGTTTTAAAAATATTAACATAGCTTCTAATGGATAATCAAAAGTGTCAAGTTCACCTCCATATCTGAGCCATTTCTCCCCTCCCTTCATCCTTCTCAAGATGGTAGATGAATGTAGAAGTATAAGGACTGAGTAAGAATGGAGAAGAAGTGCTTGGGTGGTCTTTATACTTGAGTGGTCTTTATATAGCACATCTGGTCCCTGTGGTTTCTGATTCACTGATTTTGTCAACTGAGGTGCAGTATATGGAGGCTAGTACCTCCACTTGGCCTCCTTTGTGGTAAGAAGTCTTGGCCTCATCAGGACCCAACGGTCCTCCTTGATAACTGTTCTCAGTGGCAGTATGGATAATCCTTAAATTTTGGCTTTTACTATTCTTCATTGCTGAACCAGGCCACCAACCCTAAAGCCCTCAGCTAAGAGTGCCATTTAGCCCCACTTCATTGAACCCTTCTGCAGAGAACTCCTAACATTCAGTAACTACATCCCCTTGCAGAGTTATTCGAACCCTATGTGCCTCATTTCTCTTTTGCTACATGAGAATAACGGATGTACATTCGTCGGAGCATGTCTGCACAGAAAAAATGAGTTAATAAATATGTTGCATTTAGAAGTGTCGCTGGCATATTGCAAATGGGCAATACATATTTGAAGAACTGTGATTAGTTCTTCATTCCCCACACCCTTCAAGCCTCATGATGGTTTCTAGATCCTTTCTCTCTCATGCAGGTGGCCCCAGAAATCAGGAGCATTGCTTCAAATTCACTTGCAGTCTCCTGCACCTGCCATATTGGAGGGTGATCTGTCTGGCAGGCCTCCTGAATGTCTCTGACTTTCTTTTCAATGCAACAATCCCTCTTTCTTCTTGAGGTTTTGCCTCAGAGAAGAGAAGTAGAGATGCATGAAGGACCAATTGCTGTACACATTTGTATGATTTCAAGTATTAGAAAAGAAGTTAAAGCTCCAAGATTTTGAACTTTTCCCTGAATTGGCATCACTGCAATTGTTAGAGCCAGCATGAAAATTCAATTGTCCTGGTTTATAATCCATCATATCATACTATTATTTTTTTAAATTCAAGCAATTGCAACTTCTTTAGAAAAGTGATAAACTGATATTTTCACTTCTAAGATAAATGGGATAAATCTTGTAGGACAATTACTTAAATCAAAAAACACTTCATTGCTTCTAAAATTCTAGTGCCTTTAGCAAAGCAAAGTTCCAAAATCAGACTGTGTTCAAGAAGATCCTCTGGAACATTTATTGTTTGCCTATTATTCACCATTTTACTTCTTTTCACAGTTAGTAAAAACAGTAATTCTAACTATGAGAATATCAGATTGTACTTGTATAGACTCAAGATAATGTTATTTTTGTGAGCATACAATTTCTGAAAATAATGGTATAATTTAAAAAATGTTTTCTGTATTAATTGCAAATCTTTGGTGGTGATCTCTATGAGTATGTAGTTTCACACGATGGGTATTGCTTAATCAAAATCTAAGAGATACAAGTTGTTCCAGCCACATTTCCTTGCAGTGACATGAATCTGTCTGAATATTGAAAATCCACTTTTATACAAGTTTATTTGCAAATAAGGTTTGAGATAAAACAGTTTTGTAATTAAATGATTACTTTTGATTCTATAAGCAGCAATTAATTTGTAACAAAAAGTAAATTCCTTACATAATTTAGTTTGTGTTTTCATTGACAACCCAACTATTTGACTCATTCAAACAAATATTTTCTGAGTACCTATGGTTTTTTGCAATTAGGGATGTGTGCATGAATAAAGCAGATGGTCTCTGCCCCCTGGAAGTTTACAATTGCAGCAAAAGTTAGAAGAAAGTGTCTACAAGAGTTCCCGATGGACCAAATCTTAACTAAGATGCAGCAGGGAGGGCTTCCACAGACTAGCAGAATCTGTCCAGGTAACTAGTCAGAAAGATCCCAGGAAGAAGGAAGGACACATGCAAAGGTTCTGGTTAGGAGCATGAGGAATAGAGGGAATTTAAGGAATAAATAACTCTGTAGGCAGAAGCATAATCAGGAGGGACATAGGGCCAGCCAGATATGCAGGGATTTATAGGCAAGGTAAGTATTTAGAGATTTAAGAGGAGAATGTGACTGAAACATTTGTAATATCAAGGTTGGTTTTTCTTTTGAAAAGATGACTTCAGATGGAAGCTGTAGTGAGTGCAACTACATATTCACCAGTCCTAAGGGCCTTGCTTCAGCTGCTGTATAGAGATTGGGTCAGAGGTGATGTGCGTAAAAACAGACTGCCATAGGAGGAGAGAGCATGGGTCCACATGAAAGAGCTAGGATTTAAGTAATGGGAAAGTAATGAAGAAAAACAGAAGTATTTTAAAGATAATTAGGAAGTAAAATTCATACATAATGTATGGTTGGATATGGAAGCGAACTGGAAAGCAATATGGAGTCAAAGATTTAAAAGTTGTTGGAAAAGAGCTAGTATAATGGGGAGCGTTGATGATAGATAAGTGGTAGAAAATCAAAAGGAAGTGAGCAGCAGAAAGGAAGGAGATCCAGGAATCAGCCTTAAGAAAAAGGAGGAATCATTCTTCCACTGGGTAAAGTGGAGAGGACTAAAACATTGATGGAGACATAAATGGTTTGGTAGATTTGGGTGTGAGAAGTTGGACAGTGGTCCTGTGGTACCCCCATCAGTGGCTTCTTCTTTCTCTGCAAAGCATAAGTTAAAGAATCAAAGCACATACAAACTTAAAATGGTGTCAGGAATTCAAAGAGGGATAGGAATTGTTTGTGTGGAAATTGGGACAGCTGACCAGGACACATTCCTTTGCCAGGCAAGGATCAGGGCTCAGTTTAAATTGGGAACCAAGAGTCAAAATACTAGCAGGACTCAACAGAAACAGAAAAACACAGAATCTCAGGGTTCCTAAAGTGCACAAAAAATTATTTCACTGAGCATCAACTCCATGGAGTCTGGTGTATGTCTGTGTTAGGAGGAGATGACACACATGCACACATGAAAAGTAAAACCCTGGCTCAATTTTGATCCAGAAAATCTTCAATTTCCAAATTGGAGCAGTGATGTTAACTAACCAATTCTAAATCTTATCCCATGAGCACGTTTAGTGATTGCATTCTATCTGGAGCTAGAAATTGGGGTCTCACATAAGTGAAAGTGGAATAGTTCTCTCAATACCATAATTGGTTACTTAAACATTTTAAGAATGATAATTTCAAGATAGAATTATTATTTTGAGCCTGAGAAACTCAAGTGTACACTCAAAACCAGTTATTTGTAATTGTGGGGGAAAATGAAGAGTCCATTCTCTAAGAAACCACTATTTGATAAAGTAATGAATCTCACTGTGAGTTAAACCATACCTCCCATTTTAATCCAGAGCAGACTGCCTTAGTCTATGGGTCAGTTTGTTATTTTTCAAAAATGATAGGGAAAAAAACAGTGATGATGCTGATCCTCCCTATCCCAGTTCATTGAATTTGTTATTGGAATTATTCCTTCATTTGAATTTACTCAACAAAGTATTTTGAACTCTGTTTAGGATATTATTTTAGTTTTCTCTGTCCTGTAATTCATTATGTTTATCTTAGTCGTCTGTTATATTCTTCCTGAATGTGAATGACAACGTGCCAAATAACTCTTCCCACCTGCTCTCTAAAATTGAATTGTGCCCTATTCAATATTAAAGCTTATTCAATAATTTATTAAATAATTATTATTGATTAGGCACTGTATGTCAGATACCATGCCACACACTGACTCCACAGTGGTGAAATGAAAGAGAGATGTCTCCTATTCTTATGGAATTTACAGCCTAATGGAGAAATTATCATTAAACACATAGATGCAGAACTGAATACGTAATTGAAAACTTTTTAATGAAGTTCTGAGGAAAAGAACAGCATGATATGAGAGAGAGAAAGTGAATTGGTTTTATGTTGAGTGAAAACTTTGAGGAAGTCACAAATAAACCAGGACTTCTCACCCCCAGCATGATTGACATTTGGAGCTTGACAATTCTTTGCTATAGGGAGTTGCCTGTACGTGAAATGATCAAGTTTCCTGATTTCTTCCTTTTATGTACAAGTAGCATCACCCCATTGTAACAACGATGAATGTGTCAAAAATATTGCTAACCCTCCTCTGGGTAGAAAGTCACTAATTTAAATTGAGATTAAATGCTTAAGTAAGAATTAAGCAGAAGAGGTCAGAAGAGAAATTATTCCAGGACGAGGAAGCATAATGGGAGAAGTCTATGGGGCAGAATAGAACATTGAATAACTGAAGACGGCCATTATGGCAGGAGTGTATGGAATGAGGGAAAAATTAGTACAATGAGACTGGAAAAGGAAAGCAGAGGTCTAAAGAAAGGTCTTGTAAGAATCATCAAGAACTTTAGAATTTACCCTAGGAGAAATGGGAAGCTACATTCAGTAAGAAAGTGGCAAGATCAAAAGATGCAGTTCATATTTTAAACTTCTTGGTGGCTCTGAAGACCACGAGTAGAAATGTCAAGAGCTGTTGACTGTCCAGTTGGTGGCTAAGGCTAGAATGCAGGACAATGAGATGACAAAGAGTAGACACAGTATCGCACTTTGTGTGGAAGTGTTGCTCAATGAAAGGAGGACCAAATGGGACGAGAATTATTTGAGACCTCCATTGATTTTAAATGCACAGATTGTATCTGTATTCACTTTCTGCAAGTGAAAAGTTTTGGTTGGTCTTAATCCTATGCTTTTATGATATTAAAAATAAAACGAAATTTAAACCTCTTTCATATGATAGGCCAACAAATATATAGTTTGATATCCACTGGCCCACTACATTTCCCACTCTGCCAATTTTTGCCTTCTCTATCACAGGCAAAAATTCAAAGGACATTCAATAGCTCAGTTCACAACATAGCTTGCCATTCTCTTAACCCCCTCCTGTGTGTCTATTAAACAATAAAACAGAATGTGTTACTCCAGGTGCCTCTCCTAAAAAGAATAAAGAAGAATAAAGAGAAATAAATATATTTCTAATGCAAACATTACACTCTTCATCTCAAAGTAATCATTAATGAAAACTTAGCTCTTATTCACACATGCTACTGAACCACATCTTTCTCAACATACACATTTTCCGTTGGAATTATGCTTCTAAATCTAACATTTCATGCTTACTGCCATTAGAGTATGTTGTATCTGTCAGAGTTCAGTCAACAAAACAGAAACCATTCTCTGTATTCAAAGTATAAATCACTATAATAAAGGGAATTATAGGTCTACCCAGAATTGGAAGGATTGAAAGGTCAGAGAAGTCACTGCTAACAAGCTAGCCTGTAGCTTGCCCTCTGGAAGAGAAGAGAAAATACATCATTATGTCCACCTAATTATCTAGAGCCTCCACTGAATTGGATGTCTTTGGTGGACATGCACATTAAATATAAATATTTTAATACTCTGCTCATTCTGAAAAGTCCACTCACAACCTAGATATAAAATCAATCAGCCAGTATCTACCTTCTATCTATACAACATTGAAATAAATTTTCACATCTTGTTCTTCCCAAGCCGTTTCCTAAAAGTCAATGAAGAATCATAACTATGATGATTCCCTTTTCCACACAATGTGATTAAGCAGACACCCTTCTCTGCCCACTTGGAGCACTTTCCTTCCCTGACACCTCTGCCAACCATGGGGTCCTACAACTACAAATCTTCATTTTTTGTTTATACTTCCATACCACATGGGCTCTGTAAGTCAGGTCTGAATTTCTTTTCTTCTGTATTATGAAACCCACCCCAAATTTTTCCTCATTAAAACAACCCATGATCATTTAAATAGATTTAAATAATAAGAAAAATAATGTCTTTATCTACATGGCTATCATTTCCCACATTTTTCAGTCCTTTGTGTAGACCCATATTTTCGTCTGGTATTATTTTCTATCTGAATCTATTCTCTTTCTGTCCTCTTAACCCATAATATGGGTCTATTGGTGATGAATTCTATTGCTTTTGTATGTCTGAAGAATCTTTAGTTTAGTTTACTTTTGTCTTTGAAAGGTGCATTTGTTGAGTATAGAATTCTTGGTCAACAGTTATTTTTTCTTTCATTACTTTGAAGATGTTGCTCCTCTGTATTTCAGCTTGAATTGTTATTAATGAAAAACCATGATATACCTAGGGATTTGTGAAGCCTCTTGGATTGATTGATTACTGATCATCAAATTTGGGAAAAGCATCAACAATCATGTCTTCAAGTATTTTTTTCTGTCCTGCCTTCTCTTGATTTGTCTTCAAGCACTCCAAGAATATGCATTTTAGGACAATTTGAAGTTGTCCCACAGATTAATGGTGCTCTGTTAATTTATTCTGAGTATTTTTTCTCCATATGTTTCATTGCAGATAGTTTCTTTTTCTATGTCCTCAAATTCACTAATCTTTCTTTATAATATTTGATTAGACACTAGAAGTTTTTTCTTTTTTTTTTTAATGCTTCAACCATATAGATTTGTTTCATTTAATTATGGCAGGTAGAAATATTCTAACTTACATGTTGTGCTAAGTTGTTTTGATTTTTTTTTTTAAGTTTTCTTTTTTTATTTTGATTCATTGTACACAAGTGGATTACAGCTGTTGTTTCTCTGGTTGTACATAAATAGAGTCACACCATTTGTGTAATCATACATGTACATGGGGTAATGATGTTTGTCTCATTCTGCTATTATTCTTACCCCCCTCTCTGATCCCACCCCCCTTTTTTCCCTATGCAATTCATCCTTCCTCCATTCTTGCCTCCCTCCCACCTGACAATTTCTATCATCATCCACTAATCAGAGAGATCATTTGGCCTTGGGATTTTGGGGATTGGTTAATCTCATTCAGCATGACCATCTCCAACTGCATCCATTTACCTGCAAATGCCATAATTTTATTCTTCTTTATGGCTGAGTAATATTCCATTGTATATATATACCACAGTTTCTTTATCCATTCATCTATTGAAGGGTATCTAGGTAGGTTACACAATCTAGCTATTGCAAATTGAACAGCTATGAACATTGATGTGGCCGCATCACTGTAGTATGCTGAGTTTAAGTCCTTTGCGTATAGGCAGGCCAAGGAGTAGGGTAGTTGGGTAGAATGGTGGACCCATTCCAAGTTTACTAAGAAATCTCCATACTGCTTTCAAGAGTGGTTGCATTAATTTGCAACCCCACCAGCAATGTATGAATGTACCTTTTTCCCCACATCCTCGCCAACACCTATTGTTGCTTGTATTCTTGATAATAGACATTCTAATTGGGGTGAGATGATAACTTAGGGTAGTTTTGATTTGCATTTCTCTTATTACTAGGGATGTTGAACATTTTTTCATATATCTGTTGATTGCTTGTAGCTCTTTTGTAAAGTGTCTGCCCATTTCCTTAGCCCATTTATTGATTGGGTTATTTGTATTCTTGGTGTAAAGTTTTTTGAGTTCTGTATAGATTCTGGAAATGAGTTCTCTATCTGAAGTTTGTGTGGGGAAGATTTTCTCCCACTTTGTAGGCTCTCTCTTCACATTGCTGATTGTTTTCTTTGCTGAGAAAAAGCTTTTTAGTTTGAACCTATCCCATTTATTGATTCCTTCTTTTATTTCTTGTGCTTTGGGAGTCATGTTTAGGAAATCTGGTCACAGGCCAACATGATGAAGATTTGGACCTACTTTTTCTTCTATTAGGTGCAGGGTCTCTGGTCTAATTCCTAGGTCCTTGATCCATTTTCAGTTGAGTTTTGTGCAGGGTGAGGGATAGGGGTTTAGTTTCATTTTGCTGCATATGGATTTCCAGTTTTCCCAGCACCATTTGTTGAAGAGGCTATCTTTTCTCCATTGTATGTTTTTGGCAACTTTGGCTAGTATGAGAAAACTGTCTTTATGTGGGTTTGTCTCTGTGTCCTCTATTCTGTACCATTGATCTACCTGCCTATTTTGGTGCCAATACCATGCTGTTTTTGTTACTATTGCTCTGTAGTATAGTTGAAGGTCCCGTATTGTGATACCCCATGCTTTGCTCTTCTTGCTAAGTATTGATTTAGCTATTCTGGGTCTCTTATTCCTCCAAATAAATTTCATGATTGCTTGCTCTATATCTATGAGGTCCATCATTGGGATTTTAATTGGAATTGCATTGAATTTGTATAGTGCTTTTGGTAGAACAGCCATTTTGACAATATTAATTCTGCCTATCCTAGAACATGGGAGATCTTTCCATCTTCTCAGATTTTCTGGAATTTCTTTCTTTAGTGTTTTGTAGTTCTCATTGTAGAGGTCTTTCACTTCTTTTGTTAGATTGATTCCCAAGTATTTTATTTTTTTAGAGGCTATTGTGAAAGGGGTAGTATTCCTAATCTCTCTTTCAGAGAGTTCATCACTTATGAATAAAAATGCATTAGATTTATGAGCATTAATTTTATTTCCTGCTACTTTACTGAATTCATTTATGAATTCCAGAAGTTTTCTGGTGGAATTTTTCAGCTCCTCTAAATATACAATCATGTCATCAGCAAATAGGTATAGTTTGAGCTCTTTGTTTCCTATTCGTATCCCTTTACTTACTTTGGTCGGTCTAATTGCTCTGGATAGAGTTTCAAGGAAAAGGTTGAATAGAAGCGGTGAAAGAGGGCATCCCTGCCTTGTTCCAGTTTTCAGGGGGAATGCTTTCAATTTTTCTCCATTTAGAATGATATTGGGTGTACGCTTAGCATAAATAGCCTTTACAATGTTAAGGAACGTTCCTACTATCCCTGTTTTTTCTAGTGTTTTGAGCATGAAGGGGTGCTGTATTTTATCAAATGCTTTCTCTGCATCTATTGAAATAATCATGTGGTTCTTGACTTTAAGTCTGTTGATGTGGTGAATTACATTTATTGATTTCCTGATGTTGAACCACCCTTGCATCCCCAGGATAGAACGCACTTGATCATGGTGCACTATCTTTTTAATATGTTTTTGTGTGTGATTTGCTAAAATTTTGTTAAGAATTTTTGCATCTATGTTCATTAGGGATATTGGTCTGAAATTTTCTTTCCTTGATGTGTCTTTGTCTGATTTTGGTATCGGGGTAATATTAGCTTCATAGAATGAGTTTGGAAGGGTTCCCTCATCCTCTATTTCATGAAATCCTTTGAGGAGTATTAGAATGAGCTCTTCTTTGAAGGTCTTATAGAACTCAGCTGTGAATCCATCTGGTCCTGGACTTTTCTTTGTTGGTAGGCTTTTGATGACTTCTTCTATTTCATTGCTTGAAATTGATCTATTTAAATTGTGTATGTCCTCCAGAGTCAGTTTGGGTGGCTCATATGCCTCTAGGAACCTGTTGATGTCTTCGAGATTTTCTATTTTATTGGAGTACAAATTTTCAAAATAGCTTCTAATTCTGTTTTGTATTTCAATAGTGTCTGTTGTAATATTTCCATTTCCATCATGAATTTTAGTAATTTGGGTTTTCTCTCTCCTTCTCTTCGTTAGTGTGGCTAAGGGCTTATCAATTTTGTTTATTTTTTCAAAGAATCAACTTTTTGTCAATTTTTTGAATTGTTTCTTTTGTTTCAATTCCATTGATTTCAGCTCTGATTTTAATTATTTCTGACTTCTACTACTTTTGGTCATGATCTGTTCCTCTTTTTCTAGGACTTTGAGCTGTAATGTGAGGTCATTGATTTGTTCACTTTTCATTCTTTTATTGAATGTGCTCTATGCAATGAATTATCCTCTTAGCACTGCTTTCATAGTATTCCAGAGGTTTTGATATGTTGTATCTTTGTTCTCATTGACCTCTAAGAATTTTTTTATTTCCCCCCAATGTCTTCTGTTATCCATGCATCATTCAATAGCATATTATTTAATCTCCATATGTTGAGTAGTTTCTGTTTCTTATTTTATCATTGATTTCTAATTTCATTCCATTAAGATCTGATACAATACAAGATAGTATCTCCCTTATCTTTTTGTTTTTGCTAAGAGTAGCTTTGTGGCATAACATATGGTCTATTTTAGAGAAGGATCCATGAGCTGCTGAGAAAAAAGTGTATTCGATATTTGATGGATGGAATATTCTATATATGTCTGTTAAGTCAAATTTAGTGATTTTGTTATTGAGTCCTATGGTTTCTTTGTTCAATTTTTGCTTGGAAGTTCTGTCCAATGGTGAGAGAGGAGTGTTAAAGTCACCCAGTATTATTGTGTTTTGGTCTTTTTGGTTCCTGAAATTGAGAAGGATCTGATTGACATACATGGATGCGCCATTGTTTGGTGCATAAATATTTATGATTGTTATGTCTTGCTGATTTATGCTTCCTTTAAGCAGGATGAAATGTCCTTCTTTATCCCTTCTGACTAACTTTGGCTTGAAGTCTGCTTTATCTGAAATGAGGATACAAACCCCTACTTTTTTACTCAGTCCATGTGCATGGTATGTTTTTTCCCAACCTTTCACCTTTAGTCTGTGGGCATGTTTTTCTATGAGATGAGTCTCTTGAAGGCAGCATATTGTTGGGTCTTTCTTTTTAATCCAATCTGCCAGTCTATGTCTTTTGATTGATGAGTTTAGGCCATTTGCATTCAGGGTTATTATTGAGATATGACTTGTATTTCCTGTCATTTTAGCTTTTTGGGGATTTTTAGCTTAACTTTGTTTCTCCTTTGATTGACTCTTTCTTTAGGGTAATTACTCCCCATGTTGACTCACATTGGTATTTTTCATTTCTTCCTCTTCAAATATTTTGTTGAGAATGTTCTGTAGGGCAGGCTTTCTATTTGTGAATTCTTTAAGCTTTTGTTTATCATGGAAGGATTTTATTTTGTCCTCAAATCTGAAGGTAAGTTTTGCTAGGTTTAAGATTCTTGGTTGACATCCATTTTTTTTCAGAGCTTGGAATATGTTGTTCCAGGCTCTTCTTGCTTTTAGGCTCTGGGCTGAGAAATCTGGTGATATTCATATTGGTTTCCCCCTGTAGGTAATCTGATGTTTTTCTCTTTCAGCCTTTAAAATTCTATCTTTGCTTTATATGTTAGGTTTTTTCATTCTAATGTGCCTGGGTGTGGATCTGTTGTGATTTTGTGCATTTGGTGTCCTATAAGCCTCTTGAATTTGATTTTCCATTTCATTCATCTGATTTGGGAAATTTTCTGATATTATTTCATTGAACAAATTATTCATTCCTTTCGTTTGTATCTCTGTGCCTTCCTCAATCCCAATAACTCTTAAATTTGGTCTTTTCATGATGTCCCATAATTCTCGGAGGTTCTGTTCATGATTCTTTACCATCTTCTCTGTTTTGTTGAGTTTGTTTTCAAGATTAAATATTTTGTCTTCATTGTCTGAGATTCTGTCCTCCAGGTGATCTATCCTGTTGGTTAAGCTTTCTATTGAGTTTTTAATTTGGTTTATTGTGTCCTTCATTTCAAGGATTTGTTTGTTTGTTTTTTTTAGAATCTCTCTTTCCTTATTGAAATGATCTTTTGCTTCCTGCAGTTGCTCTTTTAGCATTGTCTGCATTTGCTCCCTTGACTCCTTGTTCTCTTCTCAGATCATTTTAATTATGTACAACTCCCTTTCTGACAATGCTTCTGTCATGTTTTCATGGGTTCTTTTGGCATAGTATCTGGGTTTGTTTGAGACATTTTCTTCCCATGTTTTCTCATGTTGCTAGTGTATTTTCCCCTCTTGTAGTGGGAATCCTAGGTATTGTAGTTTCCCCTTAAATACTTATAGGGTTCCTGCCAATTTCCAATACCTCCCCTTGAAGTGAGAGATCAATATTAGCAGCACACCACATAAACAATATGTGTCCTTAATCTAAATAGTCCCTTTTAAGATATTAACAGTGTTCATAATAAACAGAGATGAGTTCAAATTATTATCTATAGCATAACCAATAAGTTTGCAATAAGGACTGCAATTTCTAATGTTGGACAGGGAGAATGAGAAGGGGTATAGGACAAAACACTAATGAGATAAGAAGTGAGTCTATAGATATAGTATGTCATATGAATAGTGGAAGTGTAATTAAAAGAAATAGGTTGTTAGCATGAGAAAAAAGAGATTCTCCAAGGAAACGAATACATAAGAGGAAGATAGAGTGATAAGAATATTAATAAAAGAAAAAGGGTAGGAATATAGTGGGTGTATTAGGAATAATCATAGTAATACAACTAATTTAAAAACATTCTGTGATAAAAATATACTGTACAGTTCAAACCTCTTATTTTTCAATGGCCTAATGTTTGAGAGGTGCTTGATCAAGCAGTGACCCAAGAAGGGTGCTATCCAACTACCTCCAGGTTTGGAATAATCAGTGCTTCCAGACAGAGGCGACCTGGTGTTGATAGATGATCAGTCGCAGCACAGGCACTAGACTCTGGGCCAGGGTGTGGGCCTGGGCACTAGACCAAGTTGGGGGAAGGGATACAGACCTGTGCTCAGTGATGGAGATACTGTGCTTGATGGCCCAGGCAGGCCTGATCTCCAGGGTGGGGACTCAGGCAGTGGCAGGCCGGTGTTGTCTCCCAGAGACGCTCTAGAAGCTTTTTCATCTCCAACATTTCACTTTTAATCTCTAGAAGTTTGATTTGTGTGTTTGTATATATTCTATGGAGCTTAATAGCAAGTTCAATCTTTCCTCTAACTTTTTGAATGTATGCAACACTATTAGAGTAGCTGTTTTAATATCCCTGTATGCTACATCTGACATCTGAGTCAGTTCTGGGTTGGTTTTCATTTGATGGCTTTTCTCACCTCATTATGGATTGCATTTTCCTGCTTGTTGGAATACCAGCAGTTTTAGTTAGATGTTCCTGTGGTTTGAATGAGTGCCCACAGGTCCATATCTAAAGGCCTGGGTAGTGGGCCCCAGGGTAGTGGTCCTAGAAAGTGCTGTGGACCTTTAAGATGTGGGGCTTAGTTGGAGGTCCTTAGCTAACTGGGGACATGCCCTCAGAGAGAACTGTAGGACCCTACTTGTTCTCTTTTCTCTACTTCCTGGCTTATGATATGACCACTCACTCTAACCTGTACTTCCATAATTGTCATCTGCTGCCCTTATCAGAGGCCAAGTCAATGGGCTGCCCAATCTTGGAGTTGAACTTCCAAATTGTGAACTAAATAAAACTTTTCTCTTTATAAGTTATTTGCCTCCATTATTTTTCTATATAGTAACACAAAGCTGACTAATAGCATGTGCCAAAGATTACACATTTAACCTCATAGGATATTGAATGTATTGTGGTTTGTTCTGGATTGCAGTTATCTTGAAATAATCTGTTTACTTTACACTTCACATTTGAGATTTGATAGGTAGAATCTAGACTTATCTATAGATAATTATTCACCACTACTTAGGCAAAGTACTTCTGAGTACTCTACCCAATGTCCTGTGAATTACGAACTCCCCCAGCAAGGCTAACAGAGAAAGATACTAGTCTTGGCCACGTGCAGTTTCTGGGTATTGTTCCCTCAAATATTTTGTGATAGTTAGATAGTTGTTTGCTATCCTTGGGGAGAGCCCTTGTAAATATCCACTTACCAGTAACCTGGTTTAAAAAAAAAAAAAAAAAAGCTTCATGTCTCAAGTATTGTAGTTGTTTGAAGTCTGATCTCCCAAGCTTTGAAAGTTGCCGTTGATTATATTGTGTTCAGTTTTCTAGTTTTTGCAGAGAGGAAAGGAAATCTGTTCCCTAATATACCATTTGGTTAGATTCAGAAGGACTCCTGTCCTACTAGTAGTGATTGTGAGATGTGATAAATTGTCCTTTATCCTTAAGGGAATGTCATTTACATAATTCGTCTTCATCCAGTTCTTCATAGAAATGCTGAAAAATACAGGACCAGAGGAAAATGCCCTATATTTATCAGGAAAAATACTGCTCTTTCAAAACCTGCCTCAATCCATTACTCAAAGTTTTTTTGTGACAATATACCTAATTGTCATATTAATCTATATATTTACACCTAACCATGTGGTTTTTGTTAAATGATTATATCATCATTTCATTTCCTTCTTAAGTGATCAGTAGAATGAATAATATATGATACATTTTTCTTGTGCGATAGACATTTGTTCTGCTCTCTGAATATTTCTGAATCTTCATGTTCCTGGCCTATGGTAAGATTGCACTTCTTGATCTATTTGTAGGTAAATGGCATCATGAGATTGTTTCTACCTTACAGTGAGTAGAACTGTTTGTTACATGTGACTTTCAAGTCAAACTTTTGTCATTGTAAAATCCCTTTAGATTTACCCTTTAGAGTTTAAGATAAGCCTAAATTTTTGAGTAAATTAAATGAATACACTTCTTTGCCAAACCATGATGGACATGCAACAAAAATATGAAATAAACCACTATAGTTTTAAACCCCTAATAAGTGAAGTAGGGTGTTTGCATGTATATTATTTGTGTATACATGTGTATATTATAGCATATAATATACTTAAACAGCTTATAAAAAATTAAAACATTGCAATAAAATTAAAGTTTTATTGTAATATCAAACACAATTCCCTTCTGTTCTGTTGAGTCATTTAGTGGTAGTTATAACTTTGTGAGTCTTCTTGGAATTTTTCCTAATTCTCTGTCAAGTATAATGGTTAACTTGCTTGTTTCAGATGTATGTCTCTCTGTGAAGGTGTTTATATAGTTTGGTTGATACATAGCTCCTTCCTTATAAGATCCATATAGTATCTCTTCATATGAATACAGTACTTTTATCTATTCTGTTTCATTAACACACATCCACAGTCCCATTCCCTGTTGATAGACATTTAGACTCTTGCTGATTTTATACCACCATAGTAACAGAATAACTTTCTTTGTTTCTCATTATGTACACATGAAATCAAGATGTATGGGCTGTAGGATGTATACATTTTCCATCTTAAAAATATTATTAAATTCTCCTTCAATGTAACTAGACAACTTTATATTGCAACCATTTTTGTTAGGTTTATCCCTGTGTTTATTGCTTTGATTTATATTATAGAAGATAAAAGGATTTATTCTTCATACAAAAATGTAAATGGAACATGCTCTGGTGATTATGATATATCCATCATTATGGACATTTTCAAGACATAGGGCAGAGTTTAAGGAGCCATCATTACACACAGTATAATTCTGATTCTTTACACTATTATTTATTAGATAAAATTGAGCTAATATTTTCATTGATTATAGACACTTATAAAAATAAGCTTTTTAATGTGGTATAATGTTCTATTTTCTACACTTTCAAACTGAATAGCAATTAATGTAAAATAAGCCACTTAATTGAAGGAGTCTTTTTAAAGAATGTGTGGCCAAGTGTTACATTTCATTGTGTCTTGGTAAATGCAAGGAGTTTTTGTTTGTTTGTACTGTATGTAGAAATTAGTTGGGAATATTATGTTTCTTACATTGCAAATGAAGAATTCTGCCCAGTTTGAAGGTTGATTTGGTTTCTCCTAAAATACATATTGTAAAACCTACCACTTACATTTACAAAAAAATTTAAAATTTTAAAATGAAGTATTAATGATAAAATGAAATAATGAGAAATGCTCAAAAAGACTTAAAAAAGACAAAAAAGAAACACAAATGTAACATAGAAAACAGCAAGATGGTATATTCTAATTCAACTATCAATAATCACTTTACATGTGAATAATCTAAGCATAATTTGTTAAAAAGATATTTTCAAATTTGATAAAAAAGACAAGACCCAAATTGTGCTATCAGAAACCTACTTTAAGTATGAAGAATTATATAGATAAAAATAAAGGAATGTAGCTACTGTAGAAAACTGTGTGGCAGTTCCTCCGAGAGTTAAACATAGAATAACCATATAACACACAGATTACACTCCCAGGTATGTACTGAAGACAATTGAAAACTTGCATTCACCCAAAATCTTGTACAAAATTTTTCAAAACAGCATTTTTTGTAACATCTAAAAAATTGAAACAATCCAAATGACTATCAACTGATGAATGTGTAAACAAAATGCTATATATCTATACAATAAAATTTTGTTCGGCCTTAAAAATCAATGAAGTCCCAACACATGCTACACATGGATAAGTCTTGCAAACATTATGTTAATTAAAAGAAGCAAGATATGAAATATCAGTTATTGTGCATTCCATTTATTTGAAACGTTCAGAAGAAGTAAAACCAGAGAGACTGAGAATAAATTAGTGATTGTCAGGGATTGAGGGAGAGGGGTCTTGAGATTGATTGCTAATAGAACAGATTTGGAAGGTTTGTTTGTTTGTTTTGGAATTATGAATTCACTCTGACATTAAATATTACTGATATAATACAACATTGTGCATATAGTAAAACCATGCTATTAGGCATTTTAAAATTTTGGATATTGTGTAATATAAATATTTTCAATAAAAATATTTAAAGTAAAGGGATAGAGAAACTTATACCATGCAAATACAAAAATTTAAAAAAGGTAAACTAGTTACATTAATTTTAGACAAAACTAGCTTCACAATAAGGAAAACTTTACAACAACAACAACAAAAAAAAACCTAAAGATCAATTTCACTCATGGCTATAGAAGTGAGTATCCCTAATAAAACATGTGAAATAGGACCCCATAAAATATAAACAAGGTGATAGATTATAGGCAACTAGATTCTTTCTGGGGATGCAAGGTTAGCTCAGGATAAACGTTTGCAAACCTTCACACAGTGGGGCTGACACCCTGCACAAAGGGAAGGCAGGTTAGAACTGATGTTGGAACTTCTCACTTTCACTCCTGCTTCTTGCAACCAACTGTGATGTTCTCTGGAGAGATAAAAAAGGCCTTGAGTATGTAAACTAGAGAGAAGAGACAGAAGGTGAGAGAAAACACAAACAAACCAGAAGTCTTGGTCTTCTATAACCTAATCTTGAAATTGATATTCAATCATTTTTTGCCATATTCTACTCATTAGAAATAAGTCACTAGGCTCACACTCCAGGTGGGGAGATTCCACAAGGTGTGAAAGCATGGAGGTGAGAATGCTTGAAGGCCATCTTAGAAGCTGCCTGTTAGAAGTGTAATTGTTATAGCAAAAGGCATACACAACGTCAGATTCAATCTTCTCACACAAACTACATTGCAGAGAGGTTCTCTGAGCTCGTTCTCCCACTGCCTATATGTGTGTGACTTCCTTTCACAAGATGTGCTTGTCAAACTACTCAAATCCAGTCAGTAGTTTAAAAACACTATTGGTGACTGTTTAAAATACTCCAGACAACATCTGCTGATTTATCCTATTTTCAAAAATAAGGAGACTCCTTATCATTATACTCATCTTCTATTGACTCTCACGTCAGTTCATGTGATAGCTAATTTTATATATCAACTTGGCTAGGTTATGCTGGGCAGCTGTTTAGCAAACACCAATCTAGATGTGGCTATAAAAGTATTTCTTGGCCAGGTGGAATGACACATGCCTGTAATCCCAGTGACTTGGGAAGATGAGGCAGGAGGGTCACAGGTCCGAGACCAGCCTAGCAACTTAGCAAGGCCCTAAAAAATTTAGCAAGACCCTGTTTCAAATTTTTAAAAAATATGAAATAAATAGGACTGAGAATGTTGCTCAGTGGTTAAGCACCCCTGGGTTCATTTTCAATTACCAAAAAAAAATATATTTCTTATTTCATGATTAACAGGTAAATCAGTAGACTTTGACTAAAGCAGATGACCTTCCATAATGTGGGTAGGTCTCATCCAATCAGTTTAAAGACTTAAGAGAAAAGACAGGTTCTCCTAAGGAAGAAAGTACTATGATTTGGATTTAAGACTGTAACATCAACACTTTCCTGGGTCTCCAGCCCTGACCTCCTACCCTGCCAATTTCTCCAAACTCACATGAGTCAATTCCTTAAGAGGACTCTATCGTGTGTGTGTGTGTGTGTGTGTGTGTGTGTGTGTGTGTGTGTGTGATTCATATATATTTCTTATATATATATAATATGACCAATTAGATAGATAGGTAGATGATAGATGATAGATAGATAGATAGATGATAGATAGATAGATAGATAAGTAATGATCTTATTGATTCTGTTTCTTTGAAAAACTCTAATAAAGTTCATAGCAATATCTACATCAATCATTGGAAACATAATTCCTCAGGATGGATACTCGTCTACATTGCTGCTAAACATGAAAGTCTCCCAAATGTAGACAAACTTTGATTCTGTTATTTTCACTGGTTCCACATAGGCTCCCATTCTGCTACCAGAGCAAGCATACATATATTTTCTTCTTTTAAATTTTGGTGAGAGATAATTCAGTATATTCCATTCAACTGTTGATTTTACTGAAAAGAAGAAAGATTCTGTTAGTTAAAATTTCACAGGCAGTATTATGCCACATTCCTAATATTTCTGAACAAATCAGGGGACAGATGTATATCACTTCCAAAAGGAGATATTTGCCAAAGTGGAAAAAGTGTGTCTTCAAAGAATGTCTAGAAAAAGAAACTCAGAACTCCACATCTCAGAATGGAAAACAAGGTCTGCATTTTTTAAACAGGTGCTAACCTTCTTAATTGGTAATCTAGATCTCTCCCCAAAGATGCTTGTAGTGCTTATGATTTACACATTGTTAGGAGCAAATGGTATCTAACCTGTCTGCCTTATACCTGTGAGGAACAGCTGTTGCCTCAGTAGATGACATTATCCTCATGGCTGAAGGGACATTCATTCCCAGAATGTAAATGAGGAGACTAAAGAAGAGCTACACAATGAGCAATAAAAATAAAGGAAAGGAATGGTCATCTTTTTTCAACAAGGTAATCTTATTGGATGGAAAAGTTATTTCACAAGCAAAATCCCCAAACCCCAGCAAAGGTCTCTTCCAACATCCCTCAAGTTTACTTTCCAAAATACCGTTAATCAAAACCAAGATGTGCAAGCACACAAAAAACCCTTGGGGATGAACCTAAGGTTTCTACTCCCCATGTTCCTGGACTTTCTTGCCTTTCTCCTGCTTCTGGCTTCTAAAATGCAGCAGTATACCATTTGGAGCATGTTTGTTTTAGGAAAGGTCAAATGAACCCAGTTGCTGATCTATTTACACTTTTATAAAGCCAAAGAGATGGCAATTTCCCATTATAGGTGCAAACCTAAATATACTGAGGGATAAAATACATCTACATGCTTGCTAAGGAAAAACTAGTCAGGGTGATCAGACCTATTGGATAACTGGTCATGTGATGCCAACACAAGTTTTTGGTCTTCCTCTGATTTTTACTGACATCCCAGGAGCCAATCTGCAATCCAAGATGGGTCCATGAATGGGGTGGGAAAAGACTTATGTCTCCCACACATAGAACCCTGAAGAAAAATCAAATACACAGTTAGGTCCAAATAAATAGAGACATTCATAGGAGCTGGGTATTAAATGGGGTGCCTCTATCAGGATGACTCACCCAGCTCCTCATCTATTAGCATGAAGCCTCACAGCCTCAATCTCTGTCCACCCATGGGTAGTTTTTTGCTTGCTAGACAATGTACCCCAACCCCATGCTCTGTTCTTCCCTCCCCATATCTGGTCATCCATGGCATCTCATCCTCTGAACTCTTCTAGTCACTAAAAAACCCCACCTTCCCTCCATTCCTGAGCCAGGTTTGCTTTGTAGCCTCATGTTCAGAATTTTACTTTCTTTTCAAATTTCTGTTCCTAGCAGAAAGTTTTCTGAAGGAAGAAGAGAAGGAAAAAGTCCCTGAAATATTCTGGTCTTCTAATGACCCCTTCCCCTTTTCCTCCTCCTCCTCCTCTTCTTTTCTCCCCGCCCCCCCCCCTTTCCTCTTCTCCTAGTTAATTCCAGATGTTACTTTAAATATTTTTTTCCAAAAAAAAAGTACAACCTTTATTTCAAGGATAAATCCTGTGCCACTATTTGCATATTGTTAAGTTCCATATTATATTCAAAGGGTTTTTATTTTGTTTTCACCATGCCCCAGTGGGGAAGAATATTATAAAGTTAACTTTTATGGCATCTTCCTAATTTGGGGAATAATTTTTTTGTTTTGCCTATTTGCTTGTTTACTGTAATTTGTGGGAAATGTGCCATTCTATTACATATAGATTAATTAAATATCCCTATAAGCCTGTATGTAATAAGAAACAATACTCCAAAAAATATTGAAATATTGAATCTTTTGAAAATATGGCAATTGATGTCATACTGACAATTTCTTTTCCTTTCCTTCACTGAATGATTCAATTCATGAGAACAGCTTTATTTAAGAGGATAATTCTTCATTAGAAAAGAAAAGAACCCAAGGCGAGGACAGTAAAGGCTTGGGGTGGTTAGTGATTTCAGGCTAGCAAACAGATGCACTCATCAGTATCATTCTCCGGGCAGCTCTTTCAAGTTATTAGTATCTCTTGACAAAACGCAAATTGAGAATAAAAAGAAAGTGGCCCAGTTTATCAGCTCCTTTTTGTCTTTGTAGGCCTAGATTAGGTGATTAATCTAGAAAAAGTGATTATTCCCTTTTTTCCTAAAAATAACACCTGAGATGCTGGGCAACCCAACTCTGAGTCTCAGTTTGTACATTTTTACATTTGATCATCTTAATGTGTGCTCACTTCAAAACTTATTTTGTGTATTAAATAATAACAATGCATCTAATAGAAACTCTAAAAATTGAGGATTGTAGTACTAAAATCATTGATGTTATTTTCTTAGTTTCTGCAGAAATACCTATGTATCTTAACTCAGTTTATAAGAGTTTTCTCAAAGAGTTTCTTTTTATTTCACATAATGTCTCAATCTTTTCTTTGCACTTTATGCTTTGACTGTTACACTTAGGAAGTCCTTTTGAGTGAGGTAGGATAGAAAAAATAAGGAATAGGTAGAAAGAAGACATAGGAAGAACAAAAAATAGGATTTAATTTAATTTAATTTAATTTAATTTAATTTAATTTAAGTTCTGCATATGCTTCCAGGCCTGTCACTCTGAAATTTCTAAGAAATTTATACATTTACTGGTGCACTGTTAATTGAATCACCAATAAATGGATTGAACAAAGAGATAATATTTTGAGAAACCTACAATTGAAGGGACTTTCTGGCATGATCCATTGATCAAATGATGAAGACCACATGGGCCTGAGGATCCTGACATTGACCAACCACCAGAAACCATCTTGAGATCACTGGACAGATTTCATTTCTACATACCTTTGCATACCCACCCCTCACCAAATTTCCTTTAAAAGAAGAGCCAGGAACTCCCCAAACTCGTTTCTCACCCTCAAGATAGCCCACATTCTCCCTCAAATTTCTTGCTTTATACAAAATGTGTCTCTCTCTTGAGATAGCCCACATTCTCCCTTGAATGTGTTATCTAGTTTCCTTATAAACATGTCTCTGCCTGGCATGTAAGGGAATTCCTTTCTGTCACATAAGTCAAGGACCCCTCTGGTCCTGAGTCAAGTTCATCCATTTTCTAATCCCTCATCATATAGCTTTCCTTTAGAAGGTCATGTCCACCTTCTAAAACTCTGACTTTGATTACAAAGATTTTTAAAATTACAATCACTCATTCTCTCTGGCCTAACTCTGGAGGACCATCTGCTTGGTCTTGCTCAGCCTAGTCAACAGTACATTAGCACAAAATGGTTGTGCTGGCCAGTCCCTCAATCTAATAGACTCAAACAATCCTGAATCACTGTGGTTCACTATCACCCTGGTCACCACTCCAGTGTGACCAACTTTTACAACTTGATCTTTAATTGCTATTGTTTACCCTTTGATGTGCAAAGTTAAGCAAGATATGGGAGAGAAGCATCTCTGATGACGTAGCTGGCTCATCTTCCTTTGTAATTTCCCACAGCTTCTTGCACAAGAACTTGCATATAACAGGAGTTCAAAGAGTATTTGTGGATTGAAAGAATGCCCAAAACAAATGTAGGAAAAAGTTTGTATTTCACAAGAGAAGAGGGCCTGGGCAAAAAGGATCCTGGGAATACAACTAGGAGGCATGGGTGAACCTTTGAGATAGGAGACAGAAGAAGCAAAGAATGATGTTACAGGGAGGTGCAAGAACCAAGGAGTTACGAACTGCCTAAGTGTGCAAATTCATAAATTTAAAAGGACTAGTCTATTAAAATGGTATTTGCAATTCTTATTTGTTAGTTTTATGCTACCAACAAAGCTGATTGTAACAGTCAGCTCTCGAAGAAGTCGAAACTGGAAAAAGAAAAAAGAAACTATCCATAACTATTGAACTGTGGATAACGGGCATTTATTTGAAGGTCCTTGCACATTGGAATTGAGCGAGGTTCCTCATCAAAACATGTTGTAGTTATAATAGGCATATAGTACGTTTCCAAAGATTATATGTCAGTCTTATTATGTTGTAAAAATAACACATCAGTATGGGTTAAGCAATCCTAATCCAAAAATTCAAAATCTGAAATGCTTGAAAATCTGAAAGCTTTTGATTGCCAACATGATGCCGCAAGCAGAAAATTCTACACCTGATCTCTTGTGATTCATCTCAGTCACAATAAAGCCCTCTAAAAATATCACTTAAAATTACCTTTAGTCTATGTTTAAAGCTAAATATGAAACACAAGTGAGTTTTGTGTTTAGACTTGGGTCCCGTCTACAAGATTTTCATTAGGCATATACAAATATTACAAAATCTTGAAAAATCTGAAGTTCACAGCACTTCTGGTGACAGACATTTAGGATAAGAAATGCTTCACCTATGCTTTCCATACCTGGATCACTTTGAGGTTACAGCGTGGCAATGCCACTTCCATGCACAGTCCAGACCATCCCTGAAAATCGAACAGTTTTAAGGTGTTAGAAAATACACACTGAAAGCATCCACGCCTCTGAGTATGTCTTACCAGCTTTGTAACTTCAGTTTAATTCCTGTAAATTAATTTCCATTTCCCTAACTTTAAATGAGGACCTAAGTGGGAATTTACATTACGTCCCTTCCAGGTCTACCATTCATTGGGTCTAGGATTTATGAACATGCCACATAAATCCCGAAAAGGCTCTCCCTTCTTTCTCTTCCTTCCATCATGACCATTCATTGGGTCTAGGATTTATGAACATGCCACATAAATCCCGAAAAGGCTCTCCCTTCTTTCTCTTCCTTCCATCATGATGTCCAGGCCCCTTCACTCTTCATTGACCCTGGGTTTATTCTGGGTCAAGAGGCTTCTTGGATCACAGGAGTCCCCTCGTGGCTACCCTGGGGAACTCTCTCACCAGACTGCCTCCTATGGTTCCTTGACCTGGCAGGAGTTGCAGACACCTGGAGATCCCTTCTCCCTTGGTCTCTAGTACCTACAGTTGAGGTGATCCCACTTTGTATAATCTTTTTTCCCCCACAAACATGCACATACTTTTCTTTCCTAACTTGTTTCCAAGTACTTTAGAAAAATATATTTCTTTTCCCTTCCTCTTTTTAAAGAAAAGTCATTACCTATAATATTATTCACTGGGAATAATTCAGAACATTTCCTTTAGACTTCTCTTGAATACATGTGTAAATCACTTTCAATGTATAATTTGTATTGTGCTACAAAATTTTTTGCATTTGTAGCTAGACTTTTTCCACCCAACATTTTTCACTTTATTTCTTAAGTATTTTTCAATACTAGCATTACTTTACCATTTTATCTTATATTCCAGTCTACTAATAACAAGTAATTATTTTATCTAGTGATTATAGTAGTCTGCTGTTTCACTTTCCATGATTTCAGTTACCCAAGGTCACTGAAAATTCCAGAAATAAACAATTCATAAGTTTTAAACAGTGTGCTATTCTGAGTAGGATGATGATATCTCACGCTGTACCATGTCTTCCCACTTCATTCGGCCCAGATGGGAATCATCTCGTCCAGTGTATCCACAGAGTATATGCTACCCATCCATCAGGCACTTAGTAATAATCAGATCAAATTCCACAGTGTCAGAGTGCTTTTGTTCATGTAACCCTTATTTTACTTAATGACTCCAAACTGCAAGGTTAAAGAAGTTGGCAATTCTGATATGCCAAAGAGAAACTGTAAAGTTCTCTGTTTAAATCACAATGCCCAAACTTTCAAATTCTGAATGTTGAAATCATGAAAGCCACCCCCATGAAAAATGTAACTCTTGTGAAAATAATCTACATAATAGTAGAAAGTTGTATTCTAAGGAAATGATTGGTCACAGGATTCAGAAATGACACAAATTTGATTTGACAAGCATATCATTTGTCTGCACTCGCCTTTCTTCCAGTTTGCAGTACACCTGAGTGTTCATGCTGAAAAATGTGAGC
The DNA here is from genome assembly GCA_020662805.1 of Glaucomys volans. NCBI lineage: Eukaryota > Metazoa > Chordata > Mammalia > Rodentia > Sciuridae > Glaucomys > Glaucomys volans. Next base: position 131,838 of record JAJEJO010005388.1, on the reverse strand, counting down.
CTTGCTATTGCCTATTTCATTGTGTAAAATGGCACATAAAGTGTTCTATCACGTTTTTATATGGTTCTCAAATGAAACATCTTTAAAAATGTGAACAAGTGTCTTTTAAACAATTTCCTTTTGTTGTTGGTTCCCTCCCCCCCAGGATTTTCTTATCAGGATGTTAGGGATTTTTATCTTTCAGGATTTCAGCATTTGGGATCCTGATTCTCAGGACTGTGGTCCAAACCTACCTATATAGTGTGGACTACTACACATGGGGCGGGGGGTGGGGGGCTGCAGTACATATAGCCTGTTGCTCTTGAGCCACCGATCTGTGCAGTATGTTACTGTATTGAACCTGTAGGCAACTGCCACACAACAGTCAGTATTTGTGTACCTAACAGATTTCAGTAAAAATACTGAAGTGAAAAATAGAAAATGGTGTACCAAATAAGGCACTTACCATGAGTGCAGTTTGCAGGACTGGATGAGTAGGACTGAATGGTGAGTGATGTGAAGGCCCAGGACATCACTGGGCAGAGGATGATTCACATCTGGGCTGACTGGAGTGGGCTGGCATGAGCCAGCATGAGATGTCACCATCCTACTCAGGCTCTGCTGTACACATCCGAACCCTGCACACTTAGGCTACACTAGGTTAGCTTTTAAAAAACTGCCTTCTGGGGCTGGGGATATAGCTCAGTTGGTAGAGTGCCTGCCTCACAAGCCCAAGTCCCTGAGTTCAACCCCAGCACTGCCTAAGAAAAAAAAAGAAAAAAAAAAGAACTGTCTTCTTCAATAAGAAATTGTCCTTAGTGTACTCTGACTTCTTAATTTTACAAACTTTTAATTTTTTCTGTGGTGTATGGGTGTTGGAGGTTGAACCCAGGGCCTCACAACTACTAGGCCAATACAACATAGCTAATCTCTAGCCCCAGACTTAATTTTTTTGTTTTGTTTTGTTTTTTGAGTCTTTCATAAAAACACTAAGCTTAAAGCATAGACGCATTCTACAGGTATACAAAAATAGTTTCTTTCTTTATATTTCTTATTCTGCAAGCGTTCTTCTGTTCTGCAAATTTTTGATTGTTTTAATGTTTTAAACTTGTTTTTTTTTTAATCAGGAAGTTTCTTTTCATTTTATTTTATTTTATTTTTAATTTATTTTTTATTCACACAGTTCATAGTCTTACATATACATAGGGTAATACTGTCTGTCTCAGTCTACTATTTTTCCTATCCCCATCCCTTCCTGTCCCATTTTCCTCCACACCATCCATACTTCCTCCATTCTTTCCTATCCTCCCCATAATCCCCACACATCTCCCCGCTCCATTATGTATCAGCATCCACTGATCAGAGAAAACATTCGGCCTTTGGTTTTCTGGGAGTGGCTTATTTCACTTAGCATGATATTCTCCAACTCCACCCATTTACAAGCAAATGCCATAATTTTATTCTTTTTTATGGCTGAGTAGTATTCCATTGTGTATATATGCCACAATTTCTTTATCCATTCTTCAATTGCTGGGCATCTAGGTTGGTTCCACAATCTAGCTATTGTGAATTGAGCAGCTGTGAACATAGATGTGGCTGCATCCCTATACTTTGCTGATTTTAAGACCTTTGGGTATAAACCGAGGAGTGGGATAGCTGGGTCAAATGGTGGATCCATTCCAAGTTTTTTGAGGAATCTCCATACTGCTTTCCAGAGTGGCTGCACCAATTTGCAACTCCACCAGCAATGTACAAGTGTGCCTTTTCCCCCACATCCATGCCAACACTTGTTATTGCTTGTATTCCTGATAATAGTCATTCTAATTGGAGTTAGATGAAATCTTAGGGTAGTTTAAATTTGCATTTCTCTAATTACTAGAGATGATGAGCACTTTTTCATATATTTGTTAATAGCCTGTATATCCTCTTCTGTGAAGTGTCTGCCCAGTTCCTTAGCCCATTTATTGATTGGGCTCTTTGCATTTTTGGTGTAAAGTTTTGTAAGTTCTTTATAAATTTTGGAGATCAGTGCTCTGTCTGAAGTGTGTGTGTAAAAGATTTTTTCCCACTCTGTAGGCTCTCTTTTCATATTCCTGATTGTTTCTTCTGCTGAGAAAAAGCTTTTTAGTTTGAACCCATCCCATTTATTGATTCTTCCTTTTATTTCTTGAGCTCTGGTGGTCATGTTGAGAAAGTCTGGTCCTAAGTCAATATGAAGAAGATTCGGGCCTACTATTTCTTCTACTTGGTGAAGAGTCTCAGGTCTAATTCCTAGATCCTTGATCCATTTTCAGCTGAGTTTTGTATAGGGCAAGAGATAGGGATTTAATTTCATTTTATTGCATATGGATTTCCAGTTTTGCCAGCACCATTTGTTGAAGAGGCTATCTTTTCTCCACTGTATGTTTTTGACACCTTTGTCTAGTATGATATAACTGTACTTACATGGGTTTGTCTCTGGGTCTTCTATTCTGTAACATTGGTCTATCTGTCTATTTTGGTGCCAATACCATGCTGTTTTTATAACTATTGCTCTATAGTAGAGTTTAAGGTCTGGTATTGTGATACCTCCTGTGTCATTCTTCCTGCCCAGGATTGTTTTGGCTATTCTGGGTCTTTTGTTCTTCCATATGAATTTCATGGTTGCTTTTTCTATTTCTGTGAGGAATGTCATAGGAATTTTTATTAGAATTGTGTTAAATTTGTACAGCATCTTTGGAAGTATGGCCATTTTGATTATATTGATTCTGCCTATCCAAGAACATGGAAGATCTTTCCATCTTCTAAGGTCTTCCTCAATTTCGTTCTTTAATGTTCTGTAGTTTTCGTTGTAGAGGTTTTTCACCTCTTTTGTTAGATTGATTCCCAAATATTTTATTTTATTTGAGGCTATTTTGAACGGAGTTGTTTTCCTCAATTCACTTTCAGATGATTCGTCGCTTATGTAGATAAATGTATTTGGTTTATGTGTGTTTATTTTATTTCCTGCCATTTTGCTAAATTCATTAATTAGGTCTAAAAGTTTCCTGGTGGAGTTTTTTGGATCCTCTAAATATAGGATCATGTCATCCGCAAATAGTGACAGCTTGAGTTCTTCTTTTCCTATTCGTATACCTTTAATTTCTGTGGTCTATCTAATTGCTCTGGCTAGCATTTCCAGCACAATGTTTAATAGAAGTGGTGACAGTGGGTATCCCTGTCTTGTTACAGTTTTTACAGGGAATGCTTTCAGTCTTTCTCCGTTAAGAATGATGTTGGCAGTGGGCTTAGCATAAATAGCCTTTACAATGTTCAGGCATATTCCTACCATCCCTATTTTTTCTAGTGTTTTGAACATGAAGGGGTGTTGTATTTTGTCAAATGCTTTCTCAGCATCTATTGAAATAATCATATGATTCTTAACCTTAAGTCTACTGATGTGATGAATTACATTTATTGATTTCCGGATGTTGAACCAACCTTGCATCCCTGGGATAAACCCCACTTGATTGGGGTGCACTATCTTCTTAATATGTTTTTGTAAGCAATTTGCCAGAATTTTGTTGAGGATTTTAGCATCTATATTCATCAGAGATATTGGCCTAAAGTTTTCTTTTCTAGATGCATCTTTGTCTGGTTTGGGTATCAGAGTGATACTAGCTTCACAGAATGAATTTGGAAGGGTTCCCTCCTTTTCTATTTCATGAAATACTTTCAGGAGTATTGGTATAAGTTCTTCTTTGAAGGTCTTGTAGAACTCAGTTGAGAATCCATCTGGTCCCGGGCTTTTCTTGGTTGGTGGGCTTTTCTTGGTTGGTAGGCTTTTGATGGCTTCTTCTATTTCATTGCTTGAAATTGATCTGTTTAAATTGTGTATGTCCTCCTGGTTCAGTTTGGGAGGATCATATGTCTCTAGGAATTTTTCTATGTCTTCAAGATTTTCTATTTTATTGGAGTATAGGTTTTCAAAGTAGCTTCTAATTATGTTTTGAATTTCAATGGTGTCTGTTGTGATATTTCCTTTTTCATCACAAATTTTAGTAACTTGAGTCTTCTCTCTCCTTCTCTTTGTTAGTGTGGCTAAAGGTTTATCTATTTTGTTTACTTTTTCAAAGAACCAACTTTTTTGTCAATTTTTTGAATTATTTCTTTTGTTTCAATTTCATTGATTTCAGCTCTGATTTTGATTATTTCCTGTCTTCTACTACTTTTGGTGATGAACTGTTCCTCTTTTTCTAGGGCTTTGAGATGTAAGGTTAGGTCGTTGAGTTGTTGACTTTCTATTCTTTTCTTGAATGCACTCAATGCAATGAATTTTCCTCTTAGTACTGCTTTCATAGTGTCCCAGAGATTTTGATAGGTTATATCATCATTCTCATTTACCTCTAAGAATTTTTTTATCTCCTCCCTGATGTTTTCTGTTATCCATGCTTCATTCAATAGCATATTATTTAGTCTCCAGGTGTTGGAGTAGTTTCTGTTTTTTCTTTTGTTGTTGATTTCTAATTTCAAATGCAAAAAAAGTAGAGATACTACCTTGTATTCTATCGGATCATAATGGAATGAAATTAGAAATTAAACTTGTTTTTGTTAAAAACTAAGACACAAACACACGTATTAGACGAGACCTGCACAGGGCAGAATCATCAATATCACTAGCTTCTGCTTCACATCTTTCACATCTCATCCCACTGGAAAGTCTTCAGGGGCAGTAACACCATGGATTTGTCACCTCCTGTGAAAACAGTGCCTTCTGGAATCCCTCCTGAGGGACCTGCCTGGGTTATTTCATGGTTTTTGTTTGTTTGTTGTTGTCTTTAGTAAGAGCACACTCTAATACCATGATACAAAGTATTATATATATATATGTATATATATATACATATATATGTAGCATATGATAGTAAATTTGTAAGCAAGTAACACAGCTGTTCATGGTTATCAAGTGTTATATTCTGTTCAGGCAGTGATGTGCCATCTTCTATGAAGGAAGTCTGTAGGTTTGCTAACACCAACATGACCACAGAAACATGAGACATATGCTGGGCTACGACCTCACAATGGCTACAAAGGCACTAAATGATCTGATGCTTGCAGCTCTGTGACATTTTTCTGGGTCCATGGTATATATGGTCTGGCATTGATGAAAACATCATTATGAGGTTCATGGCTGTATAAGGGTTTGGCATTATCTGGGGTTTCAGGCACTTACTGGGGATCTTGGAACATATACCCTGAGAATAAGGTTGGTGGGGCCACTGTACTGTGTGGCTAGGACTTAGAGTAGGTTATCCCATTAAGTCCTCAAAGCAATCACATGATGTAAATACTGTTTTATCCTGGCTTCAAAGATCTAGAAGCTAAGGCGGAGGGATGGTAACTTGTCCAGTGTAATGTGGCTAGCAAATTCTAAAGTTGAGATATTTGCTTAGGCCAGCTCCAGAGTTTGTACAACCAATTATTATATAGTCCACCCTTTGTAAGCTTTCCTGTTAGGTTTATCTTCAAAAAACATCTGGAATTTTACAATTTCCCTCCACTTTCTTACCACTTGCTTGGTCTAGGGTGCCATTATCCTATACCTGGATTATTTTAAAAGCCTCCCAACCTGGTCTGACTGTTTTTGCCTTGCTTGTCTAAGTCAGTTTGCAGTCAAATAGCCAGCGGTAAGGTTTAGAATGTAAGTACTAAGAAGCATTCTTTTCATTAGAAGTCTTCCAGGGGCCCTCATCTGATCCAGAATAAGAGTCAGAGTCCTTATGGGAATCTGCTTCTCTGTTACAGCTTTCAGCTCCCCTTTCTCCTCCTTACCCACTGACTTCTACCACGCTGACCTCCTTTCTGTTCCTCCAGTGCACCTTAGTGTACTTGCTGGTCCTTTTGCCTGGAATATTCTTTCCCAGGAGAGCCAAGCAAATTGCTCTCTTATCTCCTTGAGGTTTCTTTCCTGCATATGTCAGCATCTCAGCAAAACTTTACCTTTTCAAAATTGAAAGTGTCGTATCAATTCTCTCTTGTTGCCCCTCCATTATTTTTTATTCAGCATATTATTATTGTTTTTTTTCTGTCTCCTCTGACTAGGACATATAGAAGATGTGTGTTTTTCCATTGCTTCTATTTAAAAATATTCCTCTCAAAAAGTTTAACTCAATATTTATCTTAGATATTCATGTTATTCTTTAAAAACTAATTGTTCCATGCATCTAGAATTTATTTTGCGATATAGTATGAGGTTAAATATTTCCTTCAACCCATTTGGTAACGAACTGATCCATTCCCCACGAAGTTGCATCACATGTTTTGCCATATATTACTGTGTCAATTTATTCATTTCTCTGGCCAAAAGTCTGCAAAGCCCACATTCTTTAATGATTGCAGTTCTACATATATTTAAGTATATGATAGGCCAAGTTAATTCTTCATCATTCTTCTAAATCTTTTCTTAGGTATTTTCATCACTTTATTCCAAAAGCTAATCTGGAATTCGTTGTCTACTTCCAAAATGGAACTTTGACTAGAATTTCATTAAAACTATAAATTATTTGGTAAGAATCAATACCTTTTGGATTTTCAAGTGTTTTTATCAAAGAAGATGCTATATTTTATTTATTTACATCCTCAATTTGTTTCAATAGGACTTGAGGTAGATTATATCAACTCATAAATTACAAAACTTCAATAACTAGAAGAATAAAACAGGACAAGAAACAAGGAGGAAAACAAAGCCTAAGATGTAATTAAAAGTGAACTCAGAACACAAAATGCATTGCAACTGCTTTTGCACACTGAGCACAGGGAATGCACAAGTCTGCATTTAAACCCTGGAGAAAATATCACAGAGAAGGAGCGCAACTGTTTCCCTGAGATAAAAACAATTTCTGAAACCAGAGATTTATTTCCCCCCTTGCGGGTTTGAAGAGGGTCCTGAATTATAACAACCATCTTCAAAAACATCCTTACTCTTGACTCCAGAAACAAATGCTGGGTTCATATGTTAATTGTCCATGTAAGTTGTACATAGCATCAAAATCCAATTCAAAGGAACAACATTCAGAACCAAAATTATATGGTCCACATCCATAGCTCACGGTGGACTGTCCTAATACAGGGGGAATTTTAGAATGCCTAGATTATGGGATAGAGATTATGGGGTAGCAATTAGTCTCCTCTTGTATGCAACATCAGGTTAGCTATTGGCTGTGGTTAGGAACCATTCTGAAGCCTCTTAGAGGCTTAATAAATGAGATTTCTAAGGTCACTTGCCAATCCCCCCCAGGGGTTCAGAAGTAAATAGATGTCAATCTATTAGCCATTAATTTTCCTGATAGGAGGAATGAATGCATGCAGATTCCAGGAAATCTTTCATAGATATAATATGGTAAAATACATAAATTTACAGACTCAAGAAACAAGGAAAACTCCAGACAGGAAAATTAAAAGAAAATCATATCTAGAAACTTCATAATTGAAATATTGAAAACTGAAGACAAAAGTTTTTAAATCCTTGAAAGCACTGTAGGGGAGGTAATGGAAGGAAATAGACATTGTTGGATAAAGAAAATTAGGACATTGTCTGTATAGATCTTCCCTTAAAAAAAGCTAAAGAAAGTTTTGCAGGCTGAAGAAAACATGAAACTTCAAGAATGAAGGAGGAGCAACAAAAATGGTAAACATCTGGAAAGTATAATAGATATTTTCCCATAAGCTCTTTAATACATGTTTCATGGTGGTAATAAAAACTCATAGCATTGTCAATGCATATAAATATACACTGGAAACTCTGATGCAAGGGAGAAGTTGACATTGCTCTGACGTTTGTAAAGCCTCATGCTTTAAGTGAAGTGGTAAAATACTCACTCTAAGAAGACTAAGGTGTGTATGAAAACTTAGGTATGTATATTTAAATCCCCAGAAAAACTGTTGAAAAAAATACTAGGTCATATTAGCTAACATCAATTTGATAAATTGAAATGTAATACTTTAAAAATTCAAATATCTGAAAGGAGGAAAGAAAGGGGAAACAGTAATAAAAAAATCAGAGAAGAAAATGGTAATAAAAAATGGTTGACTACAAACAAGTTACAACAAATAAAATCTGTATAAAATAAGATCATCCATAAGATACTATAGTAAATGAATGGTTGAATGATAATCTTCTCTAATGCATCTGCATCTTATTTTTAAATTTAAATAGAAATAGTTTTGCATTAAACTATGATGGGGGTATTTTAAAATTAAACATAAAGTTGTGCACACTATACTCCTTATATAAAATCCAGTTGTCACAATTAGGTAAAAGTGTGCCTGCCGGATAGCTTTTCCATTTTACTTCTAATCGTAAATGTTACTGGGTTGTGTTCAGTTCTCTAGATGTCCAATTTTCTTGCATCCTGATTTCTGATGTTTTTATGCTCCTTATAACTTACTAATATTTGTTAAATTCTGACACTCTGATTAAAAGAATATCAATTTTATAAAATGGTTGATTAATCTGACCATAACATAATTATATTTACATAATTCCAAACCACAGGTTGTTGAATTGAAAGAAGATACAATTATAAGCTGCCTACCAAAATTCTCCTTAGGTAGAATGATATAAATTGATTAAAAGTAAAAGGATGGGAAAATATACACCATTTATATGGAAAGTTAAAAGAACTGGAAAAACTAAAATTTAGAGAGAAAAGTTAGGAGATTCACAATACCTGATTTAAAGCTCATCACAGAGTTATAATAATCAAGACAGTGTGATTTTGTGGTGCTTGGAATAGAACCTAGGGTCTCACATGCTAGGTAAGTGCTTCACCACTGATAAACATCCCCAACCTCAAATGATTTGGGGGGAAAGTGCAAAGCCAATTCAGTATAGAAGGGATCATCTACCAGAATGGTGCCACGCCATTTGGTCATCTCCATTAAAAAAAATAAATGTTAACATAAGCGGTATACCTTATGCAAAGATTGAGTCCAAATGGGCCATGCAGCTGAGTGTAAAATGTAAAACTATGGGAGAAAATCCTTGTGATCTTCAGTTAGGCAATAACTACTTAGATAAAACACCAAATGCATACTTTGTAAAAGAAAAGTGGGATTATTTGGTTTCATCAAAATTAAAAATGTTTTGTCTATGAAAGATGTTAGGAGAATGAAAAGATAAGCCACAGACTCAGAGAAAATATTTGAAAATTGCACGTCTGACAAAGAATTTGTGCCCAGAATATATGATGATCTTACAAAACTCAACAATAAGAAAACCCAGTAAAAATGGCAAAGCATTTGAACAAACATCCACCAAAGATGCAGAGGGCAAACAGTGATGAAAATTTATCCAACATCACTAGTCATTAAGGAAATAAAAATTAAAAGCAGAATAAGGTTCCACAACCCACCTATTAGAATAACCAATAACCAAACACTTACAATGAAAAGCACCTGACAATACTGTTGACAAAGACACAGAAGAACTAGGACTCTCACACATTCTTGGTAGCAATGCAAAGCGGTAGAGCATTAAAAAAACACCTTGACAGTTTCTTTTAAAGTTAGACATACAATGACTTTCAACCTAGTTGCCCCACTCATAGGTATTTATCCAAGTGAAATAAAAACATAAACATTCACACAAAAACTTTTTGAGAAATGTGTTTATACAGATTCATGTGCCAAACCTAGAAGCAACACAAACATCTTTTATCCATGGAATAGAAAATTAAATTGTGTTAACTTCATTTTAAAATATTACTAAAAAATAAAAAGTTGTGAACTACTGGTACTCACAACAGCATGTATTTCAGATACAGTATGATGGCTGAAAGAATGCAGGCACAAAGGTTTACAATGAATAATTCTTCACATCCGATGTTCTGGAAAAGGCAAAACCATGTGGGTGGAGAACAGGTTAGTGATACCAAGGTTCATTAAGGAAGTAGATCTGATGTAAAGTGGTGACTGCCTTGATTATGGTTGTGGCCAAAGTATCTGCATGTTCATCAAATCTCACAGAACATAAAGATTGACTTTTACTGTATCTAAATATAATGTTTTTAATTTAAAATACCTCCACAATTTCTAAGTCTGAATACAGATTAATGAGCAATGCTTTTACTTAAAGGAGAACTAAAAATTCACTATCTTTAACACTCTTCATTATCCTTGCACTTCATTTTACCAAAGAAATGAAATTCTTGCCTTCCTATCACAAGAACATCAATGTACTCAGGAGTGTTGCCAAAAATGCTCTGTCAAAGGGATGGAGGTGAGAAGAAGCTTGTATGCTCTTTGATAAATCTTTGCTGCTACATATGTGGTTACTCTATAAGCAAGGGAATTGCTATCTTGGTAGTTTTCTGAATAGAGTTGTCTAACAGGAAGAATCAATGAAGCTACTGGCTGATTAATGAGCATGGAAACACAGAATGCTGCTATCTTTATTAACAGTGAAAAATATAGACTCTAAGAATAAACTGAGCAAAAAAGAAAAACAAGCCATATATTGTATGACTCATTCTCTTTAGCCCCCACTCCTTGTTCTTAGGATCCTAGTTATGTCTGCATGGTGATAAAAAATAAACTTTAATCAATAATATACAGGTTATTGTGTATGCTTTTGTTTGAGTGGGAAGTCTGGTTATTGGATTTAGGGATCAGATTGATTTGATCCTTAAACACATCTGAAATAGTTAATGGTGCTCTTTGAATTTCACAGTATTTCTTTTTTAAAATTTTCATTACCTCCATTACCCTCTATTTGTCTCCCTTCATTTTTTTCAATAAGAAGAAAATAAAATGCTTTCACTTAAGGTGTCTTATGGTTTTTGCCAATTCTTCCTAAAAATCATCAGTCTTAGTGGAACTGGCAAGTCCATCAGTCTTAATCAGCTTGGCAGCTATGCCTAAAACTAGTTAGTTGAAAGAAAAAAATCATCCAAGTAGAATACAGAAATAATATCCAGCTGTTTCCTTATGATTGATTTTCTGTTCTCAATCCCTGCCGTCCTTCTCCCACACCCATGCTACAGTGTTGCCGTGACCATGGAAATAGTAGAGACAAGAAGAATTGACAGAGCAATAATTAAAACATTGACTTTATGTATAAATGTATGTACAGGTGCATAATGTCTTTGCTCTGCATCAGATCACTCTCGGTTAATTTACACCTCTCCATTTAAGCACAAATTCTCTAGAGGCAAATGACAAATGTTATTTGAGTGATTTTCTGAGTGTCTAAGTGCTTAACTCTAAATTAAGTGTTGATGAGTCAATATGGCTTATTAAAAGTTCAACCATATGCCCTTTTCTGCTTTTCCTGATTTATTGAGGAGAGCCTCAAATATATTAAAACTCAAGATTACAATGAATGTTAGTGCTTAGGATACAGAGGTCAAGGGAGAGATGGTGTGCATGTGTGAGCCACACAGGAAGGAAAACATAGGTAGTGACCACATAGTGACCACATGGGATAGTAGAAAAGGTCAATCCTTGAGACCTCTACAAAAATATAAATGGGGAAATTGAGTGGCCAACCTAGAACTCAGTGTCTCCTATGATATCATCCTAATAGGAAACCTGCTAAGGCTGACTCAGAGGATCCAACAAGCCAGGTCCAGCCACCACAAAAACCAAGCAGACAGGTAGTGGTGGAAAGCATGAAAAGAACTTTATTCTGTGTAGTTACACTAGGAAGACAGGCAGACCCATATCCTTAGCCCTGTCTTCAAGGAGATGGCAATGACTTTGAGGGCAAGGACTAGGGATTTGCATAGCGGGGAACTTTTCAGAGCAACAAAAAGCAGGTGATTTTGATGAAGTGTAGTCTACCCATCCTTGTTTCAGCATTGTTCAAGTGGGGCCTCGTCCCTCTGCCCAATAAGAAAGTTTCTCCAGGGGTAACTTCCACCCATTGAAAGGTGTTCATTAGATCAGACCTTGTTTCTGGAACCCAAGGTGCATCCAGAGGAGATAGATGCAAAATGGAGACTGAGATGCCAAGTCTTTAATCCTGCTTTTAGCAACTCAATGGACATCTTCAGGCAAAAGTGAAGAGTCTAAGTCCTTGTTACAGTGTTGTAATGTTAATACGATACTCTATCTCAGCTACTTGATGGCTTGATGGCCTCACCAAGAGACACAAGTATCCTTTATAACAATTTTCCCCCAAATAAAAATGTCTTCCAACTTCTGAACAAAAAAAAATGTCATCAAACTTGTAAATAAATACTACATGCAGGAATTTCAGGTTGCTGTCATCTGCATTGCTTTCTTCATTACTATAAATTTTGGGGCACTTGGGATAAAGCTAAACCTTTTACTAGGTAAATAAGGACAACAAAATATCTACTTTGTTCCATAAGCCAAGCTCTAGATAAGAGGAAATTAATCATCATCAAGGTGTTCATTACATACAAATTTAGCTATGATCTATTCTTGGCAGTTTCAAAAGGAACTAAGCAGATCTAGTCTCCTCTCTAGGCACTTAAAATCAAACATAAGCTATTTTAATAAATCCATAGAGGTTTGGGCAACACAAATAAGATGTATTTATCAGTCATGAAATAAATTGAATTAAATGAGAGCTGATCTTCTCAAAAGATTGCCCTCAAATCATTTTAAATGGTTATGATGCTTCTCTTGTCAACAGCAATAAGCTGTGCTGGTGTTATTCACTCCCAGGGCATTTTGCTCATTTCTAAAACTATGGAGGACTCTTCCCTGCATTGAGAGCAACTGGAACATCACAGGTCCAATCTCCATCTTAACTCTGCACCTATTAGGAGACTGAAATTCTAATCTGATCCCCTTTTTATTCTCTATAGTTTTTCCAGATTTGAAGCTCTATGTTATACTTTGAAATATAAGGAATTTCTACTGTCATGATGTGTGGATTTGGTTGAAGAGGAAAAAAAAAATTCTAGTCTCACATCAATATTTAATTGAAAAAGGGAGTGTTAGGTAGCTAGTCAGCAATGAACAAACTGGTTGGAGAAGAATAAGGAAGAGCTGTGGGTCACTTACAAGGAGGACATCCGACACATACATCAGAGTCCAAAGGTTCCAGAACTCGGAATCACAGAGAATCTTATCAAAGCAAACATGCATTGAAAAATGGGAGCTGGCATGCCAAACCTGCCCAGCCATAGTTAATTATAACCCCTAAAAGGAATTATTGTTTCAAGATCATGTCACACCCAGCCCTGTGAGGAGGTCTTCATGACCCTCATAATGAAAACTTACTGAGGGCTCAATAAAGGGATAATAAACTACTTAAGGAGGCATGGGGGGAAGGGAGAAGAACAATGGGACCCAAAATTCTTAAAACCCACAGATCCTGGAAAGACCACATCCTCTTACCTGGAGGTGGCATTTGCTATCCCTGTCCTGAATGTGCACACCCTCACTCTTTCTAGTAAACACTGTGCGTGTCTTGTTTGAAGTTCTTCCTGTGGGATGGCAAGAATCTGTGGCTATGGAGCCCTATAGCTGTCAGCTCCCCAGACCAGTGAGTTTCCTCTACAACAAGAAGAGTATTTTAATAACCTTTGTAGGACAAATTGACACTACACCAAAACTTGTTAACTGATAGTTTCTTCAAGGTAATCGCACTATGGAATCTGAAACCATATACCCAATCCATACTCTTTCATATTAAATTGACTTGTCTATCTTGAATTCTGAGTAAAACTTTTGTCATGAATATTTAGAAACATCACACATTGGTTATTTGAAACATGTTGAATCACTGGTTTATACAGATCTTCCAAATGTTAACATATTTCATTATATAATTTTAAAAACCTACATTGGTTAATATCTCTAGTCATCTTTCAGAAAAGTCTTTATGTATTGAGATGCTGTCAGGCTCATGTTCATGGATATAAATTTTCTCAAATTCTCATTTTCACTCAGAGTCTCTTATCATTGGCAATGTTTTCAGTAGTGTGCGGTAGTTGGTTTGCAATGGCTTCCAAGTCCTGATGATTTGTTCCCCACTCCTTATTTACTGCTTTGATATCAGCCAGTCTGGAATAATTTATATCACAGAAATTGACTACAAATCTGCAAATCAGAACCTTAAAAAAAAAAAACCCAAAGGATTAATTGTTAAACATTTACCAGCAAACCATTGTTTTCCTTGAAATGACAGACTTAGATTTTATTGAAGAGAACTTTTCTGCCAAATGTTCTAAGTTTGAATAACTATAGTTTGTCTGAGAGCTGTTCTTTTTTGGGAGGCAGAAAGTGTTCCATGAGCCCAGTTAATTCATCTTACAGTTTAAACAACTGAGTAAGTATTTCTCTGTGAGATAGCCAATGTACTTTTCTCATACAGCTTCCTTATGCATATTTTCCTTCTTGAATCAGAGTAAGAAAAAAAAAAACATGTACTGAAGTTTCAAAATATAATAAAATTCATATTTCATCCAAATGCCCCTAAAGAACCAGCAATTTTGCCCACTCTTTCAAATTATCAGTGTAAATGTCAACAGGGTAGAAATACAAATAGCATCTTAGCATTTTCGGAGTGGGGTGTACCGGAAATTGAACTCAGGAGCAGTCAACCGCTGAGCCACATCTCCAGCCCTTTTTGTATTTTATTTAAAGACAGAGTCTCACTGAGTTGCTTAGCGTCTCGCCGTTGCTGAGGCTGGCTTTGAACTCCCTACCCTCCTGCCTCAGCCTCCCTAGCCACTGGGATTACAGGTATGTGCCACCATGCCTGGCACATCTTAGCATTTTTATGAAAATAGTTTTTATAAATTTTATGAAAGTATCTCAGAATTCCCAGGATTCCAGTGTCTCTATTTTAAGAACTTCAGTTTTAGAAAAACAAAAACCTAGAAAATACTAGAATATACTCTCAGTTAAAATGTCTAAAGAAGGGCTGGGAGTACAGCTCAGGGAGAAAGCACTTAACCACTTGCGGAATGTAAAGTGGGGTCCTAAATTTAACTTCTAGCACCACAAAAGAAAAAAAAGTCAAAAGGAAATTGCACCTACAGAGACACGTTACCAGTAGGAGAATTTGAGATGCAAGAAGGAATGACGAAAAACTAAAATATGCATGTTCTAAATGAAAATAAATATGAAATAATTATTTAGAAATAATAATAATGAACAAATTGAAGAATTAAACAAGCAAGAGGGAACTATACTAGCAAACCCGAAAAACTTCTAACTCAGGACAGAGACAGTTGACAATAAGATGCTTAAAATTCTTAGTTTTAGAAAAGGGACAGGATATTAGTTTTTAATTATGGTTAATCTGATATGGGTGCTAAAATCTTCTAGGGAACCACTAAAATATTATATAATATGCATATCTTACATGATATTCTGGCATAGGAAAAAGAAAATGTTTTTAAGAAGAGAGTAAAGAGGGAAAAGAACTTGAAAAGGTACAATGAACCCATATATAAGTAACTAAAATTAACAAAAATAAATTAACTTTTCTTGTTAAAAGGGTATGACTTAGTTTTTCCAACTTGTCTATGACAGATTTGTTTGTAAAAGACCAACATTTCCTTTGAGAATAATTCCAGATGTAGTAAAAATGAAAAAGCATCAAAGAGCCACATAAGCATCCAGATCTGCAAAAGTCTAGGTTCCTGAGAGAATGAAAACCCACTGAGATGACAAGAAATTCTCTGCTCCTTTTCTCCTCAAAGTATT
>JAJEJO010005388.1:88219-111211 GCA_020662805.1 Glaucomys volans | reverse complement strand
AGGAAGGAAGGAAGGAAGGAAGGAAGGAAGGAAGGAAGGAAGGAAGGAAGGAAGGAAGGAAGGAAGGAAGGTAGGTGGAGGGAGGGGCAGAAAGATCTGATAGTGAGAGAGGGGGAAAAAGAGAAAAAAAGGGAAAAGAAAAGATTTTCATCCATTGTCTTGTATTTCAAATCTTTCAGATCCCAAATAAAAGATAGGCAGTCCTTTGTTTGGTGCCATAGGAAAGCTTAATCCTGTCTGGAAAATGTAGCTCAGATGGGATTTCTACTTGTACAATCTTAACCCTGAGTAGAAGAAGTGGTAGGTTTTGACCTAAGTGAATATATAAAGTAGGAGCTGGCAAACTATGGCCTGTAGTTCATTTCTGGACTACTGTTTTGTAAAAAAGAAAAAAGTTGTATTGAACACAATCAGGTTTATTCATTCATTTTCTGATGCAGACCATATGACCCATAACATCTGAAATATTTGCTATCTGCCCTTTTACAGCAAGGGCATACCTGGATGCCTCCTGCAGTGAAGAGCCAGAGCACAAATCCTCAACTGGAAGTTTCACAATAAAGACTGCCTCCTGCTGGTCGCAGTGGTGCATGCCTATAATCCCAGTGGCTAGGGAAGTGAGGCAGGAGGATCTAGAGTTCAAAGCCAGCCTCAGCAACTTAGTAAGGCCCTGCACAACTCAGCGAGATCCCGTCTCTAAATAAACTATAAAAAAGACCTGGCTCAGTGTTTAAAAATGTGTATAAAAAAGAGTTGCTTAGTGTTTAAGCACCCTGGGTTCCAAAAAAATAAATAGATAAATAAAAACACTGCCTCCTGGTGGCAGAATCACACCAGAACCTCTGCTCTCAAGTTCAATCCTTGGTGAGGCAATTGGTGGACGCAACAGGACAAGGCACACAAAAACATTAACTTGAGAGAAAGAATCATCGATGGCAAGAGTTAGTGGTTTAATAGCTTCTTGATACAGGAAAGAAAACCTCTCTACTGACCCAAAGTGTCAGACAGTCGTATTCCTAGCCCAGAGTTTCCTCTTGCCATTTTTAAATAAATCTCTTACTTATGAAAGACATAAGGCTGGTAGTCCTAATGGCGACTTTGTTTTTATTTTAGGAAAATGGTTGATGTTCACTATGCTATGGAGCTCTGATTAGCAAAGATGCAAATTAAACCACAGTGAGATATTACCGCATACTTCTGAGAAAGACTGCTACCCCCCAAAAAATATATATATACATATATATAAAACCTATGTACACAATTGATGGGAATGCTAGTACATCCGTACAGCCCTTATGGAAAATAGTATGACAGTGATCCTGCTATCCCACTACTAAGAATATATCCAAAGGAAATAAAATCCTCACGTCAAGGAGATGTCTGTGTTTTCCTATTTATTACAGCATTATTCACAGTAGCCAAGGTATGGAAGAACTTTTACCTTTCAAGGCAATGAGACATTTGTATCAACTACAGTCACTTCTCAAGGAAGGCCTTATTGTACAGATAGTTCCTTTAGAGATTTTGATTCAATGCAAATAAAAGGGCATTTCCAGAATTCACTTATTTTCTTGTGACTAAAAGTTATCATCTTCAAGAATTCAAATAGAAATCTAAGACAATTCTAAGATTGGAAAAGTCACACTTAGTACCCATTTATCAAAAATTGGAAAGGAATGAGTCTGGAAATACACTGATTAGTTTTAGTTGGATTCTTCAAAAAATAATTAAACAGACTATTGATGAATCATCTTGAATTAGATAAAAATGACTCTCTGGGACAAAAATTAACATTTTTGTGATAAGTTACTTCTTTAGCTGTCCTTTTAAGGCTGAAAAATTATGTCTTTCAGTATTCCAAGCAAAATATTGATACATTTATTCTTCATTAAGCAGTGTTTACTTCACTTATACATGTATCTTTTCATATGCCTTCTAAAAGGTAATTATTAGAACTCTTAGTAGTTAATGTCAAAACATGTATATCCTTATGTTATCTGAGAAGTCCAGATGAAAATCCTGGTGTTTCTATCATGCTTTCTTCCATAGATTACTTAACCGTTGAAGTTTAGTTTTCCGTCTATAAAATGGAGGTGGTCATAGTTCTTATATGGTAATGGTGAGGACTAAGTGAGAAAACAAACATAAAGCTATATCACTTTGTCTGGCATATGGTAAATGCTCAAAAAGTGTTAGAGGTTATTATTATGCTACCTGCTCTAGGGAAGCTAACTATAAGATTTGACCACGCATAGAAGCTCCTTGGTGAAATCAGTGGTTATACCCATGAACTTTCTCCTAAATATTTGGGGTTTGATTTTTTTGTTTTGTTTTGTTTTGCATTTGAGCTTCTGTTTGTTTTATTTTATGTTTTTCTTTAATAAATTTTGTGTTTCTTCAAAAGATTTTCTTTTTTATTGGTTCTTTTTAGTTATACATGACAATAGAATTCATTTTGATGTAATTATGCAAATGTGGAATATATCTTGTTTTAATTAGGACCCCATTGTTGTGGATGTACACAATGGTGGGATTCACTATGATGTATTCATATATGTACACAGGAAAATTATTTTGGCTTCATTCCACTCTTTCCTTTTCCTACCCCACAACCATTCCCTTTATTTACCTCTATCTAATCTACTGAGTATATATTCCTCCCCTTTTCCCCCTTATTGTGGGTTAGCTTCCACATATCAGTGAAAACATTTGACCTTTGGCTTTTGGGGACTGGCTTATTTCACTTAGCATGATAGTCTTCTGATCTATCCATTTACTGGCAAATGTCATAGAGTCCTTCTTCATAATGGCTAATACTCCATTGTATATATAAATCACATTTTCTTTATCCATTCATCTGTTGAAAAGCACCTAAGTTGGTTCCATAGCTTAGCTATTGTGAATTAAGCTGGTATGAACATTGATATGGCTGCATCAATGTAGTATGCTCATTTTAAATCCTTTGGATATATACCGAAGAGTAAGATTGCTGGGTCAAATGGCAGTTCCATTGTAGTTTTTGAGGAATCTCCATACTGCTTTCCATAGGGGTTCCACCAGTTTACAGTCCCACCAACAATGGATGCATGTACCTTTTCCTGACATTCTCATCACCATTTATTGTTGCTTGTATTCTTAATAATTTCTATTCTGACTGAAATGAGATGAAACTCAGTGCAATTTTAATTTGCATTTCTCTAATTGCTAGAGATGTTCTTAAAGAGGGCTAAGTTTATCCAATATCTTTGATAGATTGAAATTTGGACCATCTTTTCATAGACATTGAAAACCTTTTATACTATTTCACTCTCCAGGAAAACCACCATTAATCACTGACAACATTTCTTCTCCAGCCAAGTCCTAATACAAGCTCAGAATCCTCAATATATCACTCATTTAAAGCAAGAGCAGGAGATGGAAAATAACACTTGAGCTGATACCTAGTTTGCATGAGCAAATAAGTGCAAAATTAGAAGAATAAAGGAAATAATAATGATAAAAATGGACATCAATAAAACCAAAAATATAAAAATAACAGAAATAATGGAAGCAAAATCTGAATCTTTAAAGAATACAAAGTTTAAAACTTCTAGAAAGACTGGTGAAGGAAAAATAGAAAAGACACAATTACTAAATCATTAATAAGCAAGTTATATCACTGCACATTCTATAGAAACTAAATAACTAAGGAAATGGTAAAGACATATTTATGTTAATACATTCACTAACTTAGAAGAAATGAGAAAATGCCTTGAAGGACACCAACAACCAAACCTCACTCACAAAGAAACAGGTACCTAGATAGCCAATATTTATTTATTTAAGAAGTTGAATTTGTAGTTTAAAGTGGTTCTGCAAATGACATCCTAGGCCCAGATGACTTTATCTGTGAATTCTAACAGACACTTAAGGAACACATAATATCTGTTCTACATAAACTTATATAAATTTAAAGACCAGGAATATCTTCCTACTTCTAAAAGGCCACATTTATCCAAAAAGCAAAAAAGACTCTTTCAAACTTCAAAAAGAAAACTACAAACTAATAACCTTAATGAACATGGTTGTTAAATATGAAGGTTTAATAAAGCTGTATTGAACAAAATATAAAGATAATAAGACATTCAGTCATGTGTCATTTATTTCAGGAATGCAAGTTTAGCTAAAAATCAATTATAAAAATATACCATTCTGGTAGGAAATATCAATAATGGGAGAGGCTGTTAGTGCATGGGGGCAGACAGTATATGGAAAAGTCTCTGAATTTCTTGTCAATGTTGATGGAAGCCTAAAACTTCTGTACAAACTAGTGTTGAAAAGAAGTGATGATACATCAAAGTGTCATCACAAGCTTGAAAAGTTAGTTCAACATTCAAAAATCTGTCTATGTAATTCATTGTAACTAATTTAAAACTAAAAATCATAAACCATTTCAATCAACAATATCTCTCTTATAAACCTAATAAAAATGTCCATCGAGCTGGGAATAGAAGGGAACTTCTCCAACCAATAAGGAGAATCTACGAGAAATCTACAGCTAACAACCTGATTAGGATTTAAGAATTAATGCTTTTGTCTCAAGATCAGGATAAGGATGTTAGTACTGGCTGCTTTATTCAACAATGGACTGGAGATTCTAGCCAGTGCAAAAATCAGGAAATAGAAATTCAGAGGATTCAGACAAGAAAGGAAAAACTAAGACAGTAATTATTCACAGAGGACATGATGATCTATGTTGAAAACCCAGCAAGAATGAGGAGAAAGTAAAACCCTAAGGTACCTTATTATTCTTATCTTAGCCTTTGATTAATGGTTCCCTATGAAATTGCAATATATATTGAAACCACTTTATAACTTTTTACCATAAGGGAAGTATATTATTCCTTCTTTATCCATGAGAGATATTCCAGGGACCCACAGTAGGAAGTAATTTTGCCTCTACTAGAGGAGAGCAGCCACAAAACAAGCCAAGAAAACCAAGCCCAAGAATTCCATAGGTAGAAGTTGCTTCTGGGTGACTGACTTAAAGCTCTGACACTGAGAGACTGGACTGGTCATTGGTGTTTGAGGGAACACTCTATCCCAGGCATCCCTGCAGCTTTGAAGCATCCACTAGCTTATAAGAAATGAGTCATTGGCACCAAAGTAAACAGGTAGATCAATGGTACAGAATAGAGGACACAGAGACAAACCCACATAAATACAGGTATCTCATACTTGACAAAGGAGGCAAAAACATGCAATGGAGAAAAGACAGCCTCTTCAACAAATGGTGCTGGGAAAACTGGATATCCATTTGCAGCAAATTGAAACTAAATCCCTATCTCTCACCCTGCGCAAAACTCAACTCAAAATGGATCAAGGACCTCAGAATTAAACCAGAGACCCTGCACCTAATAGAAGAAAAAGTAGGTCCAAATCTTCATCTTGTCAGCTTAGGACCAGACTTCCTTAACACGACACCCAAGGCACAAGAAATAAAAGCAGGAATCAATAATTGGGATAGATTCAAACTAAAAAGCTTTTTCTCAGCAAAGGAAATAATCAACAATGTGAAGAGAGAGCCTTCAGAGTGGGAGAAAATCTTTGCCACACACAGGTCAGAGAGAGCACTAATCTCCAGAATCTACAAAGAACTCAAAAAACTTTACACCAAGAATACAAATAACCCAATCAATAAATGGGCTAAGGAAATGAGCAGACACTTCACAGAAGAGGATCTACAAGCAATCAACAGATATATGAAAAATGTTCAATATCTCTAGTAATAAGAGAAATGCAAATCAAAACTACCACAAGCTTTCATCTCGTCATAATTAGAATGTCTATTATCAAGACATTATCAACAGGTGTTGGCGAGGATGTGGGGAGAAAGGTACACTCATACATTGCTGGTGGGGTTGCAAATTGGTGTAGCCACTCTGGAAAGCAGTGTGGAGATTCCTTAGAAAACTTGGAATGAAACCACCATTTGAACCAGCTACCCCATTCCTTGGCCTATATCCAAGACTTAAAATCAGCATACTACAGTGATGAAGCCCCATCAATGTTTATAACACCTCTGTTCACAGTAACTAGATTGTGGAACCAACCTAGATGGCCTTCAACAGAAGAATGGATAAAGAAACTGTAGTGTATATAAAAAATGGAATATTATTCAGCCATAAAGAAGAATAAAAGTATGGCATTTGCAGGTAAATGGATGCAATTGAAGAATATCATGGTAAATGAAATAAGCCAATCCCCAAAAACCAAAGGCTGAATGATTTCTCTGGTAAGTGGATGATGAAACTTAATGGGGGGTTGGAGGGAAACCAAAATGGAGGAAGAATTGATTGTATAGAGGAAAATGAAGGGTGGGGAGGGATGGGAGGAAGGAAAAATAATAGAATGAGACAAACATCATTACCCTATGTACATGTATGATTACACAAATGGTGTGACTCTACTTCGTGTACAACTAGAGAAATGAAAGTTGAATCCCATTTGTGCACAATGAATCAAAATTAAAAAAAGAAATAAGCCATCAGACTGCTATAGCATTATCTACTCGTGCCTCAAAGTATCCACCCTTCCAGAGAGTGCCTGCCATGATTGACACAACTGTATCCAACAATAACTGGGCGAGTCATTTTGAGTGTCCTGTGTGCTTTGATTATGTTACCACCCCTTCTTCAATGTCAGAGTGGCCATCTTGTTTGTAGCAACTGTCATCCAAAGCTCAGATGTTGTCCAGCAGGGATTCATCCGCAACTTGGCTATGGAGAAAGAGGTCAGTTCAGTACTTTTCCCTTGCAAATATGCCTCTTCTGGATATGAAATAAGTCTGCCACATACAATAAAAGCAGACCACAAAGAGCTTGGTGAGCTCAGGCCTTATTCCCATCCACACCCTGGTGCTTCCTGTAAATGGCAAGGCTCTTTGGATGCTTTAATGCCCCATCTGATTCATCAGCACAAGTCCAGTACAACCCAATAGGGAGAGGATATAGTTTTCCTTGCTATAGATATTAATCTCCCTGGTGCTGTTGACTGGGTGATGATGCAGCCTTGTTTGGGCTTCACTTCATTTTTGCTTTGGAAAAACAGGAAAAATATGATGGTCACCAGAAGTTCTTCACAATTGTACAGCTGATAGGAACATGAAAGCAAGCTGAAAATTTTGCTTATCGACTTGAGCGAAATGGTCATAGACAACAACTGACTTGGGAAATGATTCCTTGATCTGTTCATGAGGGAATTGCAACAACAGCCATTGTAAAGGTGACTGTGATGTCAGGAGGAAGAGATAAGGCTGGGAGGGCAGGGAGATGGGCCCCTGGATAACCTTCTGAGAGCACAAACAGCACCTGCAGATATTTGCCAAGAAACTTACTAAAAGGCTATTTTTAAATTAGGACCTACGTGACTGGGGTCCATGCTTCTCCAAAGAAGGAAGAATGCCTGGTTGATATTTTGACTGGACTAAAGGCTACAAGAATACCTCACGGACACTGAATGCCTTACCCAAGATTGGGCAGGGCACTGACTTCCTTAAACCTACAGGTCTATATAAAACCCTAGACAATAGCCTCTCTTTGGTATCCCTCCCTTGGTACCCCTGCCTCTCGGGGGCTCTACTTTCTTTCTATTACTTCAATAAATCCTGTTGCTCCGCTCTCACCCTTGTGTTCATGGATTTTATTTTTCAAATTCACGAGACAAAGAACTCAACCCCACACTCTCCACTCTCCATACTACAACTGCCTAATTTTTGACTCCAGCATTGCACAGCTTTTTTGCAGGAAATGGAAATTTAGGAATTAGTGTAACTACTTCCATATGTTGAAACAGCAATCAAACATTTTCTGGCCAGTGTTTTAAACTGTTGAATTCAGTTTCACAGGAGAATAAGGCACACCTCTGCCTGCCAACCTGAAACTCTTGTCTGTGGAAGCTAGACACAAGAAGTAAATAAAACGGCTGGTAAATACAGCAAATAGTTGCAAGCAGTAACACTAATATATTTAAAAATAAGTCATCGATGAACTACTGAAAAAAAAATGTATGTACACAAACAAGATGGGCATCTCATGATTAAAAGAACAAGCATGGTAAAATAATTCTCATTTTTGTGTTTGTTGTAGATTGATTGTATTGCTGAAAATATTGTGTGTGTGTGTGTGTGTGTGTGTGTGTGTTTGGTTTTTTCCTTTGACTGACAAGCCATCTGAACGGTCTTGGACCACTGCCTTTCTTACAAGAGGGATCTGAGCATCCACGAATTTTGAAATCCTTGGGGAAACCTCGAACCAACTCCCCCTGGAGACCTGGGTTCTCCTTTGTTAGTCAATACATAGTGCTGCTAGTTTTGTGTGTGCAAGTATGTGTGCATTTGCTGATTTTGATTAATTCTAATTTTTCATTGAATAAATTTTACTTTCTTTTCTGTAATTTCAGGTTTGTCTTCCCTTTTCTGTACTTTTTAAAAGTTAGTGCCTTTCTGATTTACATAATTTTGTTTATACGGCAAATTTATGTGTTCAATACTAATTTTCTTTTCCCTCATTAATCAGTCCTTTAGAAATATATTAAATTCAGCTCTGGGAAGATATGGGTCCCAGAAAGGATGGGCTATATCAGAAAATAATGTATCAAAAGCTATTTAGAGCAGCTATAAGGTGATCTGTCTCTGTCTCCTCTCTCACCCTCATTCTTTCTTTTCCAGTTGAATCATACCTTCACGCTTATTCTGAGAAGTTAGAAAATATATTCTGATTAATGTAAATACTGATCAGACTTTTTTTTCTCTCACAAATATCTTAGAGAATTCACATATTTAAAAATATGTTCTTTTGTTTATTGGTTTTGCAGAGGAAGGCATCTTCATGCACAATATTTGTAATTAAGAGCAAATCATTTGTTTAAAAAAGGCATTGCCAGGTGTGGTGGCACATGTCTGTAATCCGAGCACCTCTGGAGGCTGAGGCAAGAGGATCACAGGTTCGAAGTCAGCCTCAGCAACTCAGTGAGACTGTAAGCAACCTAATGAGATCCTGTCTCACAATAACAAATAAATAACAAATAAAAAAGGGCTGGGATGTGGCTTCATGGTTAAGTGTCCCTGGGTTTATCCCTGATACAAAAAAAAAAAAGCATTTTGTAAAAAAAATATGGTTTTGGTCTTTTATACTTCTCATTAAAAAATTATATGGTCAAAAACAAACAAACAAAACAAACAAACAAACAAAAACCTATGGACTGTCAATGCCTAAGTCTGAATAGTCCTAAACACTATATATGTTTTTTTCATTTACATACCTATGATAAAGTTTAATTCATAAATTATATACGGGGATCAATAAAATAATAATAAAATAAAAGAATTACAACAATATGCAGCAGTAAAATTCATGTGAATTTCTCTCTTAAAAAATGTTAAGACAAATACAGGTTTTTTTAACTACTGTCGACTGAGAATGACAACAAGCAAAATTGCGGGTATAGGAATGACTGTGTGAACACTCAAATTTTATTCCATTTCCCCAGAGCTACTACCTTGAGATTCCTATGAAGATGTGACTGGTTTCTCTCAGTTCTGCCAACGACAAGGACAACATGAGTAGTGGCAATCTGACTCACCTTCATCTGTATTATCTTCAAGATTAGAACTTAGATATCTTCCTGGGACCTGGGCACTGTGCCTACTGGAGAAGTTGACTTTGCCCAATCCATTAACAATTTTGCCAGCACAGAATCACTTAGCTAATCCTCCCATGGACTGAATTTCTGTATGTCGCCCAGCAGACCAATTTGTCTTAACTAATAGAAAGGTAGGTAGGTTGGATGTAAAAGCAAGGACTGAAAACAAGATATTCTAATCCTCCTCAAGGCACTTTAATAAGTCCATTGAATTTAGCCTTATGACCTTTATCTGTTCACTTAAAAAATCTGAATTCACAGGCTGCTTAGAATCTGATCTCTCATGTTCCTGAATCCTAATTATTCACTATTATTTAAAAATAACTTACAGGAATCAAATTGTTATATGCGTGTACAAATATGCCACAATGAAATCCAGTATTCTGTATAATTAATATACACCAATAGAAAATTTTTAACTGATAGGAGGCTAAATTGGAACTTATTGAATCATTATGTAAAGCCTCACACAGTGAACTGAAAAGTTGCCTACTGGCCATTGTTGGGTGACTGACATCTGCCATAGAAACTGAATACAAAAATCTGAACTCCCAGGCTTCTTAAACTCTGATCTCTCATGGTTCTGGATTCTAATTATTTTCAACTGGAAAAGGCTCTTATGTTTTAAAGACAGCAAGTGTCCCTGAATTAACAGAAGATACAATAGATTGATAGGAACAAAGCACAGTGACTAAAGAGATCATATAATAAAAAAAAAAAAATCCTGAAAGATCAATTGCTCTTAGTTCCTGGTGTCAGAGCATCATGAAAGCAGGGGTCCCTTCCTTGCTTTTTCCTTTCCCATGGGTTCTATTCAGAATGCTTTCTCACCGGTATGTCCAGGTGGATGCTGGAGTGACATTGTGTGAGAAGTTACCTATTCTGAAATAAATCATTTGTCAGGGGGCTCAGAATTGAACAAGCACTAGAACTCTGGGCCCATGACAGATCCCTTTTCCGCAATCTTTGATACACATAATGAAATAGAGCCATAGCTACTGCTGCTAGTTTCACAAAGTACTCACTTAGACAAGAAAATCTGATGACTGCCAGCCTTCATGCCAGGGAGTCAAACATTTTGTACCAATATTTATCACATTTACTTTGTTCATCCCAGACAATGAACCACTTCCCTCAGAGAATTGAGCACCTCCTCCTGTTGAGGCTGCAGACTAAATGGAGACTCCCAGCAAGGGCTCTTTTCCCTCTGGGACTCCTCAGGAACAAGTTATTTACTTTCTTCACAATGGCTGCCCATGGTGTTGTTCAGGTAACACTTTTGCATTCAGAGAGTTCCTTGGGATTGTCATCTGCACTCCATGGTCCTGGGTGGTTCACATTAGTAGTCCTTGCTTGGATTAACATCAGGCTTCTCCCCTTTTATGCAATTGATTTTAGATGTGGAACAATAAAGTTGCCTTGAATGTAGTTGTGAAGCCTTAGTTACCTTTTCCAACCTTAGTACCTTAGAACAAATTCTCTATGGCTCCGTACGCCCCGGAGCACTGTCAGTATTACTTACGAATATTGTAAAGGGGATTGTGATCCCTCTGTTTTTATATATGTATTATCAATTCTATGGCTGCCCCCAATCCTACAAATCTTGTTGATAGGATGATTCTTTTGCCTTTAATTTCACTGGTCAGGTGAGGGATAAATTGTTATACATATTTTCTTTCACCTTTCTAGTTTCTTGGCTGATATTATGTTAAACACAAATTTTGTAACCTTTAAGCTCTTCAATCGAAAACACAACTAAATCTTCTTTCTCTCTGTTGCTGAGTTTAAACTCATTCTCTCCTTACGCTTATGCAAATATGGCTACTCGATTATGATCGATACTGTACATGTTAAATACAGTAATGAGAGAAACTCACTCACAGGATAAATGTATAGAGAATGCAGCAAGTTACTTAGTTTCTGAAATTTTTTAAAAATACAATTATATCTAACTTGCAGAATTGTTATGAAGATGAAATAAAATAGTTAAATATTTTCTTACAGTGCCTGGGATAGGGTAAAGTCCTCAATAACAGTAGTTCGGGTAGTAGAAATAGTAGTATTGAAATCATTGATTTCTTAGGGCCTTTTTTTAGATAAATGAGTGAAATAAGTCCTGTGTGAGACTGAAACATGCCTTTTCAAATCTTCAGAGAATAATTGTGATTTGGTATGATAGCATTCTTGAAGTTGGGAATTTCTGTAACTACAAATACCATTGCCTATGATGCCACTAATATTCAGACATTTTCTTCAAGCTGCTAGGTGTGATGGACCCAAGGTCCTGCATATGCTAGTCTCTCTAAATAGTTAAAAGGAACACTATCTTCTATTTTCTGGTCTTCTATTAAGTAAACAGTATTAGCAAGTATGTCTCTGTTGATATCAACCTCTTAAAAACTCAAATTAAGCTTTAAAGAAAAGACATAAAAATCAAAATAAAATAAAGAGAAATAGAACATTTATTGGCGGTCTTTTTAAAAATTTTTAAGTTGTAGATGGATACCTTTATTTTTATTTGTTTATTTTTATGTGGTGCTGAGGATCGAACCTAGTGCCTCACACATGCTAGGCAAGTGCTCTGCTACTGAGCCACAAGCCCAGCCCTCATTTATTGACTTTCTTCATGGGAATATCTAAGAACTGAGTTTTTTTTTTTTGTTTTTGTTTTTTTTTTTTTTTTGCGGTGTTGGGGATTGAACCCAGGGCCTTGTGCTTGCAAGGCAAGCACTCTACCAACTGAGCTATATCCCCAGCCCAGAACTGAGTTTTGTGGTTGAGATTGTTTTGGAAGAAAATTCTGTAATGATTAAAAATGAATATAATAATCTGCATTGCCAGGGGCGGTGGTGCACGTCTGTAATCCCAGCACTTGGGAGGCTGAGACAGGAGGATCACAAGTTCAAAGCCAGCCTCAGCAACTTAGTGAGGTCCTAAGAAACTCAGTGAGACCCTGTCTCTAAATAAAATACAAAATAGGGCTGGGGATGTGGCTCAGTGGCCGAGTGTCCCTGGGTTCAATCCCCAGTTCCAAAAAAAAAAAAAAAAATTTGTATTAATATTGAGAAATTATCATAAACCAGTGAATATTTATGCAGAAGCAAATAGGGTGATCAAATTTTTGGAGGCATCTTTTTCAGTAAAGAAGCCATGCATTCATTTAACAAATTATTATTACACAGATAGCTGGACGTTATCTGGCTGCCCATCAAGACAGACTTTCTGCCTTCTCTCTGCCCTAGTATATAGTTCAGAACCAGCTCATATGAACTGGCTTCCCTTGTCCTCTCTCTACCTTTTCATTTGTTCAGACAATGTGAGTCACTGTCTGAAATTTTAAGGTGGAACGAGATAACTCAGGTTATTCACCCTGGCTGTTCCAACTTGCTATGCCTTGGGTTGAATAAGGCTGTGTTTCTCTACCAAAATTAAACTTCTTTTAGATACGTTTCTTCTATAACTGGAAGTCTCAGAAGATTCCAGGATACGTTCACTTCCTTGTCCTTTCAAGTCTACAGGTGAGAAGAGCTTTCTGGATTTGCTAGCTATTGAGTGTTTTGATACTTACCAATTTTCCTTAAACCTGACCACGTCGTTGTTAAAAGAAAAACAACAACAACAACAAATATTGTTGCTGTCTTCAACAATCCCTTATGACCTTATAGCTTATATAAAATAGCTATATTTTTGCTGTTGATTTCCTGTCCCATTTTAGTTATGACTGGTTCCTGAAAAAGACTTTTAAAATCCAGTTCTGTAACTGAGCTACTCTCCTATGAGATGGGTGCACTAATCTTTATGTGGTGGGACAATGGAATTCTGTGGCTTCCAGTGCATCTGGAGTGTTCACATTAACATCAAGGAAGCACGGAATGAAATGCTGATGGAGTCCAAGGTCATGGGAGGGCAAGCGGTTCTTGCATTTAGACACTGGTGATAATGGTGCTTACAGTGATTTTTAGCATGAGGTCTGCTGGCCTGAGCTTAAACAAAGTAAAGAACTAGACTGTATTGCAGGAATTCTTGTCCTTAAAGTATTCATACAGTTTCAATGACTTTGCAGGGCTTTCACCATACAGGTGGTTTAAGCTCCACTTCTTAAGTCTGGGCTATTGTTTTTCTCTGGCCAAGAGAATGCAGATGACACAATGTTGTGGCAGTTCTGAGTTTGGCTTCTGAGGCCCTGAACACGTCCTTCTTGCTTTTGTAACCCAACCAGCTTCCAAGTGATATAGCTTGGGCTAACCTGTAGGTTGATAAGAAATCATTTTCCCATCATCCCAGCTAATAAGTGAGTGAGGTCAATCCACTTATCAACTGTCAATAATCATCTACCTTAAAGGGTATTTGATAAATCTAACTACATTAAAGTTAAATAAAGAAATAAACAGTAATTGTGGAAGACAAATTATCATTTTTATTATCTGGTTTTTAGTACTCTATAAAGTAAAAACAAG
This sequence comes from Glaucomys volans, assembly GCA_020662805.1. Classification (NCBI taxonomy): domain Eukaryota; kingdom Metazoa; phylum Chordata; class Mammalia; order Rodentia; family Sciuridae; genus Glaucomys; species Glaucomys volans. Next base: position 97,073 of record JAJEJO010005388.1, on the reverse strand, counting down.
ACTTCAGGATAGGTATGAGAAAATGAAACAAACAATGCACTTGATTTGAAAATACATTTTAAAAAATTCTCACATATTAAAAAAAAAGATTTTGAAAGACAGTCAATGCAACAGAAAAATAGGCTGATAATTTCAACCAGCGCTTTATAAAAAGAAAACTACTTGAATAATAAGCATAGGAAAATGTACTTAATCTCCTTACAATTAGCAATGTGCATAATAATAACATAATAGGATACTATTATTCATACAAAATACTGTCAAAACTTTAAATATTAGAAAATACTGTGTGTGTTTAATAGAATTATGGGTCTCAATTCTTCATCTCGCTATAATAAAATTAGGGAGCTATTATACCCTTGCCAGGAACTCAATACAGGCAGAGTAAACTTACTTACCCTTGTATGAAGGCAGATTTTGCTTCCAGAAATGGGACCACAGTGCTTTTATGGGTTACATGCCCATAGTTTTAGATCAGAGTTTCAAATCCTGCATATCCCCCTCAAGGTTCAGGGCAGTTTAATCTGCATGAGACTATAGCCAATAGAAGAACCACTCTTAGCTATCAATTTCACAAAATAAGAATTAAATGACTGCCTTTGCTCGGAGGAGATAGTACAAAACCCCCAAAGAAGGAAGAAATTTTTCCAATAATTATACAGAAAAAGTAAACCACTTGAGTTTTTTGGGAATGTATTTAATAAAACATTTTTATGGTTCTGAGTTAATAAAAAGACCAAGATGTAAATTGGGGAAAACCCTAAATTAGACCAAATGCCAACGTTGCTACAATCTTCACATTTACATTTAGTACAGTTTTTATTAGACAAATCACTTAAAGTGTCTTATATTGGTTCATTTTTTTTAAACTAAGAGTTTAAGAGACCTTGAGTTTGATTCTGTTATAGTTCACATTTCCAATCTCTAAGACATTGTTTCACTCTTTGAAACCTCTTGTGTTCTCAGTGAAGAGGTCTTCCAAACCTTGGCAAGATGGTGAAGTCAGTGGAAACTTTAAACACAGTGTTCCAAGTGGGAAGTGGAATATCAACATGCTGAGCATTGTAGTGACCTTTAAAATAGTAGCACCATGCTGGTTGCAAAGTAATATCATATCACAGCACTGTCAAGATCATGAAACAAGACATTTGAGCTAAATGCCAACAAATAAAAACAAGGAGTACCAATGAATTATATTCTGAATTGCAATCCATTAAATATCTAAATAGAAATGTTTGTAGTTCCAGACTTCTCATAGGCAATTTCAATCCCATGCATGAGGGAAGACAAAGCAGTCTATTTGCAGGATTGCAGAAAAGCAACAGCTCCCTCCAGCATCCAAGTAACTCCAAACATTGTTGGGAAATTCTCTTTGGACTAACAGAAAAGATTGCAGAAATATAGAAGAGGCTAAGAGAGAAAAGGCAGAGCAACTGGTGGGGGTCTTCATTTGTAACATGTATGCCAACCTCCTCTTATCAATGAAAGATTGGGTCAGAACTGGGATGACCATCTGGGCTCCCTCCAGGCTGGTCCTGAGGTGGATGCTTTCTTTCCAAAATTAAAATGTACCAAGTTGGACTACCAAATGGGTTATAAGGTACTTGAAATGTACCTTGAGTGCCAAGATAAAGACAAAAGTGAGGACCAGAGATCCAGTAGTACAGTATCAAAGAATACTTGGTTAAAAAGAACAAAAGAGGAGGAAATGTGAACGAATTCTCATTGCTCATGAGAGAACTTTTACACACTCTAGGATATGTGTGCAGAACTCTGGGGTGAGGAAACAACAAAATCAAGAGCTGCCCAGGCTCTGAACAAATTTAAAAATAAACAGCAATTATGGAGGACAAATTATCATTCTTGTTAACAAGTGGCCAGGCTGAAGGACCTGACTTGAAGTGTGATACTGAAGTAGGACCACCTACCAGTACTGGACTCTGAATGAGACAAACTCAGGCACCCAGCTGCAGGCAGTGCTGGACCAGGGAAGGCCTCCCTGCATCTTGGAAGTTACTTGGTGGGGTTGCGGGGCGGGGCTCAAAGTGCAAAGAAGAGAACTTGTCTTATGGTAAGCAGCTTGCTCCCAGGTAGAGCCAAGGAGATCTGAGTCAAGGCTGTCCAGTTATTCTGCCAAAGTTAACTATTCAGATAAATTATTCTACTTCCCCAGGACAGACAAAGCAAAGCATAGGCGAAAGATCCAGTTCCTACTATTGGGCTTCATTCATAGGAAGGAAACATAAACACAGAAGGCACTTATTCACTGAAAGGTCTGGGTCCAAGATGGAAGGAGGTCATAAACAAAAGGAATTGTCAGCCAGGGAGGTAAAAGTTATGGTGCTCCAGTACTTCAGGACCTGGCCATCCTAATCCAACCTCCATGTAACTGACACATTTTAAAGAGCATTGAATACTGAACAAAGGAGAAATTAATCAAGCCCCTCTTGCACATTGATATTCCTGTATCTGCCTATTTCTGCACTCCCTTGCAGTTGCTTAGCACTTTATACTCGTCAAAATATTTCCCCATATTGTCACTTTATTTATGCTCATAATTATCCTTTTTGGAGAAACAAAACTATCATTATTATTTCTACTTGATAGAAAAATAAAAAGAGACAAAATGTCTTTTTTTGGAAGTAGGTAGTATAACTAAAACAAGTACATAGGCTTCCTAAATCTTTTATGAATAGAATATGAAACTTTTTATTTATTCGATGCTACAAATAGAAGCTAAGAAAGAAAACTAAGATATCTTTCTTTAGATATTGGCCTTGTTCTCAGAATATAAATTACAAATACCTAGAGCTTCAGTCTGGGGCAAAGGTATCATTAACTACCTTGTCTTTAAATCTTTAAACCATTCAGTCTGCAGTACCATACATTACCTAACACAGTACCAGAGAAGGGAAAATCAATTTTGTTATTTTTAAACAGATCTGTTAAAGACAGGGCACAGACATTTTATTTTGTATTTTTTTCCTAACCTCACAGTAAGAGTATACCAAAACTATTCTATATATTATTTTTAGGGAACATGGGCATTTGTGTATAAAGTGTTCACCCATTCACTTATGTCAAGTGAGTGGTGAGTAACGGGCTGTATGCTTGGTGGTATTTATACAAAGAAGAAAAGAATCAGGTCCTGCTTTTAGATGGGTATATTCAAGTCAGGGAAATGGGCACATAGATGAATGTTATAAAATATTGCAGCTGAAATGATAGGAGGATATAGCCTACAACAAGAACGGAAAGGATAAAAAAGTTAATTCATTTTAAAGGATAAACTTTTAAAACTTCTTTATGTAGATTTTACATGATACATATTTTTCTACCCAAATTTTACTTAATAATCTTATAGGAATAGGCTTTACCTGATTCAGCTTGTACATAAAAGTGATTTATCTTTACCATCTGTGAAATGCTTTAACAAAGCAAGTGTAAATGATTGCTATTAATTATCAACAAGTGAATGATCACCTTAGCATTTCCCTGGTTATCACAGTGTTTTCAAGGTGGGGAGTAGGAGAGAAAAAAATGCCTGAATCCCCGAGCAGTTAGAACGTCAGGGATGAATGGGGTGTTTCTGAAAAACGACAAGTTCCATTATCTAGCACTGAACAGAGGGAGGAACCTCCATCTGGTCTCTGGACTGACCAAGCAACAAGTGAATAATGAAAGGAGTGCCAAAAAGAAATGCTTTTATGATTATCTCTGTGTCTATCGGATATTTTCAGTGGAATACAGTACATCCCCAGTCACATGGGATCCTATGGAAATGGTTAATGCCGTGACTGAAATACTGAGCCATCTTTCAAAAACAAGAAAATATTTCTGGCAGTCTCCCCTGTGCAAGAATCTTCTTCTAGGAAAAGTTATTTAGAAAAGCTTATTGTGGATAGGAAAATGAGCCTGTGTTAGTTTTCCTGATGAAGCATTTTGAATCTCTGCTGTCCATTGAACAATTCATTCCATTCAAATAGAGAAGATCCCATGGGGTCGTGTTTGTTCTTAAGACAGGAACATAAGCCACAGTTATGGCACAAATGGCCAGTGCTGAAACACTTAGTTCTAAAAATATTTCACTTTTTCAATATGGGATCCACATTAGAAGACACAACTGGGACAGGTATCCACAGTTCTCTATGGGCTCTTTCACTGTGATTTATTTTCTCTATCCCAAATGGATTTATACCCCATTTTTTCTTCTTGGCATAAGTAGCATACCCAGTTACATGCTCCTCAGAGATAACTGAGATATAAACAACTAATAATTCATGCATTTAATTTCCTAAGTTTTATTCCATTCTTGAGACAGCCTCTGGTTTTAGTGCTAACAAATATGCTACAATACAGGGCATGAGATTGCAGCAAGCCCCAGTAAGGTCATGGGTGACCCCATGAGGACTGCTGTAGAAATATTCGTGGTAGAAAGTCATTAGGCAGCATTTCTAGAAATGACAGGTCATTTGCCATACGGTGAGGAGTAAACAACACCAGTCTATAAATGTGAAATGTAGCAGAAGTGCAGAAGCCTTAGAAAAGGTAGATGAAGAGATAACAAGGCTTAAGCCACAGGCTTGATTTTAGACTCTCACTAACAATATGAAAAGGGCAAGTTGATCAAGAAAGGGACCTTAAAGTAACTAGACACTTAAGCAATTTGAGCGGATGATAATAAGCTTTGAAGGCAGAAGCACCCAAGAGTCTGAGGTAGGTGACTCAGGAAAGAGTCTTTTCTACAGGGAGTATAAAGTTTAATTCAGAAGGTGTAAACAGTGGAATCTCTGAGTCTGGAGGAGGGTCTGGAACTAAGAAGTCAGCAAGTATTAGGGACCAAATGTATGTATGTCCCCAATATTTGTAAGTTGAAGCTTTAACCTAGTATGAGGCATTTGGAGTAAGGGATTAATTAAGATTAAATGACATCATAAAAATAAGCAGTGATTTGATTGGATTACTGTCTAAGAAGAGATGCCAAGTACACACGCACATGCACACACACACACATACACACACACACACACACAGGGAGGGAGCATTGAGCACACAGTGAGAAGACAGCCATCACAACCCAAGGGAAGAGGTCTCCCCAGACACCAACCATTCTGGTACTTTGGTCTTGGACTTAACTGTCTCCAGAACTATGAGAGAATAAATTTCTGTTATTTAGGCCACCAAGTCTATGAGGTTTTGTTATGGCAGCCTGAGAAGACAAATATGGCAAGCAATGACATAGATATTGGAAAGGGAGTGACGTGATTTCAGGTTTTAGTGAGAACTGTGAACTGAGGAATTTAATGTTATTGCATTAGATTTTATATTTCTCAATAGGGCATGAGCTGCAGGGGAGCAGAGACACAGGCATTCACTGCGATATCCTCAATTCCTAGAACACAGCAGGTCCTTAATAAATGTTGGTTGAATGAATTCTGCCTTACCAAGACTGGCCAGAGCCCTGCAGGGAGGGAGGCTGGAACAAAAGCAAAGATAAAATGGCTCCCATAAAAGCATTTTGCTCCCAAGACACTGAATTGGTGTTACACCCAAAACAGAGATGGTTCAGAGGCCATCACTGTACATTCTCCAAAGTTGCAGAGTAAAAGTCGTTCTCTAGACTACTGTACAAATGCCCAGTGAGCCAACATGGTTGTCTTAAGGCAAGAGGTAGAAAATGGCATTGAAGAAAAGACAGCTGTTCAGGAATAACATAATGAACTCCTTTACTTTTCCAAGCAAACAGCCATTGAATGATCACGACCTACTGCTGAAAACAAAGTTGTAAACGCCAAAGTATATGTGCATGTGTTGTGTGTGTGCATAATTCTCAGATTTTTCACAGATAAAGCAAACATTCAAATTACAGATTACTAATATCATGAATATCATGGGCTATTATATACATGCACAGGAATTTTATAGGGACTACATAGAAAAGCTTAGGAGCAATCTTCACAATAAAAGAAAAATTTAAGGAACAGTCTATGTCATATTCACTTTGATAGTATTCATCAAAGCAAATCCTAACTAACAAGACCAAAGTTGGGAGGAAGACTGTTCATTTTATATACTAGGAGCCCCTGGCAAGAATGCACATGCACAAAAAAAAAAAAAAAAATTAGAACTAATAATTCAATCAACCACAATAGGTATTTTCCTATTTAAAAGTTTTTGAGGTAAAATATTTGGTTATGCTATTATTATTTTGCATATTTTTGGTTATTAAACATTTCTCTTTTAGTCAGCATTTTCATTGCTGTGACTAAAAGACCTGACAAAAACAATTTTAAAAGAGGAAAAGTTTATTTGGAGGCTTGCAGTTTCAGAGGTCTCAGTCTACAGCCAGCCAGCTCCATTCCTTGAGTCTCCAGGAGAAGCAGAAGATCATGGTGGGAGAGTGTGGCAGAGGGAAATGGCTCACGTGATGATCAGGCAGCAGAAACAGACTCCACTTGCGAGATTCAAAATATACCCTAAAGCCACGCCCCCAATGCCCCACCTCCTCCAGCCACACCCTTGGTGCCTTCAGTTACCACTCAGTTAGTCCCCTCCAAGGATCAATTCGCTGATTGTGTTAAGACGCTCATAACCTGATCATTTCTCCTCTAAACCTTGCATAATGTCACACGTGCGCTTTTGGGGATACATCACATCCAAACCATAACAATTTTCATGTTTTTTTCAGACAGGTAGGTTTCATTTTTTTTTTAATGTGTGGAAGTGTTATGTAAATATTCCAAAGTTACATCAGTTGTCTATCTTTTGCACTTATCTTCTCTCACTTCTCTCAAAGTAGTTTGCACTTTTTTTCTAATTCGTTTCATTTTAACATGATTTATCAATTTTCAGTGAATATTTTTTAAGGAAGTTCTTCCTTACCTCAAAACTCACAAAATATTCTTCTGTAATAATTTTTTTAAATACTAGTTTTGCCTAGTATCAGGTCTTTAATCCACTTGGGATTCGTGAAGCAGTATTGGCCTGATTTCATTTTTTCGTATGACCTCCAATTGTCTCAGTACCTTTTGTTGTTGAAAAGTCTACAGTTCTCCACCTATCTGTAAGTCTATCACTCTCCTGGATGTCAAGCAACCATTTACACATAATTTTAGGGGGACTCTTGTTCTACCCATGATTCTATATGTGTATCACTGAAGCATGTCACATTAATTTACTGAAGATTACAGATCATCTTGATATTTAGTGAAAAAAGCCCACCCATTCCGGGAACAGGGCAAGTTTAAAATGCCACCAATTCACTGTTCTTACGGAGATTCATCTCTTTTTCTTAAATAAATACTTCCCAGATTGTTGCACATCTCTGTTTAATTTCCAGAATTTCTTAAAAGGTTCATTAGGAGAATACTTGGTGGTGTTCTATTGCTTTTATGAATTAAAGGATTTCCTGAGGTCCTTCTACTGTCATTTCTTCTGACAACAGTCTGATAAATAAATTTTTAAAATATTTAGTGCATATTCTACAGCCATGAAAAACTTGCCTATTAATTCTATTAATTATGTCATTTTGACTACATCTATATATAAACCTATCATTTGTGAATAATGACAATTTTGTTTCTCTCTCCCATTCCTTAGGATCTATTTATTTTTGTCTCATCGGGACTTGTAACATGATGTTTAATATCAGTAGTCAAAGCAAACTTTCTTGCTTATGGCCAATCTCAAAGCAAAACATTGATTGTGCTGCTAGGTATAAAGTTATTATAGTTATTTTCATGTAAACTCTACTAGATTAAGAAGACTTGCTTCTTTTCACAGATTTCTATCTAATACAAATGTTGAATATTCATATATGTTGAATAATACAATTTTTCTCCATATGGTGATTTATATTGATTTTCAATATTAATATAATAAATCCACACTTAGTTTTCTTAAATAAAGTCAACATGGCCATAATTTCTTATCCTTTCATGTTTTGTTGAAGTATATTTGCTAATATTTTGTTTGGAATTTGCCTCACTATTCAGGATTGAAATTGGCCTACAATTTTCCTTCTTCATTATACTCTTGTCAAGTAATGGTAGCATAGGTGTCATGCTAGATTCATGAAATGACTAGAAGAGTTTCATCACACTCCCTGGAAGATTCTGTGTAATGCTGGATCTCTTCACTCAGAATTTGACAAAACTCACTTGTGTAACAGATGAACTCTGGATTCCTCTTGTGAAGCGGTTTTGATTGCTGACTCTATTGTTCCAATTCCAATTCAGTTTTTTTTTTTCCTTCTTAGTTACTAATGGCAGTGTCTTGGTCTGTTTGGGGTATTGTAACAAAATACCATAAACTGTGTGACTTATAAATAGCAGAAATTTATTTCTCACTGTCTTAGAGTCTGACAAGTCCAAGATCAAGACACCGGCAGATTGTGTCTGGCGATGGCCTGTTTTCTTGTTCATAGGCGGAGCTTCTCTCTGTGGTCTCAGATGATACAAGGGATGAGGGGTCCTTCTAAGATTTCTTTTATAAGTTCACTGATCCCATGATCTAATTACTCCCTCCCCCCAAATCCTAATACCATTACCTTGGGTGTTAGGATTTCAACATACAGATTATGGAAGGACACAGATGTTCAGACCATAACCAGTAACTATGTTCTAAAAGTTGATTCACTTGGCTCAAAATTTCAGATTTGTTAGTACAGGTTTTCCATAAAATTTTGCTGCATCTTCTGATGTTTGTATCATATGTAATGATGTCATCTTTCTGTTTGTTTTGTTTTTTTGGTGGGGAAGTGTTGGATTTTGGGGGGGTTTTTGGTACTGGAGATTTAACCCAGGGGCACTTTTTCACTGAGCTATATCCCAGCTCTTTTTCTTTTCTTTTTTAA
>JAJEJO010005388.1:76807-88119 GCA_020662805.1 Glaucomys volans | reverse complement strand
TTACAGACTGCATTTTGATTCATTGTACACAAATGGGGTACAAATTTTCATTTCTATCGTTGTGCACAATGTAGATTCAAACCATTTGTGTAATCATACATGTACATAGGGTAATGATGTCTGTCTCATTCCACCATCTTTCATACCCTGCCCCCTACGCCCTCTCATTTCCCTCTACATAATCTAAAGTTCCTCCATCCTTTTTGTTTTCTTTTCCTTCTTTCTTTCTTTTTTTTTTTTTTATTTTTTAACATGGTCTTTGAGTCTCACTAACTTGTGATCCTCCTGTCTCAGCTCCCCCAGCTGCTGGGATTACAGGCACGCACCACCACACTTGGCTGATAATATCACCTTTCTTATACCTGATATTTTTATATTTTTGTCTTTTATAAAACATCAGTATTACTGGAAGTTTCTCAGTCTTGTTATTGTTTTTCAGAGTCAACTCGTCTTTGCTCATCTATTTCATATTTTCTATTCTACTCATTTCTTGTCTTAATTTCTTTAGTCACTATTTTTTAGTTTTTATTCTTACTCTTAAAGATTTTTAGTTCTTTATTATTCAGCTATTATTTTTCTTAATACTATATGTAGCTATGCATATTTTTCCTTTAAATGTTTTACTTCAATGCATTTCAAGATATATATTTACATCTTATCTAATATTTTGTGTATTTTTCAAGCAGAGATTTAATATAAACAGCTTGCCCCAACATTTTGCCTGAAATGGAAGTAATCCTCTAATGAAAACACCACCACACTCTGGCTTGTCCTGCTCTTATAATTGCTAAAAATAGAGCATTCTATATCTTTATTTTTTCCAACGACTCCTTTATTTCAATAACTTATGATTTTACATCTCTCCTAATTAAATCTATTGTACTTCTTCCATCCTATCCAACAGACTTTCTTTTTGATCAGTTCTATCTAGCAGCATGATTTAGGGGGATTACTACAAAAATCAGGAGATACTTCTATACTTCCTGTACTCTTAAATCCCTTTAACATGTACAAATATGTTTAAGTCTTTATATCCTGATTTTCACTAATTTACATCACCTTTAATGTGAGATTTATTTAACCTGAAATATAGAGCTCCCTAGATTCTTCTCATTCAGACTTAATCAAATCAAAAGAGACTGTCACACTTGCCCCCAAACTCAAAACAAAACAAATGGATAAGTTTAAAAGTCATGCAGAATTAAAGAAACATAAATGAAGTCGACCACAGGAAGTTACAAAGCATTAGTATCCCTTGAATAAGATAATAAGAGGAAGAAGAATATGCCATAGAAGAGGTAAGAACAAACAGCTGAACTTTTTTTTAAATTATTTTTTATTTTTACAGACTGCATTTTGATTCATTGTACACAATTGGGGTACAAATTTTCATTTCTATGGTTGTGCAGGATGTAGTTTCATACCTTAGCGTAATCATACACATACATAGGGCAATGATGTTGGTCTCATTCCACTATTTTTCATACCTCCTCCCTCTCATTTCCCTCTATGTAATTTAAAGTTCCTCCATTCTTCTCTTGCCCTCCACCCCACCCCAACCCCATTATATATCATCATCCACTTATCAGGGAAAACATTTGGCCTTTGGTTTTGGGGGCTTGGTTTATTTCACTTAGCATGATAGTCTCCAATTCCATCCATTTATCTGCAAATGCCATAACATTATTCTTCTTTATGGCTGAACAATATTCCATTGTGTATATTACCACAGTTTCTTTATTCATTCATCTGTTGAAGAGCATCTAGGTCGGTTCCACAGTCTAGCTATTGTGAATTGAGCTGCTATAAACATTGATGGGGCTGCATTACTGTAGTATGCTAATTTTAAGTCCTTTGGGTATAAACCGAGGAGTGGGATAATTGGGTCAAAAGATAGGTCCATTACAAGTTTTTTGAGGATTCCCCACACTGCTTTCCAGAGTGGCTGCACCAATTTGCAACTCCACCAGCAATGTACAAGTGTGCCTTGAACTTTTAACAAGGGCAAATCGACATCTTAAGGAACCTCAGGTATAGAGTGCGTAGGTTCTTACCTGCCAATTATTTTCCCCAGAACTTTAGCTAATATTCAGCAATAACACAAACCCTGGAGGCAGGGAGAGAAGGGGAGCTCGGAGAAATTCTTCCTAAGATGTGTAGGGTAGGGCTTCTGCATATTAAAAGTAGCAGCAACTTTAGCAGGTGGGAGGTCAGGAGGAGGAAGATTAAAAAAAAAAAAAAAAGATTTCCAATGGCACTTGGGGCTTTCAAACATTGTAGACTGAGGAAGCAGTGAAGTGAGAAGACATCCAGGGCCTTCTAGACCTTCAGAGAGTGGACAGCCCTGCTCTCTTAATGTCATTACGAGCCCTTAGGGCTCAAAAAAGATATACTAAGGCCCAACAACTAAGGTTAGTACTAGGAAGTAAAAGTAAAAATTCAGTACTGCTCTAAATCCTAGCAGCTGGGCTATAAATCAGAAAATTATTTGCCACATTTACAAAAGCTGGTAGTTCAACTGCAGTAAATTTCCAAAATATTTTTAGTGCTTATATTCAAGATCCTACCAAAGGGAATGTTGACCCAGCTTAAAAATACTTAAAGTCAGTGATAAAATAAGTTAAAGCCACCACAAACCCTAGATCCAACTCATCTACCAATCAAATTGAATTAGTCACCTCTCTGGTGGTCTGAAAAAGTGGTACACAATTTTTGAAAATATACAATATTAACATCTATTTCTACTGATGTCCTTTTTTTTTTTTTTTTGGTACTAAAGGTCAAACCCAGAGGTGCTTAACCATTCAGCCACATCCCCAGCTCATTTTTTATTATTTTATTTTGAGACAGGGTCTCACTAAATTGCTAAGGCCCTCACTAAGTTGCTGAGGCTGGCCTCAAATTTGCAATCCCCCTACCTCAGCCTCCTGAGCCTCTGGGATTACAGGCATGCACCACCATGCCTGGCTTCTGATGTCTTATACAAAATTATCAGTGTATAAAGTATACACATACAAAAAGTAAGAAAATGAGACAGTAGCTCAAGAGAAGAAACAGTTAATAAATGGATACCCACAGAATTTTAAAATGTTATTATTGACAGGGTCTTTAAAATGATCATGACTAAAATGCTAGTGATTCTAGAAGAAAAGATTGATGAAATGTGTAAAGAAATGACTAACTAAATCAGAGAGATGAAACCTTTAATAAAGAACTAAATGAAAATGCTCATAATAAAGTGTCATATGTCCAAAGTATAAAATGTATAAAAGAAAATATTAGAAAACTGGAAGACAGTTTAAATAGAAAGAATCCCAAGTTAAACTTCAAGATTTTTTAAATAGTGAACATAACAGAACAATTATTTGCAATTGTCGTCTTAAAAAAAAAAAGAAGAAAAAGAAAGGATGAAGCAAAAGGAATATTCAGTAAGATAATTCTTGAAACTTTATACAAGTGACAGACATCAACCTGTCGGTCCAAAGTGCTCAACAAAGCAAGCAATACAATTACAAAGAAACCCATGCCCAAGTTTAGCATAATCAAATTCCTCAAAATCAAAATAATAATTCTTAAAAATAGCTAGAGTTCAAAAGACTTATTGCTTACAGGAGGAAAATAATATAAATGATGACTACCATTTTACTAGAAATAATAAAGTCCAGGTCAAAATGGTCCTTAATGTTTTTAAAGTGTTAAAAGAAAAAAAAAAAAGATAAAAACTGTCAAATCTAGAATTCTATCTTCAGGGCAAATATCCTTCAACTATGAAAGCCACATAAAGATGTCATCAGATAGCCCAGAGCTAAGATAATTCATCTCCAGTAGACCTACATTTCACAAAGAAAAAGAATGACAAAAAGAAAGGTTATTTAAGCTGAGAGAAAAGGATACAAGAAGAAACCAAATTCTGTAGAAATGTATTAAGACCATCAGAAAAAGTAAATAGCTAAGTAAAGGCAAAAGACTTTTGAAACTTCCATTACTCTATTTATTTTATGTTTATGTACATTTTGAAGGATATGTTTCTTATTCAAAAAAAAAGAGGAACAAAAATTTTTGGAGAATAGAATATATGTAGAAGTTAATTATAATAATCCAAGAAAGAACAAGTATAAAAATGATATTATGCTATTAAGTTTTATAATATTCTTATGCAGATTATGAGGTGATGTTATTATTATTTAAAGGTAGGTTGTGGTAATTTCATGATGCCTGTTGTAATTTCTAGAGCAACTGATAAAAAATGAAAGAGATACAGCTGAAAAATCAATGCAAGAGATCAAATGGGATACCCCCCCCCCAAAAAATGTGATTTACCAAAAGAAGGCAAGAGAGGAGGGACAGAAAGAAAAGTACAAATACTACAACCTAAATAAGAACAAAATATGAAAGCCAACCACCTCAATAATTTCATTAATTATAAATGGAATAGCAAATCTAATTACAAGAGCTTAAAAGACTGAATAAGAAAACAAGATTTAACTTACTGCTGTTTACAAGAAACAAACTTGGTTATAAAGGAACAAAGGCATTGAAAAGAAAAGTATGGAAATATTCTCAGGCAAACACTAAGCATAAGAAAGCTTGTATGGAAGTACACATTTCAGACATAGAAAACTTCAAGAGTATTACTAGAAAGTAAAGAATTTGTTTTATGACAAAGTAAACAATTCATCAAGAAAACAAATATCAAAAATGTATGCACTTAGCCGGGCATGGTGGCACACGCCTGTAATCCAAGCGACTCGGGAGGCTGAATCAAGAGGATCGCGAGTTCAAAGCCAGCCTCAGCAACTTAGTGAGGCCCTAAGCAACTCGGTGAGACCCTGTCTCTAAATAAAATACAAAATAGGGCTGGGGATGTGGCTCAGTGGCCAAGTGTCCCTGCGTTCAATCCCTGGTTCACAAAAAAAAAAAAAAAAAAAAAAAAGTATGCACTTAATGACTGCAAAGTTTCCGAACATATTCATCACAGCTGACAAAACTAATGGAAGAAATAGATAAATCCATAAACATAAGTGGAGATTTTAGCAAACATTTTTCAGCAACTATTAGAATAAGTAAACCAAAAATTCAATAAAATTTTAGATTTCAAAAATATTATCAAATAACTTGACCCAACAGTTATAAATATGAATTTCAACTGCAGAATATGCATTCTTTTCAAGTTTACTTGGAACTTTCACTAAGATGGATCATACAGTAGGCCTTACACAAATTGCAATAAATACCAAGTAACTGTAATCACAAAGAACACATTCTTGTACTACAAAAAGTATTAAATTAGAAATCAATAGATAAATCTAGAAGTGAATTTAGAACATATAGGAATTTCAATATGGATAAAATATATATGTAAATAAGTACATATTTGAGTAAGTACAAAATATATAAGATAATGGAATAACTACATAAATATATATAAATACATAGAAATACGTGTATATAAATACATAGAAATTATAAACATATAGAAAATATTGAATTTAAAGTATTCCCAAATGGCCACAGCTTAAAAGATATATAGATAAATTATAGAATATATTGGAGTAAATAATAATAAAACCCCAACATGTAAAAATGTGTGGAATGTAACTGAAAGAATACTGAAAGGGAAAGAAAAAGAAAGGCAGGGGGTTATCTCATAAAAATCGAAAGGAGATCATTGGAGGAAAGGGACCAGAGAGAGGGATGCAGGAAGGGAAAAGGGAGATACTGGGGAATGATGTTGCCCAAATTATATAGTTAAATTGTGTGCTCGTAGGAATATGTAACAATAAATCCCACCCTTGTGCACAATAATGTGTGCACCAATAAAAGAATGTGTAAAAACTTACTGAAAGGAAATAAATACCTGGAAATAACAGGTTTTTATTTTTTAAGTAAAAAAAAAAAAATCTAAAATCAATAACCCAAGATTCCACTAGAGGATACTAGAAAGAGCACAAATCATATGCCAATTAGAAAAACATATTTTAAGTGGAAACCAATAAAAGAGGAAATGAACAAAAAGTAGAGGAAATCAGCCAGGCATAGTGGTGTATGCTGTAGTCCCAGGTGCAGGAAGGAGGAACTTGAGACTAGCCTGGGCAGCATAGCAAGACCCGGGTCAAAGAAAAAAAAATACAGAACACCAAGAAGGTCAGTAATCTTTTAAAAGATAAATCTAGCTAGCTAAAATCATCAGGAAAAATAAATTACAAGCAGAAACAAAAACATTGAAATAAGGCCTATGAACAATAAAATAAAATGTGGACAAATACATAGGATGCAGCAAATGGACATATTTCAAAAACACCATGTTAAATTAATGAAGACAGGCATGGAAGAATCCATACTCAGTAATTTCCATTCACATGAAGTCCAAGAACAGATAAAATGTATTGCCAGATTCTAGAAAGGCAGGAAGGCTCGGGGGAGAGGGAGACGTCATTGAAGGGCACATAGGGAAATTTCTGCTAGACAGGAAGTGG
Source organism: Glaucomys volans (assembly GCA_020662805.1). NCBI lineage: Eukaryota > Metazoa > Chordata > Mammalia > Rodentia > Sciuridae > Glaucomys > Glaucomys volans. The sequence goes on along the minus strand of JAJEJO010005388.1, from coordinate 81,643 downwards.
TCTGTATCTCACTGGATGTACCTGTGTCAATGAGACATGTGTGTGTTTACTTCATGTTAACTGCATCCCAGTTTTAAAAACAAAACCTTAAAAGGTAGACCACCTTTATTTTTATTCTGCATTTTTATTCTTGCATTATAAATAAAAGAGAGGTTGAACCCTATCACCGCCTTACTTGACATTTTCAGAGATTTGACATTCCTCTTTTGCTTAGCTTTCCCCTAATCTCTGGCCCTATGTGTGTCTTCTCAAATCCATTATATGGATTAGTTAGCATAGTTATATGTTATGAGTTATTTGTATTTTCTGGAATTTTATTATTCTTAACTTATCCAAATTCTTATTCTTATTCTTCCCAGTTCTAGCCTCCCTTATGTCTTGCCCATTTATTCTTGACAATATTAATATTAAAATTACTATTCATAATTGCCATTCATCAAGGATTTTTCATTCTGTACCCTGTGCTATTTTATGTGCTTAATCATTTCTCATAACAACCTCAAGAGAGATAATATTATTCCCACCCTTATTGCAATAAAAGAAGGTTCAGAAGTAATCTGTAGAGTGTTACACTACCAAAAACAAACAAGCCAGCATTGTCCAAGTAAGACTGTGCTCCTATCTTAAGCTTATTATACTGCAGTTAATTTGATTCTTTCTTTTGGTCAGAACAATTTAACACTTTAATATGCTATTTTTTGTTCTTACTGTCTCTTAAGGATAAATATCAAGGCTGTCATTTCTCTTATTCCTCCTTTGAAAATACTTAACATATTTATAGTCACGCAGAGATAAATCATTGCAGATTGAATGAAAATAAAGTTGTCTTCAATTCTTTATATTTTTGCAAATAAATAAACTGCCCAAAAATTTTTACTAAAAAAAATGGAAATTGTGTTTGTGACCACATTGTTGCTGATGCCATCACTTGTCTGACATAACCTGTATATTTTATGTTATAGTAATGATTGGAACCAATATCTAAAATATCAACATAAATGTAAGAACATAGTCATTGCCTGTAAGAATACTTAGTATTCATCAGAAGTAAAACAAAAACAAGGTTAGGTAAAATATTTTAATACAAAATTTAAACTGAGAGTGTTCCATTTTACTTTTACATAACAACTGATAAATATTGCTAGTAATTTGAATGGACACTTGTCATACATTGGCAACCTCTTTAATATCTAGAGACTAGATGTTATAAAATTAGAAGTCTTGTGATCAATATGTGCACAAGGTATACAGTACAGCAAAGTTCAATGAAACGCATGTTACAGGGGGATGGGTAAGCTGAAATTTTCTAGCACTCTCTAACAAAGCACCTTTTGCAACTTTTTCCCTCCCACCGTCCTCAACCCGATGAACAAGAAGAGATGGTATACTGTTCACAAGGAGTTTAACACTTCCAAACACAGTATTTCCTATCAGTATTTAACAGTCATTTACAAAAAGTTTTATTTTATTCTTTCTATTTTTTAAATATATAAAGCACTTCTAAATACATGGAAGGACCAATATTCTACATAAGAACTTATCCTGGTCAATAAAATTGTGCACATAGCCATGGTTACTTTCTGAGGTATCTTCTAATATGATCATTTTATCAAAAGATGTGTTTTCTTATTTGAACTTTGACTGATTCACACATTAACTACCCTTTTAAATTAATCAACTAGTATGACTCAGTGCCCATCGTTGCAGAAATATACTTTCAAAAGCTTGAAATGCAGGAGAAAAAACTACTCAGAAAATAAACAGTTTGTGAAAATCCTTTTTATTCCTGTCTTGCTCCTTCGAGTTGTGATGAGAGCAGTTGGCAGCACTGTGGAAATCTCGCAACCCACTTCCTGGCGACAATGGAAGCTGGCTTCACGCCGATGAGATGACCACAGATCTCGCTCTGGTTAGGGTTTCCTTCTTATTTGAATTTTTTAGGCATATTTTGATTTCTGATTGGAACTGCCAGGAAATTTAATTGATATTTTAGCACAAATTACCATTTAATTAGTAGCCAGTGTGAGTCTCTCATTAAATAAAATGCACTAAACATATGTCCTTGCTTAAGGATAATATTCATCTCAAGTTGTGTTTCCAAAGAACACAGTCATACTTTTGAAAGAGGAGTCAGCTAAAGAAACATCTTTTTCCCCTTATGGTTTCATTAATAAATTAGCCAATTCTATTACCCTATTTTTACATTAGTAAAGTATTATTTAAAATTACTACTTTTCTAAGATAGTATGTCATTACTCTGTCTTGAGATAAACCAGATCAGACTTTGTTAAACCAACTGAAATTCAGTACTCAACAGGCCCACTTTAGCGCTTGGCACCAGAATAAGCCTTTGAGTACCTAAGCCTTTGATACCAACATCTAGAACTTCCCTGAGTGATGTTGCTGTGTTTTAGATACTTAGAAACTCAAAATTAAAGCTTTCAATGACAGCAATAGCAAGCTGAATTTTGTTCTTCATTTCTGTGATCCTCATACGCAGAGTCAGGAGTAACCTGATGCCCTACCAAGGCCAGCAGCTTCTTTGGTAATCTACCAATGTACAGCAGAGTTATTGACCTAATGGCAAACTAACTGTCTATAAAATGGGTAAGTGGAATACAGGTCTGAACTCACTGCTGCTCTCTGTCTTCTATTGACAGCAACAAGAAAAGACAGCCTACCACAGACATAGGCGATGATCTGGAAAGAGGATTTACCGTCACTTAGGTCATGTGCTCTGGAAAAGCATGCTACATCTTTTGGACCTCGGTTTACTTACCTGTAAGACAGAGTCTATAGCAGCAGATCGCCCAGTCCCTTTTATCGCTAATATTCCTTGTTTTGAAATTGCCCATCTCCCGTTGTTTGACTGTATTGTCTCCTTAACTTGGGTACACTATGTGCAAAGGAAAATGAGAAATAGGACTCCCAAAGAGTCCTATTGGAAAAATAATATTATAAGGTAGCTAGCACTAATATTAGTGGTGAAAAAAAAAACTACAGAAAAAAGTGCTAAGCTGTGCAAAGAGCTACTATTGAGAATTAAGAGTAAGTGAGGTGAAAGTCAAAGTCAGGTAGCTCCATCACAGCAGATAAAAAGGCAAAAATCAGAGAGAGAAAATGTCCAGCAAAAAAAGCTAATGAAGTAATAATTTCCTTGTGTTCATCCTAAACTAAAGTGGGGAGGTAAAGTCATTCACTTCATGTTCTGCCATCTGAGATAATTACAAACAAATGCACAGAAAACAATAATCATTTAAATAAATCAAAACCTGCACATAATGTAGAAAATCTCTTTTTCTAGTTTAATAGGTATATACCATCAGTTAGGAGCATTTATAAAATCAGTGCAGTACAAGAATTTGCTTAAACATCTGACAGAGGGAATCTCTAAAGAAATTTTCACCTCTTATTTTTCATTTATCTCATTTTCAGGTAGTCGGAAGTTAACTGGGAGGAAAAATCCAATCTCTGAAGTAGTTTCACTTAAAAAAACAGAAAACTGTTTATCAAGTTGAGTAAATTCCTTTGTGCATTTTTATTCAATGAACACTTTATTTCTTAAGAGTATTTGAGAAGTAACTTGATGGAGAGAGACATACTCTGTTTGGACAGAATTTAGTTTGCACTAATGAGAGAAAACTGAGTTGCTCAATGGGCAGTGCATATTATTACAGGAAATGTCATGGAAAAGCCAAATATTAGATTTCAAATTTCCAATGCCAGTTCAATGTTTGATTGGTAGTCTTTTGTATGTTCTCAGAACTGGTTGCCTTAAAGTTCAAGAGTTCTCTTCTCCTAGGATGGCACATGAAATCCAAATCTTATAAATGGACAATTCAGTATTTTGATCATAAAGTAGAGCTTGAAGATTTCACTGATTAAATTTGCCCCTCACAGCATATGACCACGCTGCAGGAGCATTATGTAGAATCTTTTATGTTTTTCCCTTCCAAAATCACCCCGTTTCTTGACCAACCTTCCAATCCTGAATGTGGAAGAGAAGATAACTCATCTTTCAAAACCTGTCCCAGGAAGTTTGGGTTTGGGGTCAGGATCTGTCAGTTCTTACAGATGATCATCAAAATAATAAAGTAAGAAAAGCAACAATAATAATAGTGGTTGTCAGAATGTCTGATACATATTTGGGGATTTATACGCCTTGCCTAATTTAATTCTCATAACAGTTCTCTGTCGTAGGCATTATTATGGCAGACCTTTGTATGTAAGGAAGGCAAGACTTGGAGAAGCTATATCAAACAGCTATTAATGACAGATTTCAGGTTTTCTGCTTGTGGGCGAGACCCAAAAGAAGTAAACTAGCAACTGTATCTTGTTATTTCTTAGTGAAACATCTTTTCCTTTCTATAAAGCTTATTTTAAAAATGGGGTTTCATCTTTAAAAAGTAGTCTGCCATAGTTCTGCATACTGCTTTGGGTCCAGGAGTAGGTACTGAGGAAGGGCTATTTCTAAGAAAGAAGGATGTGAGCCTTGGGAAATGGGAAGAGGGATAGCAAGCCTGCCTTTAGAATGGGGATATTTAGAATGGGGGTATTTCATCGAATAAAAATTATATCTCACAAAACTAGCTTTGTAAAATACTAAGCTGCAACCACTTTCTTCCATTAATATGAGTAAATAAATCTTAAGTTGATTTTTATTGTATTTTTGTTACTTCATACAAGTCAATGTAAAATTTATTTTTTGATCATTTTATCAGATTATATTATGTTCTTTTCCAAAAACTGGAATTTAAATTCCAGTACTTGTCAAACAGTATATATGTAAAATTTTCCTGTAATTACTACTGCATATTTAATTCAAAGATACATACA
>JAJEJO010005388.1:0-70410 GCA_020662805.1 Glaucomys volans | reverse complement strand
TTTCCCCACATCCTCGCCAACACCTGTTGTTGCCTATATTCTTAATAAAAGACATTTTAATTGGGGTAAGATGAAATCTTAAGGTGATTTTGATTTGCGTTTATCTTATAACTAGGGATGTTGAATATTTTTTCATAAGTCTGTTGATTGTGGGGTGGGGGGGTAAGAAAAATAACAGAATGAGACAGATATCATTGCCCTGTGTACATGTACGAATGCACAGATGGTGTGACTCTACTTTGTGTTCAACCAGAGAAACAATAGCTGTACTCCATTTGTGTTCAAGGGATCAAAATTAAATGAATAAAAATAAATAAATAAATAAATTCTATTACAAAAATAAATAAATAAATAAATAAATTGTACGAGAAATATAAGAAAAATTAATATTATTTCTATTATTATTTTTGTCATGCCATAATAATAATATAAATTTTGTAAGTACAAAGATAAATGAAGACATCAAAACGATCTTGTGCAGTTCATAGCCTGTCATTAGGAACAAGACTTGCTAATGGATGGTATAATAGAGTGAGATAATCTCTATCATGGTATGAAAAATGTGCTGTGGTATTTCAAGGGAAGAAGAGATTACAAATTAGTTCTCTCTCTGAGTGAGAGAAGGTAAAGAAGCAGCTGCTGGAAAGATGACAAGAAAATCTCCTTTAATGTTATGACATTTAGGCTTCCCCATTAACTACCTGTGTAGGTCTGTTCCATTGAGTCTCCCATTTTTCACAATGACTATTTTAGATTTCATCCAACCCTCTTCACATTCATAAGGTCTCCTCTCCTTCCCACATTCTCAGCACATGACAGTGTTTCAAGTTTTGAAGGAAAGAGAAGCCATCTGACGGGAACTCCATTAATCTCAATTTTCTTGTTATGTAAATCTGTCTATATCAGAACCTGTATCTCTTTATTCTTGTTACACTAAAGGATAATAATGCCAATGTATACTTTGACTCTCATCTCCCCATCTTCTCAGGAAACTGCATTATCTCTTCTTCTTTTTTGTGTATTCAACAACTCCTTCTCAACTGGATCTTCCATTTGGTTTTTAAACATGTTAAGTGTCTCCCATAGAAAATAAAATCCTCCAGTCATTTCCCAGTCTTCTTTCCTTCACAAGCAAGTTTCTATAGTTAATTCTACTTCGTGTTTTGTTTTGTTTCTTCACATTCACTCTCCATCTCGTTCCATGAGATGGTTTAACTCCAAGAGAAACATTTATTACTTGACGTCTCAGGAGTATTTGTTACATTGCCCATGTTCCTTTTTTAATTTTTTTTCTTTTTTTCTTTTTAGTTATACATGACAGTAGAGTATATTTTGACATATTTATGCAAACATGGAGTACATCTTATTCTAATTATGATCCCAGTCTTGTAGTTGTACATGATGTGGAGTTTCACTGTGGTATATTCATACATGTACATAGGAAATTTATGTCAGATTCAGTCCACTGTCTTTCCTATTCCTATCTTCCCTCCCTTATCTCCATGGTTTTTTTTGAAACACTTTTCTCTTGGCTTCTAAGACAAAACACTGTTTTAGTTATACAACCAGTTGCTTGTCTCCTTTAAGGAATTATTTGCCACTACCACAATTCAAAGTGCCATTAACTCCCACTCCAATAACTGAAAAAGCCTTCTGTATTGGTCTTCTACTGTTGAGCTACAAATGATCACAAGCTCATTGTCTCAAAAGAACTCCAACTCATTAGCTCAGAGTTTTGTGGGTTGAGTCCAGCTTGGAGCATGGCATTGCCAAGTTCACTGCTCAGAGCACCACAAGGTTGAAATCAAGGTATCAGGTAGTTCGCATCTACATACTCTAGGGGAATATCTAACTCTAAGATCAGTCTTCTTGTTGGCAGAATTTAGTCCCTTGCAGTTCTAGGACTGAGGGCCTCTTCTGCTAGAAAGCTTCTGTCAGCTAGGAATTGCTTCTCACAGTGACAGGCTATCTTCACTCTTTTCCATGTTGTTACCCTCCTTTTCAAGCCATCAATGGCACAACAAATCCTCCTTGTATTCCCAATATCTTTTCCTCCTCTTCTGCAATCTGCTAAAGAAAGTCCTTAGACTGAAAGACTCTTGTGGTTAGGTCAGTTCAGGAAGAGCTTGGTCAAGCAACCCAGAAAGATCATCAGCATTTCTCACCAGAGACATCCTGACCACATCTCTCCACACTATGCTAACAGGGTTGCACTTTATTCTCCAGGGAACAGAAACCATCAGAGGTTTGCAGACAGGTGACATACATGATGGGGTAAGTACTTAAGGTAAAAAACAACAATGAGGGGGAAATGGATTTGGTAAAAGAATATACAGAAAATGTGGAAAGACCAGGCTATGAAGTAAATGAGTATCCTAGAAGCAGAGGGATATATTCTAGCAGCATTCTGGAAATCTCACAAAACTTTAACTCAGTCATATTGAACTTCATTAAACCACCACTTAATCACTTAATAATCACACCCTTACACACTTTTCTTGGAACTACATTTATGGCTTATTCTTTGGACATCAGCATCATCAAAGGTTTTAGTACTCTTTTGGAATTCTCCCACTACTAGTTTCTTAGATTTAGTTTTCTTAGACCTTCCCATCAAATATGCAAATAGGATATAACTTCCATAGAAAATCAACACGCAACCAAAATACATATTAGCTAAAGCATTATGAAAACTATAAAATAAAAGTTAAGTATAACACATTTCTGGCACCTAACCTTCCCTAGGAAGAACCAACCCCACTCCCACCTGATCACTGGGTCACATAAATTCCAGGGAATAAGATTAATCTATCCAATGTTTTTTTACTTTTCTGACTACCAGGATGGATGGGCGTGGAGGTAGCCCCATGTCTTTATTGAACGGTATTTTAATTAGGAGACTTATCATTGGGTCACTTCTACTTTGCTGTTGACAAGGGACGTCCTGCTCTTTCAGATCTATTGGCAACTTCCAGTCTGCTGGTAGGGTTGTAGAGTCATTCAATTCAACCCAAAGAGATTTTATTATTATTCTGCTATCTACACAGCATGACATGGTAAAGACTTTAGGAGAAATGAAAAGTAAGTAAGCAACTGTTATGATCCTTAAGTAATATGTTATTCAGTAAGAAAGGTAAAAATAAATCATCAATTAAAATATATTATCAAAGTAACATATTTTTTCAAAGGTACCTGTAACATGCTATGGGATGCAGAATGGTATAAAATTATAATCCTATTTTTTCTATAGTAATTTGCCAAGAAGCCTTACCCCAAACTTACATCTAGATTTACTGTCAGAAGAAACCCTTATTTATACAAGAGAAATGGAATTACATAGTGTAAGATCAGTTTCTCCTGACATTATCAAAAAAAAAACAAGATTTCCAAGTATCCCTATAGAAGAGTAGCTTTACTTTAATTATACAAAGATTGGGAAATTCAGAATGATGAAAAAATAACTTCTGTGAATTAATAACATTTAAAATTAATTACTTTAATTCTACTAATCACAGGAACATCTGTGATATTTGAAAAATTAAAGTGCATATATGTGAGCCACTTTATCTACATAAAATATTTGGACTTAGGGATTTATAGTTTCTTTATAAATTCAATGACACTATCTCAGAGATTTGAAGTATATAATTGAGAGTCATCGGTCAAGGTGGCCAACAGTTCAGAAAAGAAATAAGAACAAGTAGGATCTCTGGGGCCCTGAGAAAGAATGAGAAAGCATGTGGGGAACTAGAATGGAACTGAGAACCACCATAGGTGGTTTATAATCAGTATATTAGTGATTTTCTATCTTGATATTTCTCTACACAGTAAGAAAACTGAAACTAATAAAAGTTTCATAATGTGAAGGGTGACCAAGAAACAAGCAAAAACATGACCCAGGTTTCTTAAATCTAACTACATTGCTTTATGTAGCCCTTTAGAGGAAATAACTTAATGATTAAAAATATTTTTAGTGTACTTTTCTATTGGATAAACTGCATATAAATTTTAATTTGTGATTTATTGAAAAAGCTAAAGGCAAATTTTGATGCTAATTGTACAGAAAAGCCCATAATAAAACTTACATTGATTGTAATTTGTATACAGATAAGATTTGAAATTTGAAAATACAAATCAATACATTTTTCTTTCCCAGAGTGGGAACCAAAATGAACCACAAACTAATTAAAGCTTGTTCCTTACAAGAAGTATTTGTGTCTGCAGCTCACTGATCATTCTAGATCAGAATAATTATGCAGGAAAAGAACTACTAGAGAATACAGGGCTGGTACTTCATCCCTATCTCCATAATAATTACTTGGCTTCATTTCCTAAATTTTAGATGAGGAGCTAATTTCCTTTATTTTGTTCTGACTACAAATGAGACTGTCACTTGCTTCTGTTTAACTCTGATTAAAAGTAATAACCACTTTAGTACGACCACATAATCTAGGCTTAATCAAATCACCTGCCACCACCAATAATAGAATTTAAAACATATATATTTGTCCAGAATTCTATATGTGGTTCAAATAGGGAAACACGCCCTACCTTGAATCTTTTTAAAAACACTCGCATTCATTTACAGAATGGGTCAAGGCTATGTTTTGTCACCAAGGAGTTTATATTCAAAGATTAAGGAGGGAGCTGGGAATATAGCTCCATCAGTAGAGTGCTTGCCTTGCAAGCACAAGGACAAGGCTTTTGCACCATTCTGAAAAGGAAGTTGGAACTGAGGGATATGAAGAAAGATGAGTCATTTGTCAACGATGGAACAAGACCCTCCTTCCCTGAGCCTTTAGATATTGTAGCTATTGAATTGAGACTACAAAAACACATATTTATAGCATTTTAAGTATATAAAATAAAAAGCAAAACAGAAAATTAAAATGTAACAAAAATTAAAAACATAATATAAAAGCAAACCACCAATAGGTACAGTTAAAACAAGAGCTATTACATTAGAAGCTAGATATTGTTAGTTAAGCATAGAAGTTAAAGGAAGAATTAAGGAATATGGAATGTATAAAAAGAAAAGTTAGTGTAAGCTAGTAGGAGTTCCACAAAGAGAAAGAAGAGAAACTGATGAAATAATATTTCAAAAGAGTGACTGAGAATTTTCAGAATTTATAAAACCCATGAATACTCAGAATCATTTTTAGGAACCTAACTCAACAGGTTCTGAACAGAACAAATGTTAATAAATCCACACTAGAGTGAAAAAGCACATGATATTAGAACTTCAGAATTCAAAATATGAGAGATCTTAAAAGCAGCCAGAGACACACTACCAAGGGAAAATAGCAGTCAGCCTGAAATCCTGTGTTGACCTAAATTATCATTCAATGTGACAATGAAATAATAACATTTTAAGAAAAAAAAAAAGAGTGAGAGATTGTAATGATAATAAACTCTCACCAAAAGAACTACTAGGAGATATAGTTCAGGAAAAAATAATGTAATCTCTAAGGATACAAGAACAAAATAATTATATAAAATAACAAGGATAGTATTTATTAATTGGAGGCACAAAAAAAAAACTGAAGAAAGTGAAGACCTACTTTCTGGATTTACAGAGGTCAGATGTGGTCATGGTTCCTACAGAGAACAATGACAAAAAAAAAGTATGATTGGAGACAAAACTGTTGACAGACACTGGACAGTGTCCAAAAGAGGACAGGGAAAAGTTTGATAAGCTCAGTTTGGGAATTTCTGACTTGAAGACACTCCCAGTCTCAGTGGCTGTGGTCGTGCAAAATGGCAGTAGGGGGAAAAAAAATCAGCATTTCCAGGTAGAATTTCCAGAAGCAGATTTCAGATCAGGAAGAGAAACTGGAGATACAAAGGGCATCAATGTAAGAACCAAAGAAAAGTGAGACCAAAATTCAGTGTATAAACCTTTTTCTCAAATCTCTGCTGACAAGTACAAAATGCTTGTAGGAATAAGATCCCAGGGGACACCAGGGAAAGGCTGCAGAGATCACAGGGAAATCTGCTCTCAACAGGCAGAGTGACATGAAGCCAGCCCTGTGAGTTCAATGCTTTTCTTGACCATGTGCCAAATCCAAGAATCTCAACCAACTCCAACAAGATTTAAAACACAGCAAAACCTCTCATCTAGACACATACCCAAACTGCTGAAAGACAATGATAAAAGAGAAAAATCTTGAAAGCAGCCAGGGGAAAATGGTGCCTACTATACAGACTAACAATGATTAAATAACAGATTACTTCTCAGAAACTCTGTAATTCAGAAGATGTTGAAATGCCACATTCCTAGGGCTAAAAGGGAAAAGGCTATCCACTGGGAATTCTGCATCCAGTGAAGAAAGGTAGAGAGGAAAATAAAATTATTACATTTTCATATAAAACCAAAACTAAACTTATTGTCCACAGACCTGCACTATAAGAAATGATAAAGGAAAAAGTACTTTAGAGGGCAACTTGAATCTACGGAAAGAAATGAAAAAACAAAAATGGTAGCATTCTATATTTAAATCAGAAAGATATTGAGAGTTGAATGACATTATTAACTACTTTAACCTAATTATCAGTTATATGTAGCACTATACCCAATAGCTGAAGAGGCATTTTCTTTTCATGTGTTCATGAAATGTACATAAAGATATGGTCAGAGGATATATTATAAAATAAATATTAAAAATATTTGGAAAACAAACCCTGAAATTTTAATATGTTCCCTGACCAAATGGAATTAAATTACAAATCACCAAAATAATACAGGTAGAAAAAACCCCAAGGTATTTAAAAACTCACATTTAAATAACTCATGAACCGAAGAAAAAAATCATAGAAAAAAGTAGGAAATATTTTGAACTAATAATAACAAACCCAATACATCAACATTTTGGGGGGAAGGGGTGCAGTTAAAAGCAAAAGTTAGAAGAAATTTTAGTTTTGAAATGTGTATATTACAAAAGACTTTCTCCAATTATTGGTCTAATCTTCTCAATTAGAAATTAGAAAAAGAACAGCCAGCATGGCTCAATGGTGCCCACCTACTCTAGGAGGGTGAGGATGACAAGTTCAAGGCCAGCCTGGGCAACTTAGTGAGACCCTTTCTCATAACAAAATTAAAAGGGCTGAGGACATAGCTAAGTGGTAGAATACCCCTGGGTTCAATCCCCAGTATAGCAAAAAATTTTAAAAATCAGCTAATTACCCTAGTAATACTAGGAGGAAGTAGGAAGTAACATAAAGGCAGAAATCAATGAAATTAAAAACAGAAAATCAACCAAAGAAAATAGATGAAACTAAAATTTGTTCTTTGAAAAGATCAACAAAATTTTAAAAACCTTTAGTAAAGGAAAATGCTTTAGCTAGTCAGGAAAAAGAAAACACAAATAATAGCACCAGGTATGCAGAAAATGAAGTTGTGACAAATTTTAGAGATAACATGAACAACTTCATGCAAATCAGTTAGAAAAAGAAGATGAAATTTTAAAATCCCTTGAAAGACACAAATTACCAAAGCTCACTTAAGAAAAAATACGTAACTTTAATAAATCTATACCTAGTCAGGAAATAGAATCTGTACTTAAAAGCCTTCTCACAGTGAAAACCTCAGGCCCAGACATCTTCACTGATAAATTCTACAACATACTTAAGCAAGACAGACCAATTTCACATGCAGTCTTCCAGAAGACTGAAAAGGAAAAGATACGAGGTCAACTTATTTTAATTCTTATTGTGATACTAAAAACAAAGTTATAAAAAAAGAGAGAGAGAGAGAGAGAGAGAGAACTAAAGAACAAAAAATACAAGGGAAAAGTAAATATGAGATCTCTTGAGAAAATTAAGCCAGCTGAAGCACTGCTAGCTTGGACCAGAGAGGTCCTTGAAAGGACCAGAGAGAATACAAAATGAAAGGAGGGAGTTAGATGTCCAATATTCGTCTGAAAGGAATCAGGCTGATAAAATTACTCATGCACATGTTACCTTTTATGAAAAAAAATGACTAATAGAAATTGAAACCAGTACCAGAAAGGACATAAATAAATGTTCAGGGACAGAGAAGAGTGCCATAAAAGATTATTTCCAAACCTTGAAATCCAATCAAGGAATTTAGGTTAGAGTTTGCCTAGCTGAATTTCAGAATTGCTTTGGACCAGTGATTCCGATTTATCTTCCATTTTTGCCCCTTTGGAATTGGAATACCTATAACTGCCTGTGCTTGTCCTACCATTGAATGCAGGGAGTGTTGGGATCAGAGAAGTTGTCTCCTTCCTTTTGAAGTAAAGAGTAGTTGTGCCCCCAGGAAATGCACTTAATCACACCCAGGACTTCGTTTGCATGTGATTTGTTTAGCTGTTGAGAATTTGGCCATTTGAGCTAAGAAGATTTAGGTTTGCCTCTAGATTTGAGCCAATGCTATAATAGGGTGAGACCCTTGGAACTTTGGGGAGGGAAAGAATGAGTTTAGTGGCCAAATAGCAGCCTATGGTAGGCAGAATGTTAAGATAAGTCCCAATAATTACCACTCCTCTGGTGTGTGTTCTGAATAATCCCTGGGATCTTGAATATGATGGATTTTATTTCAGTAGTTAGGTTATTGTAAAGGTAGAGTTGGCTTTAAAATAGGAAGATTATCTAGATGGGCCTGAATAAATCACATGAACATTTAAAAGCACAGCATCTTTCCCAGCTGAACAAAGAAGCAGCAGTCAGATTTTCAAAAGATTTGACATGTCAACAAGCTGAATGAGATCTGAAGCAGATTTTTCTATAAATCTCTAGAATCTAGCTGAAACTCTGATTGCAGTCATGACACTCCAAGCAGAGAACTCAGGCATGTCACAATAGACTTGTGACTTAACAAAATTGTGAACTAATAAATGGGTACTTTTTTTAAGGAGCACAGTTGGTGTAACATTCCTATAGAAAACTAATACAGATTTCTTAAACCATTTGGCAAATTAACGTCAGAAACAAAAAGTATAGCATGATGTGGCCAAATAATAAAAGACTGTTACATAATAATCAAGTGAGTTAATCCTGCATATGCAAGGTCTGCTTAATATTTGAAAAGGACAAATCAATAAAGTTTACCATGTTAACAGACAAAGGGAGAAAAAACAAGTGGGGGGGAATTAACAACATTAAACATCCAGTAATAAGATTTTTAAAAAGAAAACCTGCAGGAAACAAGGAATAGTAAAAATATAAGGATATTTCTTACTGTGATAAAGAACATCTACAAAAAAAAGTTATAGTCAATGTCATACTTAATAGCAAAACAGTGAGTAATACACCTAAAATCACAAACAAGGCAAGAATCTCAGGTATTACTGCCAATATGCAACATTATGTAGGATGTTGTGGTCATTGTAATAGGGAAGTAAAAGAAATGAAAGAAATACAGATAGGAAATGGAAGAATATACCTATTTTTATAGATGAAGTGATTTTGTCAAAAATCCAAAACAATCCAATAAAAAGTGATTACAAAAAAAAGTGAGTTTAGCAAGGTTATGTAGCAAGTTGAATACATGAAAATAAATTTCATTTCTATGCTCATCAATGGACAGTTGGAAAAGAGACTCAAGTAACAATTCCATTTAAAGAAATGCTAAAATACCATGTACTTAGAGAAATACTTACGAAATTATGTGCAAGAATTGTAAACCAAAACTACAAAACATTTATGAGAGAAATTGAAGGAAACCTGAATAAATGGAGATATGCCATTTTAATCCATAGTTAAGATTTAATCAGTCAATGCTTTTAAGATGGTAATTATTTTTCAAGTTGATCTGTATGTTCAAAACAATCCAAATCAAAATTCCAGCAGTAATTCCCTAGAAATTAACAAGCTGATACTAAATTTTTACAAGAAAAATAAATCCCAAACAATTTTGAAAAAAATATAGAGTTGGAAGACTTATATCACATGATTTTATATTTTTCCATACAAAAACAATAATGAGAAGAGTGTGATATTGGCATAAGAATAAGCATATACGTAGAACAGAATAGCATCTAAAATGTGCATTTACACACTCAGGGTCAACTGTTGTTTTTTTTTATAACAGGGTCAAGGGAATTCAGTGAAGGAAATGAAGCATTTTGAATAAATTATAATGTATACCTACATAAAAATAAATCTCAATATTTAATTCACACACTATACTTGAGAGGTTAATTCAAAATTATTCACTAACCTTAATGTAAAATCTAGTAGTAAAAAGTTTTGAGGAGGAAACCGGAGAAAATTTTCATGGGTATTCTTTTCTTATGAAAAATGTAAACCATAAAGAAAAATGATGGACTGAACTTCATAAAGGTTGTTAACTTCTGCTCTTGAAAGACACCATTATGAAAATGAAAAAGCAAGCCAATTAGATTCAAAGAAACATTCTCTATACATGTTGGACCATGAACTTGAATGCAGAACATATAAGGAATTATTACAATTCTAATAAGAAGGCAAACAACTCAATTTAAAATTAAGTAAAAGTTTTCTTTTGGGGGGTTTCTTTCTCTTTTTTTTTGGTACTTGGAATTGAATCCAGGGGATCTCTACTACTAATTTCATCCCTGACCCTTTGTAATTTTTATTTTGAGACAGGGTTTCATTAAATTGAGGCTAGCCTCAAATTTGCAATCCTCCTGCCTCAGCCCTGTGCATTGCTGGATTACAGGTGCACACCACAGTGCCCAGCTTAAACAAAAGATTTTTAATTGAATTTTTACAAAGGAAGAAGTATGATTCTTAAGAAGCACATGAAAAGATGTTCAACATCATTATTCATCAAGATAATATAAACTAAAACTAAAATAAGATACTGTGACTCATTAGAGTCCTGTTGCAGATGCCAGTAATATTTTAGTATGAAGTAAATTTTCTAAATCATGATTGTTACACAGATAGTATATTGGTCAAAACTCACTGAACTCTAACAATGGATCAATTTTATTGTAGGTGTAATACTATAACGAAGAAAAATAAGATTATACATAAAATGATTAGCATATAAGATAACAATGCAATATAATATAATCATTAATAAAATTCAATGAAAAAGGCTTTATGTGGTTATTTTAGCATGGAGAAAAATCCTGAAGTTTTCTTGTATAGAAGATAGAAATGAGGATGATGTAAAAATTGTCTCAGATATAATCCAATTGTATATATAATTATGTGACTGGGGTGTGGGTGAATGCCCAATAGATTCATTTAAAACCCACTAAAATTTTAAGGGGGTTACTGAGGGATGGTAAGATTTGCACTGATCTTAATTTTCTTATATTTATATGTATAATTTGAATATTTTGTATAGAAATGCAGTATTTATATAATACTGAATAAAATCTAACAGTTTTTCCTGTGTGGAAAATAAATTTTAAATATATTTGTGTAAAACATAACAACACAATAAGGCACACACAAATAAAATAGCTAATATCACAAATAACAAAATAAGATTGGAGGATTGGGGTAGTTACAATGGAGAAAGAAAGAGTCATTAAGTCAGTAAAAACAAGGTCATGCAACCAAAGACAAAAACCTGGTTAAAAAAAATTTACATATATATATAGATATATAATACAAAATTTTTCAGAAAAATAAAACCCATTAGCAAATAAACACAGGAAAACATGCTAGTCATAGTATAAATGTAAGATAGATCAGAATAAGATATCACCAAATACCCCTAGACTGGCAAATAAAGAAAGTCTAGTAATACCAAGTGTCGAAGAGATTGTGAAATAATGAGAACTTTCTTATAAATGGCCGGAGAAAGTATACATTGAAGAACAATTTGAGGATATCTGATGAATTTGGAAGATGCATTTCCTAGGATCTACTATCAGAAACCCTCTCACACACATGGACATGAGGTTATGTACACAAATGATCATTGCAGCATTGTTGATAGTACAGATGAACTGCAAACATCTGCATGCCTTTCAGATGAAGGATGGATAAGTAATTGCTACTGCACTCATCTGTGTAAGAATTGCATCAACATGGATAAATCTCACTAAATTTAAACTGAATGAAGTTGAAGAAAAAAGAATATGAGACCATTTATTGTAAAACAGATAGAACAACATTTGCAATAAAAAATGTTTATTTTTTAACATTTTTTGTAACTGGTTATACAATCAGGCTGAGCCAGTCATTTCTTCCACCTTCACAATCCATGCCAAGAAAGATAAGGATTGAATTCTAGAGAATGAATGAAGAAAAAGAACCAAAGCAATAAGGCAAAATGTTGTGACTGAAAACCCAAGGAAAGAATGAATGATGATAGATAGACAGGAAGATAGGTAGATAGAATTCAAAAGGCAGATGAACAGAGCTCAAATCTCTTGTAATGTGAAAAACTTAAAATATGAAGATGCAGTTTCCAAACTTCTACTAGTAATAGTTTTTAAAAATAGAAATATGTCTGAAGTGATCTGGTGCAGATTGAGTAATAAACCTCACTTTATTTTATTGATTAAGGGTAATCTATTACTAAGTTGTCAAAGCTCTATTAGGTATAGTTTGTTTAGTCATAATTTTATGAGGAACAGACTTTAAAACTGAATCTATACATAAGAATTGATCAAACCAAGGCACAGTAGAATCTGTCATACCAACTCTCTACAAGATCAATACTGATCACTGTGATATTGATTGGTCTACAAAGCCAGATATGGATTGTGAAGGTGGAAGAAATGACTGGCTCAGCCTGATTGTATAACCAGTTACAGACTCCTATGTATTCTGGGAAGTGAAACAGTCAAAGCCTTTCAAGGTGTCAAATAAATTAAATTAATTGAGCATCCAATCTTTTGACTTTTCTTTGGTTATGAGTTCTTGAATTTACTTCCTGGAAAAAGTTTTGCTTTGAATTCTGCCCTTTCCAGGCTCAGAAATGACTACATTATTTCTAAAGTTTTCCTGTATCCAATTTGAAAAGCAAATCTAAACTATTTTGACAACACTATAGTGGGGAAAGGGCTCCCCCTATGCTAAATTAAAAATCAGAATGTAAAATCCAGAGAAGGAGAATTGGTAGACTCAGACAGTTTACCAAATGAGAAGAACAAGACTGTAACACACTGAAATTTGATAACAAAAATCATATTTTCTAATATGCATCATCTAAAATTTGAGAGCTTTTATAATGAATAGGTGCCTTTAAATACCCTGTATCATATGAAAATATTAATTTATTTCTGTATGATTATGATTCATTAATATAATTTGAATGCATCAAATGTATGATTGTGTTGTGTGACCAGAGATGACACTACTTTTGTGGGCATTTTAAACAGTCTATTATTCAGGTTTATTTTATTATCTTTTTGAGTCCATTCCCACATTGTCACATGGAATTGTGGAATGCAATAATTAGCGGTCAGCAAAGGAAAGTGAAATAATCTGAGTGCTCAACACAGCAGAACTGAATATCCAGCCCAGCAGATGCCTCTCATATTCTGCTTACAAGTAATGCCATTAGACATGTAGTGGAGTTATACATGATGTCAGCTGCAAAATATAAAGTGTAGTAAGGAGGCTTCAGAATTATAGAGGCAAGATCCTATTTCAAAACGTCTTTTTTCCCCCCAAGGTAGAGGAAAGATGCAAAATATCCTAACAGAACTCTCAGAATCCAAGCTACGGCACAGCGGTGCGAGAGAGGTGACCGGATGACGCCCACAAGGGAAAAGATGTAGATGACATTATTCATGTGTACCACCTGCTGGTGGACACACAGCGTTGCTACACAGAGAAGGGCACCGAGGGGAAATGAAAAAGCCAGAGTAGACCGAATAGAGAACTACGATGTTTAGAAACGGGTGAGTGAAACTGGGTAGACTTTACAGCAAGTTGATAACCATATTTCACTCCTTCCAAAAACTTGCCTAACGCATTTCGGAGTTCGTCTTTGAGACGTCTGTCTTTTGTAATGACCTGCAGCTATTGGTTCCACTTACAATTGTGTAACCACTAGTAATTGTGCATAAATCCAAGATCTCTGGACCACTAATTCTTATACTTATGAGAATACATCTCAAAGAGTGCAATTTTGCCCTCCCACCCTCCTGCCCAAGGGGAAATTTGGCAATGTCAAGACTCACAGTTATCACGACTGGGGAAGTGCTACTGACCTCTAGTGGTCGAGGCCAGAGATGATGCTAAACATCCTACAAGCACAGCACAGACCTCCCAACAAAGCATAATCCATCCCCTAATGAAAATACTGTCAAAGGAGAAATTGTGGCCTAGAGGAACTAAATCAAAGATAAAAATACACAATACTGTGAATAGCCACAACGTTTATCACATTTATTTAATTAATGTTATGTAAAAAAATGAACTGTTACATAGTGCTTACTACATCTCCAGTGCTCTTCAAAGAGTCTCTCAAACATTAACAATAAAGAGGCATATATTATTAATAGACCCAGTTTGAAAATGGGGAAATGGACACACAGAGAAATTAAAGAGCTTAACCATGATGTCACGACCAGCAAATGAACAAGTCGTCCTCTGAACCTAGGGAACATGGCTCTGAGGTCCTAGTCCCTAAACTCAGACACCGTGCTATTCACCATGTAATGGACACGCTCTTGTAATCCAAGAAGATACCCAGAAATAGGATTGCCATTTTAATTATTTTTCTGCCCCCCTGGTATCTTCTACTAGAACTTGATGAAATAAATGTATTGTTAGTCATTGCACTCTTTGGTCTCCCTGTTTCAAGAGGGAAGGTTGGTATAGTGGGGGAAAAACTCTCAGTTTTGGAATTCAGAAGATCAGTATCCAGACTCTATTCCTAATTCTTTTTTGGCAGTGCTGGGGATTGAATTTAGGGCCGGGCACATGCTAGACAAGTGCTTTTACCACTGAGCCACATCCCCAGCCCATCTATTCCTAATTCTTAACTGGGTTTTTACCAACTTTTGAGTTTCAGTTTCCTCCTTTAGAATAAAATCATTAACACTTTCAGACTTGTTGCAAGGAGTAGAGATAAGGTATGTAGTGCACCTAGAACTTAGAAGGCATTAAAAGCCATAGTAGCCAATGAAAAGACTGTCATTACCACAATTATAATTAATAGGCTGGAATTTCTTACCAACAGCCAACAAATTCTGATTCCTTTTTCCTTATACTTCTCTACCTCCTGCCCAGAGGTCTACATGATGAGTTCTGGAAAGACCCACCCCTCCCAGTCTGCCCCACTAAATGAAATTAATTTTACCCTTCCCCTGGCTATATAATGAGTGAAGACACTAGAACAGAGTATACAGAAATATTTCTTTTGTGATTTGAGTATCTTGAAAATTTTTCATTTTTCACCTTGTTATTCTATTGATTTCTTCAACTTAGCCAGTTCTGATATAAATTTTTGTCTCCTCTGTCATTACTTTATCTGAAACAAAACAATTCCCTGGTCTCAGATATGATAACATTGTAAATGATTCAATGTGTGACATTGTAAATGATTCAATGCGTGATTAATTTGAAAAAAAAATTTATTGAAAGCCTATATATGCCAGGATCTAGGTCATCACCAGGAATATGCCAATAGTACAATATATACCTTAACAGAGATAGTGATAGGATTTTTTTAATAGTGAAAAATTTATGGGCACTGTGTCAGTGTACTTCCTGTTGTTGTGACAAAATACCTAAGATAGGTATACCTTAAAAGGCAGGAAGGTGAATTTTGGATCATGGTTTCACAGATTTCAATCCACTGTCAGTTGGTCCCATTACTTTGAGCCTGTGGTAAGGCAGAACGTCATGTCAGAGCAAAGCTGCTCACCACATGGGACAGGGAAGCTGAGAGAGATCCATATCCTAACAGGCATAAAGGAGAGATGAGATAGCAGAGAGAAAGATCCAGCTGTAGAACCTGGAAAAGGGGAGAAGGGCAATCAGCAAGTAAAATGCATGGAACCTATCCTTTAGGAGCTGGGAAATAGAGAATGCTTAAATTAAAGATGCAAGCAACTGGAAGTAAAACAAGAACTTGTTGTAACTGGGTTTAAAATCCACAAACAATGAATAAATCCAGGTGCTGGAACTAAATCAAGTCAGCCAGGGTCAAATTGGTAGTAATAAAAAAATTGACTTGATAGTTAGTGTTGTGGGCATAAATCTGTTATGCCCTGAAATCTCCCCGATAAAATGGGGAAGTTTCAGGACATAGACAATGAATCCAGAGGTGATGGTGGTACCAGACAGTGGAGGAATAAAGTTATAAACATCTACTGAGCATTTTTTATGATTAGAGTGAATATCTATTCACTAGGGGTTTTTTCCTCTGATCCTCTATATCTACAATATCAACAATTTTTAAATATCAGCCTTAGTGATCACAGGATGTTATTACTTGAATTCTTCATCAAATGCCCGTTTCCCTTAGGATGTTACTTCTAAAACATTTCAATGGAATTAATGCAAATGCAGAGATATACATACATATTCCCTTTGTTGGCTCTGACGGCCCAGTTCAAAGTGACTCTCCTTAGCGACAGGAATTTTGTATTCCAGTTATTAGTTTACACCTATTTGTATAATTTGTGCTATGACTAAAATGTGTATCCCAACACATTTTAGTAGCAGATATTATATGTTGTACACTTTATCAAGCAGTTTAGGTTGCTACTGAAGCCCTGCCATATGTCGTCAAGGAAACAGCCCCAACTTGAAAAACTCAGTTTTTGAGCAAACAAAAATCATGTTTTGATCTCTAGAGGTATTGGTGCAATGGCTAAAGTTGGAATAATTTACTCCCTGATGTTCTCCCTCACCCCTTCCCCCACCACACCTATGAAGGTTCTGAATATTCTCTGGAAATCCATGTCATGTGCCATTATTGTGGACCCTGATTCCACTGGTTTAACCCAATTTCTTCTCAAGAGGCTTTTGAATCTATCCTGAGAGTAAGTAAACTCAGAGTCATTCTGAAAATTTCAAGCACAATTTCCAGTTTAAAAATACAAAACTATCTTATCATCTTGAAGGACACATAGTCCTACTCAGACAAATTTAAAAGGAACCCTTTGAGGGGAGAAACGTCAAATGTGTGTTTTCCAATTGCTAATTTACAGAATTGACTTCCATCTAGTGTGGCAGACTTGCAGGAGGATGACAGGAGACACTGTGCCATCAAGGCGTCTTCCGACAGCCTACGAACACACCGTAATGCCTAGCTTTACCACCCTGTTTATAATCAAGATTCCTCAACGCCAAGAGATGAGAACTATTTTAACAGATGCTGGGCTTTGTTGCAACAAATGTTGATTGGCATGCCCTCTCAAGGTGGTTTTACCTTTGGTAAAATCTGCCCTTCATCTTCTTGACTCTTCAATGTCAGAGGTTAAGGTTTAAAAATAAATCATAGTTCCCATGAATAGTAGTTTTGAGCAATCGTGCAAATGCATGACGGTTGCCATACTGCCATCAACTCATTGATTTTACTTATGAAATCTGTATGTCTGAGCAAAGATTCCTGGATTTGGTGTGATGGGCTCCTTAATAATGGTTCCATTGTATTTTGGGTCCAGGTCACAAGGAAAGCTAGTATATGAGGCCCATAATATGATGGATGGACATCTCATGGATAGTCACAGCACTTTTCTTCTCCTGTTTGTTTAAAAATGTAGACCTATCTGTCATAGATTCTCAAGAAGCAAAGATGACATGTATAATATTCACCCATGGATACTCAAGTTTCAGGTAGAGAATGGCTTTAATTAAGAGATTTGCATTGCCAATTACTTTTCAATTCTTATTTTCATGAATAATTTTATGAGACTCAACACAAAATAGAGAATTGGGGGTAGTCTGCAGTGGCAGAGACTGAGGCGATTTTAGTTATGAAGTTTTATTTTAGTCACAAGCTCTCTGTCACCTACTCTTCATTCAGTGACAGGAATGCAAGATGTTCTTGTGGCCTCAGAAGCAAGTTCAAGCCTTCTGTCACAAAGGTGGTATTTTACAACCACACTTGGTATCATGTATTTTTAATTAAATCACTTTTTAAGAGGTATTGATTGTACCACAACTATTAAGGATCTCAGATTTTGTCATGTGAGTTTAAATCTAGTCCTGTGGTGTGTGATCCACCCTAACCAAATGGCTTCCATTCCAGTTCTTGGTCTGAAGAGTGAGCATAAGAATTAGGTTTACTAAGAGAAAGATATGTGGGTACAAGTTAAGATAATGCTTGTGTAGCATTGGTACTAACACCTGCCACTGCTTAAGAAAATGTTAGTTTTACATAAACACCTCTCACTGTGTTGTAATTCACTCTTTTATGTCTATTGAGTTGAGGGGGAAATGTTTTATTATCTTCACTAGGTTTGTTTATTCTCTTAGTTAATACTAAGAAAGTCTATTTTATTTTTAATTAATATAAGTTAATATAATGTCTGATGATAGAAAAACAACATTGAAACTTGTGGCTGCCAAGGCTCTTAAGGATTCCTAGAAAGCATTTTATTGACAAATTTCCCAATGTTCTGACAGCCCACCCAGAGACAACTTTTTAAAAATTGTGGTTTTCTTTTGTCTTTGTCTTATTTTAACTAAGACAATAACATGGATTAACCCAGTAGTTACAGTACATATGCCAAGGGAGCTGTTTGGTAATCCCAATGGCACAACTGTGAAATTGCACATGGCAAGTTTAACAATTCTGAATCCTCCCATCCCCCAGATGTGGGGGTAAAAGCAGTTACAATAGAGGAATCTGACTACTTAAATGTTCTTTTGTATACATCAGAGATAGCATCTTTTCATGTCCTAAGGGTGAAACAAAATGTTGTACTTTTAAAGAAATGCTTCTGATGATGCATAGGATACTCTTAGCAGACATCAGTTTCCCTGGGGTAACTTGAGGACACTCCTGGAAATGACAGTAAAGAGCTCCATCCCTTCAAAGCCACTGACAATCCTTGATGGTTTGAATCTGTGAAATAACCATTTCTATTTTGTGCTAGGAAATGAGACTTGAAAGTTTTGCTATTGCTGGTGGCTTATTTCCCCTGTACCATATTAGGTTTGTGGATGCTTTAGAATTAGAGTTGACAAAATGGTTAGGATGTGGTTATCTAGAGGATGTCTTGAAACATTTTTCTTTTCAGTCAGGACACCTCTTGTCTTTTCGTGAAATGCTGACAGTTGATAAAAAGAAATTAAAATGCATGAACTTTTCTTTGCAGTTACCAATGGATTTGGTCATGAAAATAGTTTGGATGGATTTAGATTTTCTCCTGCCTTTACTTATTAAATAATCAACATCTCCAAAGTGTTCTCCCAAATGATTTCAGTCTCTAAAAGAGGAGACAAGCAGATCGAACCATGTAAACAGAAAGGTAAACCTTAATGTAACAAAATGATTAAAATATAGATACTATTTAAATGCTATATAGAGGAAACACATTTCTGAATCACTTTTTAATTAGCAGTTATCAAGAATACAAGCAACAATAAATGTTGCCAAGGACGTAGGAAAAAATGTTCACTCCTACATTGCTAGTTGGACTTCAAATTGGTGCAACCACTCTGGAAAATGATATGGAGATTTCTTAGAAAACTTGGAACAGAACCACCATTTGACCCAGTCATCCCAGTTTATACCCAAAGGACTAAAAATCAGCATACTTCATTGATGCAACCACAGCAATGTTCATACCAGCTCAATTCACAATACCTAAGCTATGGATCCAACCTAGGTGCTCTTGAACAGATGAACAGATAAAGAAAAAGTGGCATCTATACACAATAGAATATTACTCAGCCATAAAGAAGAATGAAATTATGACTTTGCTGGTAAATGGATATAACTGGAGAACATCATGCTAAGTGAAATAGGCCAATCCCAAAAACCAAAGGCCAAATACTCTGTTTGATAGATGAATGCTAACCCACAACAAGGGAGGGCAGGGAGGGGCAGGATAAAAGTTCATTCGATTAGACAAAGGGGAATGAAGGGAAAGAGTGGGGAATGGGATCAGGAAAGACAGTTGAATGATTTGGACATAACTTTCCTATGCTTGTATATGAATACACAACCAGTGAAACTCCACATCATGTACAACCACAAGAATGGGATCCTGATTAGAATAAGTTATACTCCGTGTACTTGTACTATGTCAAAATACACTTTACTGTCATGTATATCTAAGATGGACAAATAAAAAAGAAAGAAAATTTTTAAACACATTATTTTATTAATCTCTCTTAAAAAGCTATGCATAAACTCTACCAAACACAGTGTTAGTTTCTAATATATACATCCTGAATAATTTCAGGAATATCATAGGTCACCCTCACTGTGTTCCTTGTGCTCTCCTGTAATACTTCATGGACTCTATTTGATAATCAGTGCCTGCCAAAATAAAAATTTTACATTCATCTCTTGGACTCTTGCTTATTAAACTTTATGGGTGTAGTCAATAGTTCCCTATGACATATTATTAAGACTAAACACCTAATTTACTTGTCACTTTATTTTTTAAAAAAATTAATAACATCAAAAAACTCTTCATGCATTTGCCCTACATTTGGGAATCTTTTAAAAACTTCTTAATCTTTTGAGGCTCTCTAACTTTGCCAAATATAGTACTAACAAATCTCCACAATAATTTCAAACATGTACTCACGCTTTAAAACAAGTTTTCCATGTTTATTTATTCAAGCACTTTGGAAATGTAAAAGATGTTGGGCATCCTTGAAAGTAATTTTTTAATAAACTGACCTAATAAATTCTCTTATTCATGAGCCTTGACTTAATACCAATACAAATGCCTATCTCCACTTCTTCTATTATGATAAGATTTAATGGCTGGTGTCAGGATAACATTAGAGATTACTTTTAAGTAAGTAGGATCCAATATATTTTTGTGAACTTTTAATACCTTTTACTTGGAGGCAGGCTGAGGGATTGGTGACTCTGTGATCATTTACATTAGATTAATTGTAATATGCATTCCTCTTTAAGGGAAATGAATTAAACTTATAATTAAACCAAATTTTGTCTTAAATATTCATTGTAGTCTTGATGATTAGAATCATACACGACACATTAGAGCACATTAGAAGAATCCCAAGAAAAATAATCAACCACAATCTTACCAGCAATGCTCAATTTTTTTTTTTTTTTTCATATATGGCCTCTCTAGACCTTATCCACATTCACTTTAGGTAGCTGTCACAGAATTGTGAACATTCCTGGCTCCATGGTAGGAGTCTAATGAAAATAGTTTTCATCAGACAGACCTCTTTGCTTCATTCTGCTGGAAGCCCACGAGTGCAGCTTTTTCTCTGATCTTGTTTTTACTTAGAGAAATCTCCACCCACTAGTGGAGCTTGCCTGCACTGACTTAACTGCTAATTGCCACCATCTTCTCATCCAATGGTGTCTCACGTTTCCTAGCCCTGCATTTCCTGTCCTTTCTAGAGTCTGATTCAAGTTCCACTGTAACTCTTTATGCTGTGTTTAAAAAACAAATTACAGAAGAAAAATTTCCTCCTCAAATTTGTTCAGAAAAGATATAAACCCAAGAGTTGGTCACTAAAAAGGCATTTTCACAACTCCATTTCTGAAGAGTGGAAAGGTCAACAAGATGAGACACAAGAGCAACTCACTAAAAATTATTCTAGCTGCTTTACACCTATTTTAATTTTTCCAATATTCACAAAACCCAATGACATAAACCCAATGACACAGATACTGCTATGAATTGCATTCATTCTCCCAGCAGAGACTGGTTAGACCACTTTGCTAACTCAGGAAATCTGGCCTCAGCGGTTGTGGACCTGATCACAGCCCACATCACCTCGTCACACAATCAGCATTGCTGACGATTTATTTGCTTTTTTTTTTTTTTTTTTTTGCTAAGCTGGGGGCTGGTTTCCAGAGGTTGAACTCAGGGACACTCGACCACTGAGCCATATCCCCAGCTCTATTTTGTATTTTATTTAGAAACTAGGTCTCGCTGAGTTGCTTAGCACCTTGCTTTTGCTGAGGCTGGCTTTGAACTCAAGATCCTCCTGTCTCAGCCTCCTGAGCCGCTGGCATTACAGGGATGTGCCACTGCGCTGGGCTTTTATTTGCTTCCTAACACAAACATCCACAGGACTTAGTCATATTTCAAAGTAGCTTAAATGTAAGCAATGCTAAAAGAATTTTCTAAAAATCTTAAACTAAAAATCATTGAGCAATGTATTTTCAGTATCTTAGATTTTAAAAAGAATATCAAGATAGCACTTGTATTTCAACTTAGAAAGTATTTGGGAGGAGATAATTTAAATTGTCAAGGTATGGTGTGGCATATTTTTATTTAATTGAATCCCTGCTATGTGGTACAAGACACTAGGAATTAGAAGAGAAGTCATGAGACCCAGCTCTGGTCATGGCAGTGCCCCCAGATAACTAGTTAATTGTTTGTCTATTTTTATTTTTTGGTATTAGGGATGGAGCCCAGGGGTGCTTGACCACCGATCCACATCCCCAATACTATTTTTTTTCTTTTGAGACAGGGCCTCCCTCACTAATTTGCTGAGACTGGCTTAATTGTTTGTTTAGATGTCATTTTTTTTTTCTTTTTTGTACTGGGGATTGAACCCAGAGGTGCTTGCTTTACCACTGAGTTAAGTCCCCAGCCCTTTTTATTTTATTTTATTTTATTTTTATTTTTAAATATACAGTTACTAAGTTGCTTAGCGCCTTGCTAAATTGCTGAGGCTGGATTGGTTTTGTGATCATTCTGCCTCACCTTCCTGAGCCACTGGGATTACAGGTGTACACCACCACACTAGCTTCCCCCCACCCCCCGCCCATGGACTTACTTTGATTTACTTTTCCCTAATGGCCAATTATTTAGTACAATGTTAAAGTCCTGTGTTCCCAACTTGAATTTCCACTTTGAAAATACTATCATCTGTATCTACCTGTCTGCTTATAAATGACTTTTTAAATGTCGAATTTTTTTCTTTTGATTTTTTGATTTTTTTTCTTTTGATTTGATTAATATGCATGAATCATGCATATTAATACAGAATGATGGGTTTCATTGTGGCATATTTTTGTAACCATAAAAACAATTTGATCAGTTTCACTCCTCAATACCTCCCTCACCATCCCTCCTGCCTCCCCCTGTTCCTCTTCCTTTACCCTACTGGTCTCCCTTCTAATTTCATGGAGTCCCTTTTTGTCCCTATTTTTTTTCCTAATTCTCACATATGAGAAAAAGCATACAATACTTTTCTCTCTGAGTCTGACTTATTTCACTCAAAATTATGGTCTCCAATTCTATCAATTTTCCTGCAAATTACACAATTTTCTTCTTCTTTATGAGCATATAAAATGCCATTGTATATAAATGTCACGTTTACATTTTCTTTAATCACTCATTTGTTGATGGACACCAAGACTGACTCCATAACTTGGCAATTGTGAATTGTGCTCCAATAAATACGGGTATGCATGCATCTCTGAAATATACTGACTTCACTTCTTTTGGATAAATATCAAGAAGTGGTATAGCTGAATCATATTGGTAGATCTATTTTTAGATTTTTAAGCAAACTCCATACTGATTTCCATGGTGGCTGTACTAATTTACATTCCCTCCAAAAGTGTAATAAGAGTTCCTTTTCCCCTGCATCCTCACCAACATTTATTATTATTTGTATTCTTGATACTTGTCATTCTAACTGGAGTAATATTTCAAAATCACAGTGTAATTTTGATTTACTTTTCCCTAATGGCCAAAGATGTTGAATATTTTTTATATAGTTGTTGGCCATTTACTTCTTGTCTTTTAATTAAATATTATTTTTAATTTTCAAAAGTAAAAAAGTTTTAACACTTCATATAAACTGTAACAAGACAGTTGATATCAAGTTAACCTCATACATTAATGTTTTCCTTTTCTTGAAAATAAATATATTTATATCACATCCTTTATAAAACACACTAAAAGATCCTTGTGCTTAACAATTTCTGTAACAAAATTCTAATGCATCAATGTTTTTCATGGCACTTAAAAAACTGTTATACGTCAATTTGACTTCTTAGAAACTTAGTATTTTTCACAATGAGAAAGTAGAAAACAATATATAATCAAAAGAAGTAAGCCTGAATCGTTTATTCTCTTTGTCTGTGGGGATCAACATAACCAAGAAGACAAATTTGCCTAATCTCCCAAATGGGGTGAATGGGCAGTAAGTAACCTGTTTTCTAAGAGGTTCCTGTGGACATTTCTTAAACTGTGATAATAGCAAACTTGTGTTAAACTGATTCCTCTCTTAAACATTAAACCTAATTTCTTTCCTTATAAAATGCAGAAGAATTTGTGAATTCCTATTCAATGATAGATTGTGCATTATTATTTATTTTTTCCTGGGCTGTTTACTTCTTTTGGAAAACAAAAAGTTTTGTCTGGACAGACACATAAGTTTTTCCTAACTCCACTGATTTGTTCTAAAGACAAATGAGATTACATATCAGGAGCACCCCGTAAAGAATTCTGTGCTGCACACTGGAAGCTATCATGGAGGATAGTGAAGTGCAGACTCTAGTGACTTCTTCAGATATTTCCTAGCTAGATGACCTTGGCCAAATTATTTTACATCAGTGATATTCTATTTCCTCAGATGTAAAAAGTTACAAGAGGGTTTACCAATAGAATTAACTTCCTAGAAGTTTTGTATACTTTATGTGAGATAATACTCATGTATAGTTTAGTTTCCTTATACACAGATTCTGGGACAAAAAATATCGAGTACAAATAATTTTGTACTTTGCTGGATAAAGATCCAGCAAATTACTATCTTGGGTTACTAGAACTTAATCCTCCCAGGGAAGTTTGAGGAATGATGTAGAACATGTACCTCATGAAATATGTTTTTCTTCCTTTGGACAATTTCTATTAGCCTTTCTTCAAGTACACTGATTCTCCCATTTTTCATGTCTCATTTTCCATTTCTCAGTTACCAAACTCATCAAATGAATTCTTCAAGTCTGATATTCGGTTTTTCATTTCCAGAATTTCTACCTAGTTCTTTCCTACAGATTTAATTTCTCTGCTCAAATTCTCCATCTGTTCACAACTCCTCTTTACCTGTCCTGGATACTGTTGCTGCTTAACAAATTACTCACATACTTACCAGATGGAAATAACCATTCTAATTTGCTCCTGATTTTGTGGTAATTCAGGAAATGATCAGTCTTTGGGTCTCTCGTGTAGTCATAGTAAGTTGTCAACTGGGGCTGCGGTCCTCTGAAGGCTCCGCTGGCTGGATATCAAGAAGCCTCACCCCTCCCTTCCCTCTATGCTAGCTATCTTTCCTCCATTCTTGCCATCTTCCCCCCCACATTATGCATCATCATTCATTTATCAGAGAGACCATTCGGCTTTTGGATTTTTGGGATTGGCTGATCTCAGCATAACAGTCTCCAACATCGAAGGGAGGGGTGGGGGCGGGTGGGGGGTAAAATTAATAACAGAGTGTGTGACAGATACCATTGCCCTGTGTACATGCATGAACGCACAGATGGTGTGACTCTACTTTGTGTACAACCAGTGAAACAATAGCTGTACTCCATTTGTATTCAATGAATCAATAAGTAAATAAAAAAAAATAAAATAAAATAAATAAAATAAAATTCCTATTGCTATAGAAAAGAACACACTCCAATTAAAATTCTTCAAAATGCATCCTTTAGGAAAAAAAAAAAAAAAAAGAAGCCTCAACCCACAGTTGATAGTGGGTATCCCCTGCAAGGTTGGCTGGGGCTGTTGGCATGAGCACCTATGTGAGGTTCTCACCTATTGAGAACAGAAGTGTGAGGGTAGTCAAGATTCTTATCTGGTTCAAGAGAACCAGAAGGAAGCTGCGTGGATTTTTCAGATAATAACCTCAGTAAGTCACATAGAATCACTTCTGCCTTATGCTATTGTCTAACGCAGATAAAAGGCCTGTCCGGATTCACTGGAGGTAAAATAGACATGACCTCTCAATGAAATGTGTCAAAGAATTTTGTGATCATATTTTCAAACCACCTTGCTACTTTTAATTTTAAATTAGTGTATTTATCATAGTTCTTTTAAAGATCTTACCAGCTCATTTCAACACCTGTGAACTCTGTGGGTCTGCTTCAACTAACACATCCTTCTCTTGATGATGGGCGGTATGATTCTGCCTCTTGACATATTCTGAAATATATCCTGGCGCATAAGTTGTAATTAGAGCTACAGTTTTTTAGGTTTTCATTTAATCTCTAATTACATGCCCAATATTGTGTCTAAAGGGAACAGCAGGAATGAATGTAGATAAATTACCCTAGGAATAGCATGCTCCTTCCTCAGATAGGCCACTAGTTGTGTAATCTGTCTTGGCTTTATTGCAGCTTTAGTTGGATCCAATTCACCATTAGATTCACATATTTTGATGGTGAGATCAGGTCCTTCCTGTGCACAGAAAGATGCTAAAGATCTCTCTCTACAATGCAACTTTCAGCCTTATGGATTGCTAGAGCATTTTCTTTGCTTTCTAACTCTCTATTCCTTCCCACGCCCCAGTTTTCCCCAAGCTTGTCCTCAGTGTAGGCTGCATCCATCTCAGGGTTATCTCTTCTTCAAGTTCCCCTGTTCTTCCCTCAGCCTTTAGTGGCCTGTTGTTTTATCCTCGAGAAGAATTCTAGGCCAGCTATGGTGGCAGATGTCTATAATCTCAGCCGCTTGGGAGGCAGAGGCAGGAGGATCAAAATTCAAAACCAGCCTCAGAAACTTAGCAGGGCCCTAAGCAACTTAGCAAGGGATAAGGATTAGATAGGGATCTCTAAATTTAAAAAAAAAAAAAAAAAAAAAAAAAAAACACCAAAAGGGCTGGTCATGTGGCTCAGTGGTTAAGCGCCCCTGGGTTTGCCACCCCATGGTAGCAAACACACAAACAAAAAATTTAAAAAGAAGGATTCTATGCACCTTGGGGACATTCCTTTTACTTTCTTTCCCTGTCCCTAACTTTTACACAGTGTTGCTCTGCATTCAGTGAAGGTCCATAGAAAAAAATTTGTAGTGCTATGCAGACTTGCTCTGTGATTGTGATTCTCAGAAAAAGAATCACTGTCATCTACATATACCCATAAAAGTTTGGCTGTTCTTCCTACCCGCATCTAGTTGATTGCTTCCCCCTTTCCCCAATATGCTCAAGGATGACAGTAGACAAATATTTTCTTTCCTAAAAAGGGTTAATTTATTTTTATAATTTCACACATTTAGATTTCTTAACATTGTTAGCTCTTTGAAGAGTTCTGAAAGACTTGATTTTTATAGTAGTTTTATATGATTTTTTTTGTTATTAGTGGTGAAATGGACGTCTTATTCAATGCTTTACATTAGGAACTGACTTTGAATGGGAAAAAAATCCCTTGCTACATGTAGCACGACCTCACTCCACAATACTAAGGGTCCACAATGCAATTCTCCTGTAGAGACTCTCTAGAGACACCCCACCTTATAGAATTTGACAATGTATCTCTAGTACAAAGTCATGAATGACTATTTTGGGTCATCCCAAGTGGATGTGAACTGCTTCTCATCGTCACTCTTGATTGTAATGGAAGGAAGCACTCTTATCAGATCAATCATCTTATGCCATATGCCAGAAACTACATCATCTACTCTAAGAAAAGTATCACTTCTGACTTAGAAAGTGTAATTGGGGTTACTATTTTTTTAAGTTTTCAGAAGTGCACCGTTTTTTCTTATGGTCCATCTGGGGCAATAGCAGAGTTCTTTAATTTTTTAAAGTGGTCCTTATCTCTACCATTCTACCTAGGATACTTAAATTTACTATCTTGCACAGGAGGGTGCAGTTTATAATGGCTATTTTTCCAAAGATCAATTAATTAATATGAGAGTTCCATCAGTTGCTAAATATTCCCATCTTTTAAAGCACATAGGTACTATAGAAATCAACCCAGTTTGTCCATGAACCCATTGAACCCACTTTCAGCTAGGCTTAGACTGTATGGATCTATTTTGCATCTAGTTTCAATATACTTTCTCTGTAACAAGAGGGCTTCACAGCATTGAAGTGTCTCAGGGACAATCTCTGAGACAAGATGAATTAGTTATTTATTGCAGTGCAACAAATCATCCTAAAATATTAGAAGATTAAGTAACAAACACTTATTATCTCATATAATTTCTGAGTGTCAAGAATTCAGAAGCAGTCTAGCTGAGATTCTAGATTAGGGTCTTTCATGAGGCTACAGTCAAGATGTTGTTGGGCTGGAGTCATCTGAAGGTCTGCTTTCATAATGACAGATTCACATGGCTATTGGCAGGAGGCTCTGGTTCCTTGCCACACAGCCCTCTCTATAGAACCACCTGACCATTCATACAACATGGCAGCCAGCTTCCTACACAGCAAGAGATCCAAGAGAGACAACAAGGAGTAGCTTATGATGTCTTGGACTCCTACACACAACCTTTTACTTCCACTGTATTCTACTGGTTAGAAACAAGTCACTAAGTCCAGGTGAATTAAAGGAAGGAATTTTCCCCAAACAGAAAATAACCGGACATTGGTGAACACAAGCCATGATGATCATAGTCCTAAAGAATAAAAGTCCAGAACTGGAGGAAGGAAGACTTCTGGGCTTCACCACCAGGATAAATTGGCAACAAACGAGAGTCTTGTGGGGCTCATCTTGAGGCAAAAGAGGTAATAAGGTATGAACTTGGAGGTCACAGACCTGAGGGACATCTCTATCCCTCTCTGTTTACCAGTGAATCATCTGATACCTATAGGTTATCACCATCTTAGCATTCACTTCCTGATTTTCATATGATTAATGACATTGTCTTTTCATATCACTAATTTGTGCTACAAAAGAAGCAATGTTTGAAACTCTGCTGAGCCTCTTCTGACCTTTCCATGAGAATATGTCTATTTTCTGTAATCAAGGGTGCATCACCATCCTCTAGAGGCAATGGCAATCAGAAAGGAAGAGTCATTGTGTTTGGGAAAGACCTGGCAGTGATAAAAAACATTCCTGTTATTCACTGTCCTGTTATTCTGTTAACCAATATAACTATTAATGAAATTCTCCATTTCTCCCATGCTGTAAGATATGTGAGAGTATATCATATGAAGGAAATAAGTGTGTTAAGCTTCTAATAATTCACTTGCAGCACTACTAGTAGAGTATGTTTTAAATAAAATGTGAAGGAATATCCAAACCTTCTGCGATCATCACAGATTTCATGACAATTTCCATGAAGTTGGCACTACTTACTTGAGTGCCTTGTTTGATTCAAATCAAAGTGATTATATTCTGTCTCTGTCACCTTTGTGAATTTGTAATCTCAAAGGGAAAATGATTTCTTCTTTATAATAAATTGGACTATGATTTTCTGTATTTTTAGAGAGTTTTAAGTTTGTCAATGAACAGATTTCACATAGAAGTTTTTACTTTTAACCAAGAAAAAATATGCTTGGTCATACTTAGGGATGATATCCTATGTCCTTATTTGTCTCATATATCATTAAATCATTTCTTATTTACATTCTATTGATGGGACATTTATTTACATTTCCTGCAAACCTTCCCTAGGGCGGAACTATTTAGAAAGGTGATTTGGTGGTATGTTTCCAAAGTCACCTCTACTACCCTTTTAGAAATATGGTAAATATTCCTTTCATGGATAAACTTATTTTTCTGATTGTGGTAAGAGTGAAAGCATAGGAAAGGGAGAGACTGAAAATATGTGATAACATGACCTGTGCTCCATGCTTGAGAATGGGTGTTTTTACTAGGAAGAACACTGACCTCAAACCATGAGTGCATCTGTATCTGTGCCTAATGAAGGACCATGAAAACTGACAAATGGGATCAGTAGGATTACTTTTAGGAGGTAAAAATAATGAGGAAGGCATAGGGCATTTTTATAATTTATCTCAACAAAGCTGAAATAACATAGAATTAAAAAGTATAGCAATCCTCATTCTCTTGCCAAAATAAGTGAAAGAATCTTAAGATATTAAGATACTGGCATTTTGATATAGAACATGTTATATACTTTCTATAATAGGAAAACATAAGCCATTTCTATTTCTCTTTAAATTTACATTAAAAGATTTTATTTTGCTTGCAAGACATACACTGATGAACTCATGTCCCACATCAGTAATAATTTCTCTATCAGATAACAGGATTTACATAGAGATGAGTTTCACATGAAAACTGATCTTGGTTTACTGATAGAAATAGGTAATTTGGAGAAGTCTCCAACTACGCAAAGGAGTCACTACCATGATGAAAGGTGGTCATGAATGCCCCTGGCAGTGCATGAGATGCATACTAAGTCCAAGAAAAACTATCCAAATTTTAAAATGGAAAAATAGGGTTCCCCATGGAAGAATGAGATATATTCTAAAGTTATTTCAAAAGAGTGAATGCCTTACGTTTTATTTTATGTACTGAAAATAAAAATGATTCTATAGAATTTTTTAAACCTTACATTAGGTAAAATTGATCTTAAAGTTACAAAGGAAATGTGAATAAGAAATTAAAATGGTTCTTTAATGAACCCTTGATCATTTAAATCCTTATGTAAGAAAGTAGCCATAACTTCTTAATTGGCCTTCCAACACTCCTAATAATCTCTAGAATAGAATGTGCTTTGGCTGAAAGGGAATCCCTGTCTGTAAGATCTGTAATCAACAGGTTGTAGAAGACTGAGTGTGTACTCTGAGATAATGGCATATTTCCTTATTTCTTTCTTGTTCGCTTTGACAGCACTCTTTGGCATATCAGATTCTTTATAAATAGGAAATTAATATTTACAACTCTCTTGCCACATAGGTGTGTGTCTACCCATAAAGATGGCAATTTTCTTCAGTTGAATCATTGAACCTTTTGTAAAACGTAACATTTATGGAAACATAGTGCTGTAAATGGCTGTACTTCAAGTCTTTTTTGCTAAAACTCAGTTTAAAAAAATACAGTTTTCACCATGGCCCAGTAAACATATTTATATGCTTAGATATATACATAATTGAAATAAAGACTTTTACCATGCAATCAAAGCTGATATTCTTTTTCCTGTTGCAGTTAGGTCACTTTTACCTGATATAGCTTATATTTTAATTTTAATTGCTAGTCTAGATTTACTAAATTGATGTCACAACCCATCTGTAGGTTGTATACTTCAATTCAGGAAATGCTATTGCAAAGAATCTCAAAATATTATCTAGACACCTGCTTCGAATGGGAAGAAAGCCAGGGGCTGTTCTCAAAGGATAATGAATTCTTTAAAAAAAAAATTCCCCTTTCTTCTGGGATAATGTTCTAAGCCAAGTGAAATAGGAAACTGTGTCAGGCACAAGGACATGTCCAACTAAAGTGCCATTAAACATTCCCTAAAGATTGATGGCAGAAGTCCAGAACTTCACACCATTGTTGGAAATCTGTTTTACTACACTTGAATTCACCATTGATGCATTAAATGTGGAAGGACAGAAGGAGCCAGTTGTCTCTTTGTCTATAAAAAGTCTATGAGGGAAAATAGGAGGACATCTTACAGGCTGTTGAGATGCCAGTGTGAACCTGATATTGCAAAATCATTATCAAAACCATGATATCAATATCAATATCAAATAGGGTGCCACCATGATATCAATATCAATATCAAAAAAGGTGCCATATTAGGGAAGCAAGAGTCACACAAAATGGCCCGATGGTACATAAGTCCACCAGGACATTGCTATCTTTCTACAAAAATATTTGGAATATTTTTCTTCGTGCTGAAAAATGGTTTGTATTTATTTCATTTGAATTTGTATTTGCCTTATTTTAATCTTCAGTTGTCTTCTTATACTACAAGTTCCCAGGCATGCTTCCTCTGTTTTAATAACATACATATGTATTTATTCTTATTAATTACAAATTAAAATTTTATGACCCCCTGAAGCCCATAAAAATAAAGAAAAATAAAGAAGAGACAATATTCTTTTTCTCTTAAAAAGCAAAAGGCAAAACTGTATCTAGGAGATTTTTTTCTTCATTTACAATATTTTTTTCTGGGAAAAATATTATTTGTCAGGTCAGTGTAAGGATATCGTGGCATGTCTTACGCAACATGGTCCATTATCTGGCATTATACATTATCTGACTATGAATTATATTCTAGTAAAAAGGGAGTAAAGGAATTACTTTTTAAAACCACATTATCTTATTCAGGCTTTTGAAGTATTTATGTATATTGAAGAGAGAACTTAGGATCCCAAAAGGTTTAATGCACCCATGTTAAATAAAGAAGAGTCTCTTTTTCCTAGTGGGCTTAATGTGGAGAGAAGAAAGACCAAAAGACAAGAAAAAGAAAGAAAATGCAATAATACAAGCCGCATTGAATTTAATACACATTTGTTCATTTATTCCAAGCAAACACATTTTGATATACCCTGAAATTCTAATCAACCAAAACATTGATGCAAAAGTAGGATCATCTTATTGCAAAGTCTTTTGTTCCTTTTGGCATAAAACAAGAAAGTATTTTTTTCAAAGACATAGATAGAAATAAGATATGAATTCACCCTCCTTCCCAACAAAATGCAAAGGCGAATTTATCATTTTGCTTTCTTATATCTTTTTATAGAGATTCTCAACTGGAAGTATGATTTATTTTTTATTAAAATTTTTGTATTTAATTGGGTATAATTGGTCACATCTGCTTATAGAACATTTAAAATAATTATTCAACAAGTAGTATTTATCTTATATCATATCACATCCCAATTTGTATTATACGTTTGAATGAAAGCTACTTGAAATTATAATAACATTGAGTTTATTTAGGTGTATAAGTACCACTTCTAGCAAAATAATTTAAGTAAAGTTAATCCGGACAAGCAAAATACATTTTGATGTGAACTGAACACTAAGTATATGTTCTATTGTAAGCTGTAAGTGAATACTTACAGTAACCGTGTTATTTTTCTTTTTAGCATAAAATAAGCAATTTTCAGCTAAAGATACCATTAGCAATTGTAATACAGCTGAAGTTAAATCTTCTCAATAGTAATACTGAGAGTCTTAGAGTTAGCTGGATATTGAAAAAAAAAAAAACCTTAATTACTTTAGTCTTAAAAGGGACTCTACATCATTTCTCACCAAGACACTTCAAGCCATGTGTGACTTGGTTCCAAATACTATAGATCTATATTATTAATCTTTGAATGCCAAAGAAAAATTAGGATTAAAAACCTCCCAACTGTGAACCTTTGTCTTTAATAATTAGCAAATATTTATGATATAAACTCAATGGAAAATCTTAATTTTCTCTTTGTTGATATAACTGTTTTTAACTTAATTATAGAATTTTTGTTCATTTTCTTAGGCTATTTGAACCACACAGTTTTAGTGTCATGAAAAGGCATTCACTGAGTGCACAGGAAGCTTTACTATACAAGTGCCATTTTCCATAAATGAACTGGGACTGAAGAGCTTTGTTCAGAAATTTCCAAGTGGCCTCTCAGAAGGCTTGTATGAGGTCTAGCCAAGTCCAAGGCCACAGGTACTAGAGCAAAAGCTAGCGTCCTGTTTCTCCTAGCTTGTCTTCCTGTGGACCAGTGTAAGTGGCTTTTCAGCACATTGGAGTGACAGATTTGGAGAAGATGAGGAAAATGATGCACTTAGAACTGATAGCCTGCTTTGACTTGAAGCTGTCTGAACCCATGAGTTTAGGAAAAAGGATTCCTTCACACAGTCCAGTAAAAAATGCACAGACCTAGAGACCAAAACCCCAGTTAAAATAAATGTTGAATTGCTCACTTTGTTTCCTTTACATATCGATTTCTCTTGGAAGCAGAACAGGAATAAGCTGTGGCTGGGCTGGACACCATCTAACAGTCAGCCCAAATATGTACCAGGGGCTGTTACAGAAAGCCAGAAGACAATCACCCAGGAACAAGTTACAACGTGGACAGAACCTCGTATTAGAAATGACTTCCTGCTTTGAAACTTTAAAAGGAAGAGTTTCTGATATTAATAGGATTGTAGATATATTCTGGAATTTTTGATTTTTAAAATTTTTAAATTTTATTTATTTATTTTTGGTACCAGGGATTGAATCCAGGGGTGCTTAACATCCCCAGCCCTTTTTTTTTTTTTTTTTTTTTTTTGACAGGGTTTCACTAAGTTGCTTAGGACCTTGCTAAGTTGCTGAGATTGGCTTAGAATTTGTGATCCTCCTGTCTCAGTCTCCCAAGTTGCTGGAATTACACCATGCCCAGCAATTCTGGGATTTTCAATTATAAAACCCACTGGACAGTCACTTGGAAAGAACAAGAATCTGCCATGGCCAGAAGTACGATTTAAGGAAATACAGGGAGCTTATTCTTAAGCATCTGACCAAAGGGAAGCTACTGTTTTTGTGTTCTGAGTCCCACATGGAGTCAACAAAGCTTCTGGATATTAAATTGCAAATAAGTGTTGAAGGTTGGGATTTTCTGGAATCAAGAGGTCCTCAAGGTCATATGGTCAGGGACACGGACATTGACTGATATCAGGAATTTTGTTAACATGACTTATTTTGTTTCAGTGTTTCCTACTTAGTGATTTCTTTTCAATCATCACTGAGAAATTTCTTGTTTCCACATGGAAACTCAGATTCCATTCCAGTTAGGGGGACAAAACATAGCAGAAAAAGAATGCTGTTTTCTAGTTAACATTTTTTCATTTATTTAGCTAACATTTATTTAACACCTAATATTAGCTCATGTTGTGAAATTCATTCTTAACCCAAGAGCATTTAGGACACCTAAAGATCAAGGCAACAGCATGAGAATTGGACAGAGGATATTTTGCTTCTTATTTGACCCTGAGGGCCCAGTCAGCTGAGGGAAGCTCTGGGAGCACACCTTTTGGTAGTAGACTCTTGACAATTTCCTTCAAGTTTTTCAAGTTTCCAAAGACTTATTAGAAGATCAGGCAATGCACAATTAACCACACACTAGAGAATTCTCTCAACTGCCTATTAGTATCTGGAAGATTGAATGACCACCTGAAAAAGCTAAATACAGAATAGACACTCTCCACACCCCCCTCTCTCTCATTTTTCCTGTTCCTCTTGTTTTCTCTATTTCTTCAAATAATAACTAGTGTTCTTCAGTTATCAATTTTAGTCTTGACTCAGATTTTAGTATGTAATGATTTGCTGAAACTCCTTTGCTCCAGAATTATTATCATATAAAAGAATCAGCATATAGAGTATATGCTGTTACTTTTAGATTTGGGAATCTTATATTCTGGAGATGTTTAGAGTTAAATCACGTAAGTGTTATTCCAATGGTATAGTCCTATGTGGTGTTGATGTGCTGAAAACTAAAAAAATAATTAAAATACATTAAAGGGTGGTTATAGTAGTCAACTATTGCTATGTGACTAACAATTACCAAACACCTTCTATTTACCTTTGACACTGTGATTTGGCAATTTAGGCAGGGCTAGCTGGGATGGTTTGTTTCTATTCCATGGATTCATTCTTGTGTGTGTGCTCAGTTGACAGGTAGACCAGAGTTGGACAGGTTCTCAGTGGCCTCACTCACGTGCGTGGCAGTTGGCTGAAGCTGTTATCAGAGGCAATCCACTACTTTTCCACATAACCTCTTCCTATAACTCATTCAGACCGCCTGCCCAGCAGTTGGATTTCAGTATAGCCCAGCCCAACACACAAATGTGAATCAAACCCCTGATTTCCTCACATGCCAATGCTTAAGGGGGCAAAGTGAGTTATGAGGACAACCCCAGAGTCAATATGGAAGGGAACATACATTGGCATGGATGGTTAGTCATGACTCATTGGCACCATTAATGTTGCCACATACCCCAGCTGTGGTGAGAATAATCCTTATTTAGTGACAATGAAGAATCTCTGTTAGTTCTGTGCAAAATGATGTGGGTTAAACACACAGGGACACACAATATACTCAATGGCTTAAGTGGCAGAATTTCATTTCTCTCATCTTGAGAGTGTGCTGGATTTAGTGATTCACTTCTAACCAATCATGTGAACAGAAGTGAAGGTTTGTAGCATACAAGGTGAGGACATAAAAGACATTTTGGCTTACTCTTTGGTCTAGACCCTTGGATCACAGCTCCAGACAAAGCAGCTGCCATGTCATACAACACCCAAGGAGCTCCAGAGAGAGGTCTACTGGAGGAACTGAGATCTCCAACCAACAGTCACTTGAGTGAGACATTATCAAACCTTCTAGTGACATTGGTTCCAGCTGACATTTTAAAGGCAATCTCATGAGAAACTCAGAACCAAAACCACCCAGCTTGGCCATTCCAAGATTTTTGTCTCTCAGAAACTCTATGAAGTAATAAATACATATTTTTGTCTGTTTGTTTTTGGTGTAAGCTGTTAAGTTTTGAAATAGTTACCCAGTGATAGACAATGAGAAGCTGAACTGCTTGAATCATTAATCCCTGAAGTACAAAACAGAATACTTCTAGAAGTGCTCAAAACAATCACCCCCATGCTACAGGCTGGCTTGCTGATATTTGCCGCCATATTCCTCCAAGAGGAATGACTTCACCCTTAGCCAATCACAGACTTAGGCCTCAACTCTATGGAATTAAGAACAAAACAAGTACAATATTGGTTTATGAAGAAAGAAACTAAATTCTGCTCTTTAGTTTCTCTCTCCTTATTATACCTCAAGAGGGAACAAGAATCTGGTGAAAAACACTACCAGAAGGAAGAGCACTAGGATGCCTAACTACCCAGGAGTAGCCATTGGCTAATAAGTCTGGCACAGAGAGGTTTGGCCCCATTTAGACAATTCCCACAAAGCCTCGGTGGTGACCACAGATGAGGTCCCCATACTCTTCATTCTTTCTACTTTTTTTCTCTTCTAGTCAAATCGCATATCTAACAGAATGCCAGCACTTGTTTTCCCTCAAAGAAACCCTATCTCTTTCTCTTTCCTCCCTCTCTTCTTCCTGGGAAGTAGCCCTGGACCCTTTATCCATCAGGAGAATATCAGGATGGGCAACTTAGAACAATTCCATTCTAAGCCATGGAGGCAAATCTCCTTCTCGGTCTGTCTGTCTCTCTGTCTTTCTCTCTGTCTCTTCATCTTTGAATGCTTCTGTTGCCATCACTGGTGAGTACTTGATTCATACAGGAGTCTTGTGGGAAGGTAGCCCATGCTACAGAAAAAAGAGCTTTTCTATGAAATCAAACTTTTCTACTAGAGCTTTCCATTGAGTTCCAAAGCAAAAAACGAATACAAGAATGAAATATCGCTTTGCCACCTATGTGCTTCTGCCTCTTTGTGTCTCTCTCTGTGTGTATATATGCATATATGTGTGAATGCATGTATTTGTTTATGTATGCAGTTGTCCCTTGGTATCTGCAGGGAACTGGAGATGCTCAAGCCCTTTATATAAAACGGCATAGAA
This sequence comes from Glaucomys volans, assembly GCA_020662805.1. Classification (NCBI taxonomy): domain Eukaryota; kingdom Metazoa; phylum Chordata; class Mammalia; order Rodentia; family Sciuridae; genus Glaucomys; species Glaucomys volans. The sequence goes on along the minus strand of JAJEJO010005388.1, from coordinate 32,951 downwards.
TTTGCATATCACTTACACACATCCTCTTGTATACTTGAAATCTTCTCTAGATTACTTGTAATACCTAATGCCATGTAAATTGTTATTAAATAGCTGTTATGCTGTACTATTTAGGGAATAAAAACAAGAAAAATATGTATGTGTTCAATATAAATGCAAATTGCTTTAAAATATTTTCAAATTGAGTCTAGTCAAATCCATTGACAGAAACTGCAGGTATGGTGGGATAACCATATACTGTCTTTGGAGATTCCAAGAAAGAAAGTGGCTGAGCTAAAGTATGGTTTGCATGTTTGTTGGTTTTAACTATCCATTGATTTTTGTTGCTATTGTTTTTAGTACACAATTATTACCTAAAATGTGAGAATAGTTTGCTTGCATTAATTGGGCAATCAAGTTGAGAGATGGATACAATGCCATCAGTCTTGACTCTCTGATTGTCAAATTGTCAGTCAAGCTAATGCTCAATAAAATGTGAGGAAATGCAAAATTATTGCAAGCAAGAATTGAACACTGTTATAAAAGGCAAAATTCCTCAGTGTCAGTTCAAAGTAAGGCATGTTGGAAATAGCAATTTAGCATCCTTTGTCCTGATTTTGTAGTTTCTGTACCCAACTCCCATTATTTGAGAAGGCAGTTTTGCCTGAGTATGAACTATGGAATTGGATTGCAGCTGATAAGCTGTGAAATAATTTAACCACTTGGAAAAGGAAGAATTTTTTTTAAGGCCCCCAGAGTTATCATTGTCATGACAGCTTAAAAAAGTCTTCTGTTTGGTATGAAATTGACTTTAAAAAGCAAAACTCTAGTCAGTCTAAAATGACTATGATATATTAAAAACCAACAATGAGTGACTGATGTTTCATTTTTATTAAAAATATTTCCAATGGCAGTACTATTGTCATCCTTAATACAAATAAGGAAACTGAGACTGCAACAATCTAAATACATTGATCCTGCTCACACCAAGAGTCAAGAGTCAAATCTAGGTAGTCTGTCCCCAGAATGCTCACTCCTAACCACTTCCCTGTAGTTCATCTAGCAAGAACCTTGAAAATACAGAAGTACTATTAAATACTACCATCAAAGTTTGCTAAAAGATTATAAGATTTCACTCACAGAAATATGTAAGCTCTAATCATTTCAAAGGACAGAAGCAAGAAATATTTATTTACTTGTCTTTTCCTGGATACTATCAGACTGGTAACATTATAGTTTCTCTCTCTCTCTCTCTCTCTCTCTCTCTCTCCCCAAACACCCTCCCTCATTCTGATATCATAGGATCTTCCAGTTCTCTCGCTGATTCAAATCTGGATACCTACGTGTTATTCTTTGTGCAGTTGAAAATTGCCACCTTCGTCTTCATTCAAAACACAGACTAAACCAGCCCCAGGTCACTGTGGTCAATTGCCCCTGACCAACAGTGCCCAGCATCCAGCGATGATCTATACACTGTGGCCACCACTGTTGCCAACTGAAAATGCTCTCCTCTTACCTGCTTCACTGAACAGATGGTTTTTCTGTCCTTTCTACTATTCTGGTGTTAAATTCACCAAGAGCACTGCTCCGAGTCCTGGGCTCTGCACAGGAATATCAGCGACATCTGCTGTTTGGACTCTCTTGTATAATCTTTCTAATTTTTGAATTTGCTTTGAGCCTGAGGGATCTCAACAGACAATCTGAGTATCACTGCACCTTGAGAAAATCAAAGTGTATTCTCCTCTTGTCTTGAATGAAGTGTCATGAAGACCTTTCTTCCCCCAGGCCTTGCATTTTTCAGGGAGGGTTGAGTACTGCTGTCAGCTGTCAGTGCCCTCCCAGAAAGGGCTTTTGTTTTCTCCCCACCAGGCTCCATGGTTCTTCATGAAAACAGTCCCTGGTAGGTCCACTAACCAACCCTCAGAAATATGCAGAGGAATCTGAATCTCCAAGAAACAGAGCTATGGCATCCTTTTAGTATTCTGGATACAGTGTCAGAAACCCGTCATGAGTTAGCCTTAGGATGGTCAGCACCTTATAAGCCACTCAAGTAAATATTTTTGAAATGCATTGCATTTGCTGGAATCAAATAGATTTTGATAACATTGTTAAGTACTTTATTTAAAATTAAACTAAAAACTCAGTGATTATGTATAATTTGTGATCCCGCTATTTAGGAACCCCTCCAATTTCAATGCAGTATAGACATATAAAAATTATAATATGATCATTGAATTTGTGTGCCAATTAAGGCCTACATACACACTAGTTGAGGACAAGTTTAACCACAGAGGCAGCATTGACAAGATCTTGGTTCAGAAAAAAAGCCACTAAAATACATCTTTGTTATGTAAATTAAAATACTAATCAGGCATATATTTGCTGAAGGCGTTTGAATGAAAATGATGTTAAATAACCTTTTGTGAATCAGTTGAGACTCTGTTTTCTGACCTCCTTGTTATGCAAAGTTCATCAATGAAAAGAATGGACAAGCATAAAAAACTGAACACCTTTGGGATAAAAGCTTGAGAAGGTAACCTCTGCTCTTCAAGACTTTAAATTAAGAAAGCATGGCAGAATAGAGTTGTCCTCTCTGACTCCCACTGGCAGAAAATCCTCCAAAAATTCAACCATGTCAAGTCTTGATCCACTAACCCAGATTTGCACCTAGACCCGAGCATGCACACATGCAAGGAGATGTGAATACTGAAATTTCCTTCATGCAGTAGCCATTTATGAGGAACCCACTCTATACCAGCAAGTCTCCAGAGGACCACTACACAAGACATTGCATCTTCTCTGAAGCTCATCATAGTGATGACAGGGATGGGGGATGCTGGACCCCTACACTTCCTTGTGTACCTTGGGTAATATCCTCAGTAATCCAAAGTAGACATGTTTGTAATTTTCCAGATGAAGAAACCTAGGCTGTGTGTAGTCACAAGAATAAACATTAAAGCTGAGGTTTAGGCCTAGATCTCCCTGATTCTATACATTTTCAGAGTTTGAGATTTTAGAGTTGTGATTGTTCCAGAAGATCAAGAACTCTAAAAATGCATCTGTATGAATATAGATCAAGGGGGGGGGAGTGAAGGTGAGAACTTTAGAATTGAGGGACTAGAAACTGATGAAATAGATTAAAAAGTAGATGATGAAAATCCAGAGGATAAAGTCAGAGTTGTCATGGAAGTCTGCTGAGGTAGGTCAAGAACCGGTTATTAAAAACATAGGGATATGTCTGTGCAAGAAAGGGAGGGATGTGCAATCAGAAAGAATCGATAAAGGCGACACAATTGGAAGAGAGTTTCATAAGTGGATAATGCAAGTGGAGAGAGCAATTTTTTTTTGATGTCAAGGAAATAAGCTTCCTAAAGGGTTAAGGTTTCCTTGCCATATTACAATTAATTGATACTTTCTTTTTTTGAATTAAATGACTTTACGAATTATGCTACACCTAATTTCTGCCATTGGGAAACGGGAATCCATTTGACTTAATAAATTTAAATCTAAAACTATGAAGTTGGAGAAGAAGATGTTAGAACTTCCTATCACTGACTTGGAAATTAACTTGGCAAATTTTAAATATTTGATATTAAAATAACAGTGCGATGGTGTCCTGACTGGAACAGGACTGGTAATTGTCTTCCCCACAAATCTGTTATCTCAATTCGCCATTGGTACCAGAACACAGTTTTATTTAGGTGAAGAAAAGACATTTTATAGATTTTCCTGTGAAAAGGTATAAAGTCCAGGGAATGAGACATCAATAGAAGACTCCTGTGAGCCTTCTGGGAAGCTTTAGGATGCCTCTGAGATCTAAGAATGGCAGGGCAGCAAGATTAGGAGAGACTGATGCCTGATGATCCTGGAGTCACCACAACACCAAAGTCTGTCTACCTCAGCCGGGCGTGGTGGCACACACCTGTAATCCAAGCGACTTGGGAGGCTGAGTCAGGAGGATCTCGAGTTCAAAGCCAGCCTCAGCAACTTAGCGAGGCCCTAAGCAACTTAGTGAGACCCTGTCTCTAAATAAAATACAAAATAGGGCTGGGGATGTGGCTCAGTGGCCGAGTGCCCCTGAGTTCAATCCCTGGTTCCAACAAACAAAACAAAACAAAAAAAAACAAAGTCTGTCTACCTCTAGCACCTCTAGCACCTCCAGGAGTGAGTTAACGCTCTTCTTACATATTAATCTATCACTTTGGGGTGTTCCAAATGTATGTGGCCAAATCTGATCTAACCAAAACAGAATGAATTAAATTGAATAATCATTGCCTTAGAATGATATTAAATGCTAGATAATCTTGAATTAAAATTGAACAATGATAAAGAGATCATTTAAAATTTATATGTGGAGTTTATGGCTAAATTTGATCCATGACTATCAAATATAATTATTTGAAAACTGATCAAGGAAGAATGAATCAGGGTTAAGTGAATAGATAAAAATTATCTTGAATTTCTCCCAGATTTCCAGGATTTCATAGAAAGACAACAACAAAGTGATTGGACAATTTCTACAAATAACTAGTATTCTACAATAAAAACAAAAATGTTCAAATGCAACAGAAATATAGGAATTTACTTTAATCCCACATTTTTCACTGAAGCATATATACTTTTCTGTAAAATTATATTCTTAAGGAAAATGTGCTATTTCTAAAAGTTATACAATTCTTAAGCATCTATCTTATAATAATCTGTTATGTATAAAATTAATAATAAAAGAAGAAACAGATCATGCATAAATGCATACTTGAAACCCTTTCTAAAATTTTGCTATCATTTGGCTTCCTCACCTGCCTGGGTAACTCCAGACCAATAGAAGATATTGGGAAACTGATCAAAGAACAAGGTGCTTTCCAAGGAAGGAAAGAAGGGGCATGGAACGTTACTGAGCAGAACACCATAAAACATTAAAAAATCTTTCAGGTAATTGGGAAAATGGAAAAAAATTAAACTGTGAGAAAATATAGATAATTCCAATTTCTATCAGGGAGTGGAAAAGGGAATGCCAAATAGCAACTTTCTTCGCTTCACAAAGGAACAAATCCATATGAATTTGCACACAAATCAGAAAGTGTAATTTACATTCATTTTATCTTGTTTATAATTGAGTAATTTATCCAACCCCACAACTTCAATCATCAATTTATTTACAAATGAATCACAAATGTCCATCTCCAGGCCTCAATTCTGCCCTGGATTCTAGACCAGAAGGCCATTATCCTCATATGGACGTCAAATAGGTATCAGTTAAACATGACACATGACAAAGACTTTCAGCTTGAGAAAGAAATGTCTTCCCTGTCCTGGTCCCAACCCACACACTCTCTGCCTTGGTTATGCCACCACCATCCCCTTGACCTCCCCATTCTCTCCGCCAACCTTGGATTTACTTCTGCAAGATAAATAAAAATGTTATCTCTTCCTTTCTGCTGTCTTTGCCAGTGATCTAAATTAGCTACTGCCACTCCCACCACCCCCTGTCCACTGGACATCCTTTTAACTGGTTTCCATCTTTCCTCTCTCTTTCCCTTTGAACTGAAGATAATTTATTTTCTAAAACCCAGATAGGATCGTACTTGACCTTTCCCTCTTTATAATCCTTCAATAACAATCAGTCCCTAACCACCTTTCTATTTTCATCTCCTGTCATTTCTTTCTCATGACCTTACACCCTGGTGACATGAAGCAATTCACATTTCTTCAAATGAGATATGCACTTGGGGCTTTATGGCTGGCCTGGTGCTCTGATGAGGTGCCCTGTTTATTTTGCCTTTCTCCCTATCAGGCAGAATATGCCACATGTGTACCTCTGTGGCACTTTCGGTGGCCTGTCTTGTCAATATGAGTTGTCCTGCCTCTCCCTTGTGTTCTTAAAGCATTTGACACATGCCTCTATTAAAACATTTATTTCTTGTGCATTTAATATTTTGCTTCTCATTCTAGCACTACTAGGCCATGAGTTATTTGAGAGACCATGTGTTTTGTCTGTTTTAATATCTTCAGTATATAACATCCTGTCTTATATACAGTAGCTGCTTGATTCGCCAGAATTAATATAAAACATGTTGATAGGTTACTCAAATCATGATTTTTTTTTGTTTTATAGAATTTTCTTTTTCCTTGAAAAAATTATTCACCACTTTAGTTTTGTCCTCAAAAGGTAATGACTTACATGAGTAGGGAATGGAACCTGGGAGATACTAATCCCATAACTGTGTTTACACAAACACACTTTACATGTGCCATAGTGCTTAATAATTGACCTAATTATTTATTAAAATGTAATTCTTTGCCGGGCACAGTGGCGCAAGTCTGTAATCCCAGCACTTGGGAGGCTGAGGCAGGAGCCTCAGCAACTTAGCGAGGCCCTAAGCAACTCAGTGAGACCCTGTCTCTAAATAAAATACAAAATAGGACTGGGGATGTGGCTCAGTGGTGGAATGCCCCTGGGTTCAATCCCCAGTACCAAAAAAAAAAAAAAAAAAATTGTTATTCTTTTCCAGTTAATTAAACCTGTCATTGGGAAAGTGATCCAGTTTTGGCAGAGAAGCAGCTTTTTATGTGCATGTGTGTTGTTGAAGGTTTACTGGATACAATTTTTACAGCAATAGAATTTTTCCAATTTCTCTTCTTACTTAAATACATGGCAACATTACTTCTCTAATATAAGAATGCTCTCCCAGAGAAACAATGAGACCTAATCTATTGTCATTAACATGGCAAATCTTAAATAATTTAGAGAGCTGTCATTTTTCCCTTATATAGCTACACACTTATAGATTACAAGTACCCTTTAAAAAAAACAAAAATTTAAATATTAAAAGAATCTACCACATGGTTTGTGCTCTTCCTAAATAATTTACCCTATTATGAGTAAATGATCTGAATTTATTCCAACAAGAACAATAACGACAACAAAAACACAGAATCCATATGACTTCAGACATTGTCATCTTAGAAATGAACCAGTTCCAGGAGACATTTGCCTTCCTCTCTGTTTTTGGACACAAGTGCTATTTTTGGAGTACACAAGCAGAGGCAGTCACATTTTATAGATGTACAGGGTCTCTGGAGCTGCTGATATGATTCTGGATGTTCAGTCACAAAAATATCACACTCCAATAGGAGTCAACCTACCCAACACACCGTTGGGTAGCTTCCCAGGAGCTTCCTCTGGACATGGAAACTAAAATGGCATTGGAACTTGATTACAACTTTTTACAAAGGGGAGTCCTAACTTTTCTTTTTAAACTTTGCAAATTATTTAATTATGGAATATTTCAAACATACCAAAGAAATACAAAAATAGCAGGATTTTATACACCAATCACCTAGATTTGTCAGGTGCTAATACTTTGTCTCAATTTACTTAAGATTTTAAAACATAAAAGTGTATTGACATATTTTAAGTCTCGCTTCTCATTCTTTCTTCCTCTTTCTCCTCAAAGTAGTAATCCACAAAATAGAATGATGTCTTATTTATGGAGGTATCTAAATATAATGAAAATATATAGAGAACTTTAGGGATTTAACAATTACAAAAAGAATGGATTAATTCAGAATTTGTGAAATAGAGCACAGAGCAGGAGTTGGCAAACTTTTTCTGTGAAAGGTGAGATAGCAAATATTTGAGTTCGCTGTTGCAACTCTGCTTTTATAGTGTGAGAGCAATAGATAATACGCAAATAAATGAGTGTGGCCAAGTCCCCATATTGCCTTATTTATAAAACTGATGGCAGGCTGATTTGGCCAGCAGGCTGTAGTCTCCTGACTCCTGAGGTAGACAGTTACATTGAACTATTTAATTTCACTGAACAGTTACCTAAAACAAAGGTACATATAGAATAAGCTGTACATAACAGGCACTGTGGTTTTTATGATAACTCTCTGGAGGAGATCAAAATTGTCCCCGGTATCCATTGCCTCCTTCTTTTATAATTATATCATTTTTAAACAAATGGTGGTATGGAATGATGAATAATTTCCCCATACTCCTTTGCAAGTAGATACAGCCATATGACTGAGTTCTGCCCAGGGAGCTGTAACTTCAACAACTTTAACTGTCATGTGGTAACTGGGAACCTTCCTTAAAATTAAAAAAAAAAAAAATTCTAAAAAAGTGATAATATGCACACTTTTTAATGTTTTTACTTTGCTTCCTATATCCTGCAGCTTGAAATGTGGTTTAATTCACCAGAACTCTACTTTAGCTTTAAGGGACATAGCCCCTACCCTAGGAAAGAAGAAGTGGTGAGCTGGAAGGAGCCCAGATCTTTGGGAGCTTAGTATAGTCAGGCCCTCTTAGCAGTATTATTCATCAAGTACCCATCACCATATACTTTTCGAAGGGAGAAATAAACTTTAATATTCTTTTTTTTTAAGTCATCCATGGATCTTTTATTTTATTTATTTATATGTGATGCTGAGTTTTGAACCCAGGGTCTCAGATATGTTGGGCAAGCACTATACCATTGAGCCACAACTCCAGCTCCAACTTTAATATTCTTCATCCATGGTCATTTGGAGTTCTTCTGTTATTTGCAGTCAGATTTAACTCATGTTGATGTATCCTTCAGGTCTCACTCAGTGACAATAGGCAAAAACCCTCAGGCCCAGCCAACAGCATCATTCTAACAGTTTCCTACCTCCTCATCCCTGATCCTGCATTCTCACTCCTCTTCATGATGGAACTTTCTGGTAAACTAACCATTATTTATTTAACTTAGGAAGTTTATACAAAAATGTAAGAAAAATCAGTGTCCTGTCTACAACAGTTCAAAGCAAAGACCTAAAATGCTATATAGAGATTTTATTGCTTGTATTTCCCTAATTCCAATTAATACTTGTACCTACGAGCAGATTCATGCAAATGCTGAAAACGTCTGTGTGTTTTGCTCTATGTGCTGGTGCCTGTGCCCCTGGAGAATGGACCCTTCAGCTGCACTGCCAAATGTTGCCTTCACACAGGTGTCGCTGCAATGGTGGCTGCAGTTGTTATCTGAGCTGCTATGGCTGCAGCTGGAAGAAGAGATTCCAGAGCAAGCAAAATCTGAAAAGAGCTATTCTAATGCATGGAGACCATCTATTCCATCCTTCTTTGAACTTCTTATCAAACACCCTTTGATATAACGTTCTGGGTTTAGAGTAATTCATTTCACATCTGTTTTTATGTAAAGCCCTTTATTCATCAGATCCTGCAGGATGACTGTAAGGGTTGAGCTGTAGAGGGAATTACAGTCCCAATTTAAATGTAATTTTTTAAAAAGAGAGAGAAAGATAAGCTGATATAATTAATATTTCTAACATGGAACTACTGGGGACAAAAGATCCAGAATGCTAATGGTGCTTATCTCTGACTAGTGAAGTTATAAGTGACTCATTTCTTTTTATTTTCCAGATATCCTAAACAAACCTTTGCTACTTTTGAAAACAGGGAAAAAAATGAAAACTCAAGTTTCTGAAATGCTTGATGAAATGAAGAAAACCTACAAGAATTAAAAATACTAGAAAAATCAACATGGCATAGAAACTAAGAGCAAATAATAGATCAACAATTCTCATTTATCTGCATCTCAGGAAGGCAACATAGCATATAGCTGCCTCAAAGAGCAAATAAGCCAAAGGTCCATTTCCCTTTGGTTAGTTTTGAAACACCTGTGCAATTAACCTTCTGATCACTTCTCTGAGCCTTTCAACCTCAGTTTCCTCCTCTGTGAAACTGAACCTAGCCCTCAGAGGTGCTAAGACTGAAAATTTTTGTGAAAGTGCCTGGACCTCAATCTCTAGCAGATGAATACTCGGTTCACATCATTGTAATAGCAGATGTTCAATCAATTCACGAATTGCTCTGTGAGTGCACACTGTGAGCATCAATGCTGTGCAGGAAACAAAGATGAATGAGAGAGCCACTATGCATCTACAGACAGCACAATTGAGTTGGATAGATGAGACACATGTCCAAATAGTCATAATGCAATGTTCCTCATAAGAGAGGTACAAAGTAGGATGAGTTACCAAGGCAAATTAACAAAGGTTTCACCAGGCAGAGTGTTCCCTAGCAAAGCAGTAAAGAGTGGTTTGGTGAAGAACTGAAAATTCTAAATTCCAGAGCTGGCTGTCCCACCAACTATGTGACCCATGACAGGGTTACAAACCTTCTATGAATTTCAGATTATTTTTCCAATTAGGATGATTTCCCCAAATGCTTCCTATGATAACTTCTGCTTTTATAATAAATACTGATAAAATACCTTGTGCAAGAACTGATCTAATTTCTTCATAGCTGTAGATCAGATAAAGACTGCATGTGTGCCTGGTTTCGATCACATGGGCCTGGTGTGAAATATACATATTTAATCCTCATATCAATTCTACGACACACATACAGTTGTTATTATTTCCATTTTCCAGCTGAGGAATTGAGGCACATAGAGATAAAGCAAATTCCCTCAAGTCACAAAACTAAGGATTCAAACCCAGGCACTAGTGAATCTCTGAACAGTTTTTACGATTTTATATCAAACTATAAAGGAAGGAATACTTTCTAGAATGGAAGTTTATCATGAGCAAAGGCATAAGAAGTAGGCAAGCCAGAAAGTTTTAGGGAAGTAGCAACCCAACACCCCAGAAAGAATAAACTCGAAATACATGAGTCGGAATTCTTATTCATTTTCTGGCCCTGATAAAATCCATTAAGTATGCTAATCCATGATTATCTACATAGTAAGAATAATAACATGGTCTTTGCAGGACTAATGTAAAGATCAAATAAAATAATACATATAAGGTGCTCAACAAAATCTGGCACATGGTGGGTACCTAATAAATTGAAACTATTTTACTAGTAATGGGTGAATAGACTAGATTGGTCAACTCATAACTCAGGATAAGGTGAAAATGGGACAATAGTGGCTACAAAGGTAATTAGAATACAACTTGGGAAGATCTTTAATGCCTGGCCAGGAAGTTTGGATTTTTTTTACAGAGTCTTTAGAAATTTTCGAGGAGACATTTTGTATGGCTGTAAACAATATTAAACTCATTTGAACTTCCTGAGCATTCACTTGGTGGTCAGAGGAAGATAGTTCTGTCAGAGAATCACAAGCTAAAATACAAAACAGTATGAAAAATGACACACATCCATTTACAAGACCCAGATTACTGGGTTGCTGAACTTTCTGCATAGAAAGATTCATTATTAAATTCTGCAAGTGTCAATGTCTAAAAGGCCGTTTTGAGTCTGGTTTTAAAGGTATCCCACAAAGTCCAGAAAAGAAAAAGACAGAAAGAAAGAATAAGCTAAATAAATTTTTAAAGTTTGAAGTCAACCCATTTGGACACTTACAAGTTAAGAATGAAGATGGAGTCAGGCAATTTCACCAAATAAACAACCAACAGCTATTTAATGTGGGATATATGCTTTACATTTTGCTAAGGATTTGCATACTTTAATACCATCTTCATAGCATACCCATAGCTAAGTTTTATGACTTTTTTAAGATGAGAAAACTGAGGTTCAGAGGCACGAAGCAATCTGTCAAAGCAAAGTACACAAAGAAACTGGGTGGAACCAGGATTGAAAACCTACCTCTGTTGTTCTATTGACCACCAGACCTACTACTACCACAACCGCCACCTCTACCCACGTCTTCAGAACCAGCACCACCATCACAAGGACTAGTACTACCATCATCACCACAGGACCAACCCAGACACAGCCTCTAACACCATCACTGCTACTATGACTATCACCACCACTACCACCATCAAATTCCACAAATACCGACACCACCTCCACCTCCATCACTATCACCATCTCCTCACTGACACCACCATCTCCAGCACCAACTCTCACTTCTGCTTCCCAGAAAGATTAGTTTCTTTATAGTCAAATCTCCTTCCAGGAAAAAATAAATCGTGTTCGTCAAAACTCCTAGAATAAATTTCTTTCCCCACTTCCCACCCCCCACCCCAGAGCAATGGTCCTGAACATTTCCACTACAGAGAGTAGCTAGGGTAGTTTTAATATCAAGAAAACCAAAATTGGTCCCATTTTCTGTGGTCATGCAGTAATGCATTTTATAATCTAAACACATATTTCCAAATTTTTAAAGAATGGAGTTGTACAAGGTGAAGTGCATATTTGAAGGGAATGTTCAAAAGCCTTGTTACTTAAAAGATGATCCATAAACCAACACCCCCCGATACCATCACTGTGCAAGTTTATTAGAAATACAGAATCTCAGGGCCCATCTCTGGACCTGACAAACAGAATCTGCATTCTAACAAGATCCCTGGGTGATTCACAACACATTAAAATTTGACAAGTACCACTCTAAATCCCTTAAGCCTTAAGTCTAAACCCTTAACTAAATTCCTTCTTCTATTTTTCTGCATGCAATAGTGGGTGATGTTTCTGTGTCCATTTTTACAAAGACCTCAACTCAAACTTACAAGAAACATAAAAACATTTCCTCCTATTTTAAAACAGCAGTTTTCAAGACGCTGGGAATCTCTCTGGCTCCTCACCGAGTGACAGAAATGAAAACAGGTATTCTTTAAAAAGGGAAAGGCCAGCTGCGTCAAGTAGGAGGAGAAATTTTAAGTGCGTGGGAAAAGAATATCAGAAAAGGGTTAAACAACAAGGTAAAATAGAGAGAGATATTTGAAGAAAACATTCTTTAAATAGAGCAGGAATGAGGAGGACATGGGAAAATACTGCCCCCCTTTGAAGTAGAGAAGGGAAAGCTGGTAAATGCTGATGCTAAAGTGGCTGAGGCCGTTAATGAGGTTCTGAGGATGTGATTTCACTCCCCTCTCCCCAATATATACAGTCATCTGTAATCAAATTTATACTCTGTAATCAATTTTTAAGAAGGACAACCTGGGTGACGAGGGTAGTTTAAGAATCACCCCAGGGATGAAACACCTGCTCACTCCTAGTCCCTTCCTCCCGCAATCCTTTCCTTGTCCCTAGTCAGGTTCTTTCCCTTTGTGCTGAATCTCTCTCTTTTTTCAGTTTACACCTTTGAAATATTTGTGCACCCTCGTCACCTTCCTCCCTGAGTAACGTATGTAATTAAAATCAATTTCCAAGGTATTTATAGATGCCCACCATCAGCTTATTCTTCCGTCATTTAGAATCACAGGATTTTAGAACATTAGGGAAGCCTGCAAGAGTAAAGGGCCTTCTTGGTCTGTGGCCCTTATAAATTTGTATCTCTATTTGCTTCCTCTCTGCTCCCATCAGCCAAAACTGGTCCTGATGGAGCAGCAGATTCCAAATTCCATGAAAACATTTTCATACCTTTTATGTTTCCATTTTGGCAGTTGATTTAATTGCTTCCCTCCCTATTTTTATTTTACCTTTAAAAAATTTCTTTTCTCAGTGTTTTATACTACTGTCCCTTAAAATGCCCCAGCCATGAAAGTTATCACCAAAATAACATTTCTACTTAAACCATGGACTGGAAAGAATCTGTTATAAACGTTTAAACACAATATCCAAAGAAAAGTTGTGTGGACAATATATTCCACTGTTATGCAATTTCATTCATATGTATTTACTATGCAATTTAAAATGTCACCTCTTATTTTGTAGTGAAAAAGGGAAATTCTATTTCTGGGACATGCACGGCTCTGTGTTTTTAACACTCACCCACCCACAGCAGAGTCTGTTAGTGCCAGAGTATTAGATTTCAGAGACACGATAACTAGTAAAAACAAATCTCTTCCCAGGCAGAATTAATCCCTTCTCTTCTGAGCTCCCAGGGCACTGGAATATACTTCTGCTGCAGATGTTTGAATTATTATTACTAATTGTTTAAATGGTCTGCCTCCTCCATTAGCCTACTCCGCTGGGAAGGCAAAACCCCTCTTTCTCAGATAGCTAGGGGTTCAGTTTGTGTTTCATTGAAACAAACCTTTTTTGAAAGATTTTTGTTTTGTTGTCATTTTAAAACATATGCATACATATAGAATTGCCTATGAATGTAATTTTATGCCTCACTATTTTTTTTTATCTGTAAGCAAGCTTATATCTGTGCTGAGTAATTACTGAACAGGGGCTGGTCGCATATATATTAGTACACAGTCACACGCCACTTAGCGACAGGACTTGTTCTGAGAAACACGTCGTGGAAAGTTGATTTCGTTGCGTGAGCATCACTGCGTGTACTTACACAAACTAAGGTGGCGACAACATCACTAGGTGATACAATGTTGTGGGACCACCATCATATACGCAGTTCATCCATGACAGAAATGTCATTCTATTGGTATGTGGCTATTTGTGTTAGACGGCCTGTGTTACAATCTTGGCTACTTTTTCAAAACACTTAACCCATTAAACATCTTCTGTTCTATGGGAATAATAATTGTGCCTACCTCATAGAGTTAAAATGAGATAATGTATTAACACATACCTAATAAGATGCCTGACACATAGTAGGTGTTCAATAAGTCCAAGGCAATAAAACTTAGTTTTTTTTGTATTAGAAAATGGAAAACTAGAAACAGCAGATATTTAAGACCAGCTTCGCTTTAGTTCTAGAAAAGTTATGCATGCTCTTGCATTTTAGCACTCTGCCAACATACCCTAAGACAATTTAAGCTCAAACATTAGTGTTATGTGAGGTTTTTCTCTCCTAATATAATTTAATATGAACTAGCTCTAGAAGTACAGAAAATTATGGTTACTTATCTCATGCCTGTCTCCCAGATTCCCGAGCACTGACTAAATACATCTAAATTACAGAGAGCCTTTTACAAAGACACACATGGCATACACATTCATAATCACAAGATGAGTAGATTTCTGACCCAAATCACATTTTAATTTTTTTTTTAATAGTGGGTGCAAAGCAGCACTGTATGAGAATTTTCCTAGAGAACTCAGAGTGTCTATCTCCGTTTTATCCACATCTCAGCTCAAGAAGAACTTGCCCTGACCAACCTAGGGAAGCACTACCCCCCATGCCTCCAGTCCTGATTTTCATAGCATTGTTAGAATCTAAAATTAACAATTTATTTAATTTATTTATTTGGCTTATTATCATCTCCCTCCTCCCACCATAATATAAGCATTTTGTGTTTAACTATTCATATTTTAATTGAATGAATGCATGCATGCATGCATATGTTTGTTTCTGCAGTTTTTCTCCTGGTTCCTTGGTTTCTCTCTAAAATTATATTTAGAAGACAGGAAATAAATGGATATTTCCCAACTTCATCAAAGTGCAATAATTAGTTTCCATTGCTACTTAATGGTGTATGCCCCCACCATCCCCTCCTAGTCAAAGTTATTTATTCATCAAGTTAACAGTTAACCCAGGTAAAGTTTATGTAAGTACAATCTGGAAAGACACTTCCTAGTTCAAATGGAATTTGTTTTTTCCCTGCTAGGAAATATACAACTGTGTTGCCCCTATAAGAGACAAAAAGAGAAGAGAAACTTACAAATATATCAGCTCTTATTTCAGGAAAAAAGAGGTGAAAAATCAAAGCAGGTGACTTCCTTCAAAAAAGCATAATCTATCAGGCCAAAGTTCAAATTGTTTCAAAAGGAAAACATGTATTTTTCACCAACGTGTATTATTATTCTCCCTGTCATGGTGAGGTCTATAAATCTGTGAAAAGTGATTACATAAAGGATAATCACTAACTACTGTCTGTTTTGAAGGAGGCTACCAGAGGAAGAGACAATGGTCCTCATTTAGATTGTGGGCTTCTTGAGGGTGGGGGCTGTGTACTACACCCTTTGATCTCCCTCAGGGAGCCTAGTCCAGTGAGTTGTGACATAGATATATTAAGCATGCATTAAACTGCCAATGCATATGCATGAGGGACGTATTTCAAAGTAAGGAAAGCTTTGCTGAGAGTTTCTAAAGCTAGGAATTGGGCTTCTGAAAGAGGTCAGGAGTTTTTTCTCTAAATTCTTTCAAAAAGAAAACAAACTCCGATCCATTTAACAGGCAATTTTTTCCCCAAAATAGAACTAAATGACTTTTCTTCATTCACTACAGTATGATTTTCCTTTACATTTACCATATTGAACAAGAATGGGGTTTAGTGGACTTAGTCTTTAATAAAAGTCTTTAATAAAAGTAAATCTTCCATTTACTGCAATTGAAAAACATCAGTGATTTTTATGGAAAAGTCACTGGATTCCAGAAACACAAAGTGTTTCTAAACTAAAGTTTGGAAGTGATATGGTTCAAACCCTAGTTTTGCAGATGAATAAACCTTGTTCTGAAGAAATAGAGTTGAGAGGTCACAAGACCTGTCAATAGTGAGTGGCAAGACTTTGCTTCCTCAGCCATGAAGGTGGAGGTTTTGGAGAGAGAAGAGGACTTGGCAGTTGAAGGTTGTTCTTTAGGATCCAAACATGGAAGACAAGATTGACAACAAACTTCTTTTCTGTAAATTTGCCCAAAGGCAAAAATTTTAAAACAGGGACAGAAGGAAAGCAGCCAAGTCTTATAAAGACAGGGAATTTTAGCCTTGAATAATCAATGAAAATACCAGAAATGTATGATTACCAAATTTGTAGATGCTCATTTCCTGAGTGTCTCTTTGATGAACCAAATTTATTTGAAAATATAAGGTATTCTATTTGAAGAGTAGTTTATTCTAATCAAATGTCTTAGGACATTTTTGATTATGACCCACAGCAAGAAATATATTTCACTTTGTCACTCACTACATACATGTATAGAAATGAGAAATAAGTTTCTGGAAACCATACTCATGCTTGTCAAATATGAGTAACTTTGCTATTTTCTAATTCTACTTCACTTCCTTTTTAAAATGTTGCTTGTGTCCACTAGGTTGATTTCAGGTCTCAATAACAGATCTAACAGTTCCAAAAACAATGCCAATTTCTCTTACTAGACCAATCCCATGTTAGCATCTGCCCTCCAAGGGCTTACTGTGCCCACACAGAAAATATTTGGAAAAGTAATAAGACAGAAACAGAGCTATAGTTCTGAAAATCCAAGTGCTTCCAAAAGGTGCACAATGACTGTAGTATTCAGTGAATTTCTGTTGCATACAAAGTCAACATGATCCTCCTAAGAGACCAGAGAGCCTCATCCCTGAGCCCAGCTCTGCTGTCACCTTCCCTGAAATCTTCTGTCTACAAAGAATTCTCCTTGTTCTCTCCAAAATTATTATGAACACAATTAGCACTTTTAATTAGACTAGGTTGCTTAAGCTTAGACCACACAACCGCTTAATGCTTTATCCATGCTGTTTTTCTCACTAATTTTTAGACTGTGGAGTTGTGGTTAAGGGCTGTTACCCATATATCTTCAGTGGCTTTACAGATCCAATCCTGTACTGCTCTCATGATATGGATTGGCATTATCAGTAAAGTAGTATGCCCTCAGATTAACCCACAGCAGAAAAATCTCTATGTGCCTGTTCTATACCTAGTGCTGAGGGCGGCAGCACCTTTTGCTCAGTGATAATCTCCCAATTCATTGTAATTTCAGTGATTTGGGATACAACAGAGAGAAATTCTCAATGTTTGTCCTCCTGGCAATTGACTATAAAACATACTTAAACAACTTCAATAATCCTCTGCTGCTTGATTCCAAAGAAGGTAATTAATATTCCAAAAGATAATTTTTAAAGAAGGGCAGGGTCAGGTGTTAGCTGGTTAACAGCAACTTGGAGGCAGGGAGCTATTTAACCTCGGACAGTTGTTAAAGCATGGAGCGAAGATTTGTATCTACATCCTGAGTGTGGAGAGTCACTTGTATGGGTTTTGTTTATGTTACTCCGTGTGTGTGTGTGTGTGTGTGTGTGTGTGTAAGCTTCCTTCTCTCCCAAATGCCCAGCCTCTTTTCCTTGTCACATTTCTTCCTGCTAACAACATCATTCCCACTTAGATCCAGGGAATGTGAAGGGATTGAATCTTCCCCTGCAGAGGGGCGGTGCCTGAGAGCTTGAATGCTGGTGAGTCACATACAACCCTCTTGGTCACCAGACTGAAGGTGGCAGGGAAGGGGGGCCATATACAGGAGGGATCTGGAAAGACAAAAACCCCTGGAATGTCTGGTGGGAGAACTGATCTGTCCTTGAACTGTTTCCATTGGGACCCTAAAAGTCCCTAACCACACATATTAGGAGTCCCTGTAGTCCCTTTGGTTGGGGAATGAGGGCTCACAATAGGATAGGGGCACACACACCTTTTGCCTAGAGTCACTCTTCCAGCGAAAGGTTCCAAAGATGGGTGAGTGAAGGCTGTAGCCCCATTCAGAGAACATCTCCATCTGGGTCACCTGGAGCTGCCCCGTGCACTTAAGAGAACCTCAGACTGCCCAGGAAAAGTGTACGGTGTTGTCTGTCGTCTGGTTTTCCTCCCGTTCTGTTGTATTTTTATTTCCTTTGCGGAGGAGACAGTATTGGTAACCCCGACGGTGCACAGTCACCTTGCAGTCCCGGGACGCACGGGATGCTATCTTCATAGCCCCACACCGCTTAAACAGAGTTAGGAAAAAAGTGTCTGAATGCTGCCTTGCTGTACCCAGCTGTGGGCTAAAGGAGGTTGAGGGCAGGCTGTCCTTGGAACCAACTTGCCTGCCTCCCAGGGTGCGCCTGCCAGCCCCGGCTGCGCCCTGCCTGGAATCAGATTGTCCCGGGCTCCTGCTGGCATCCAGGACTTTAAAGGGGGAAGAGGAGTCGCAGTTTTCAACATCAAGTCAGACCCCCTCTGTCTCCCCTCTCCGTCCTCGCTGCTTTCACTCACCCTATGGTACTGTGCCCACCTGCATCCCCCCTGGAGGGCACTCTTCCCCCCAAATTAATCTGAACCTCCAGCCATCCAACTCTGAAAGATTTCCCAGGGCTTTCCGGACACCCACAGTGTCTCTTCTTATCCTTGCTTCCCAGCTCCTTTTTTCTACACTCCAGCTCTTGGCTAGCTTCTAAAGCTCATCCCACCTCCGTTCCCAGTCATTACCTCGCCCCACTACCAACCTTCTCTCCACGGGCTCCTGAGTGCTGTCCCCTGAGTGACCACAGTAGGAGCAGGGGTAGGGTTCTCTGGGGTAGGGTTCTTTTGGAAGCTTATCTCCCTCCGGAATTTGCATCCTCCGGGGAGGGGACAGGGGTCCCAGAAAGCCGTCTCCAGGGGACAACAGGTTATGAATCTCCCAGCCCAATCTGTCGCCCCCCACTCCTTCCCTACTCAAGGTCTAACTCGAGTCCCTCGCCTGCTTCCCCTGTTTCCGCAGCGCCGGAGTCTCGGGGACTTGTAGGGTGAGCCCCAGCTTGGACTGGAGCTAGGCAGCCAGCGCGAGCGCAGCCCCTCTTCCGGGCCGGGCTGAGGGGGGCTGGCGCGGAGGCGCACGGAGCTCACCGGCTCGCCCCTCCCTCTCCTGGGACCCGAGGGGACTGACGCGGGAGGGAGGGTCTGAAAGGGGGGGGGTGGCTCTCATCAATTCCGCTGCCACCTCCCTGCTGCCTGTGGGGAGGCGGGCGGGCGGGCGCGCGGGGGTGGGGCGGGAGCGCGGGCGAGGATTAAGACTCTTAAGTCGGGAGAAGTTTGCGCACAGCTTCACTGCGGGGCGAGCGAAGGCTGGCGCCGCGAAGGTGAGCCTTCTGGACTTTGGGGAGGTAGACAGCAAGCATGGGGAAAGGAAAAGGACTGTTGCCTTTTAGCCTATAATACAACCTGGGGCTGGGTTTAAACCATCACTTAAGGCAGAATTAAAGTGTCAGGAAATCGAGAGGGGGATTGGAGAGGGAGAGCTCAAGACTAACGCAGTTTCCTCTCACGTCCAACTAGGAAAGCCAGCCCCCCAGACGCCGGGTGGGCTGCGCCTCGCGGGGCGCCAACCTTCCCAGGTTGGAGAGGTGCGCACGTCCGCACCTCACCCCGAGGCTGGCATCTCCTGTCCGGGAGACGGGCGTTGAAGCTTGAGTTCCTGAGTCTCTGGAGCCACCACCTTTCCATCTACTGAGCTGTGCCCTGCCGCCCAGTGAGAGAATTCTGGTAAGGAGGGTCTGGGAATGACGGGGACTTAAAGCTTTGGGGGTCCCAGGGATGGCTAATTGTGCATCTTGCTTTTTTATTGCAAAACTGCAGTTTTGGCTTGTGATGTTAGAGGTTCACTTTACCTTGATTAAATCAAAAATAGGTATCCTGGGAGGGTGTTGCAAACTTATAATTTCGTGACTTTTACAGTGTTGTTAATATCAATTTCCCCTTGAAAGTTTCCTCTCCGGTTTATTGGACATAACAATGACGGGGCTTAAAGTTGTAGATTTTTCTCAAAAGGTGTTTATTAACTAACAAAAAGATAACATCAGCATCTATAAGATGTGTCATGTTGTTCTGAATATTGGAAATGAGTACAGTAGTGAATGGAGTTGCTTGTTTAGTCATGTTTTACAGAGAATTATTTTCCAACAATCATTTATGCATAGCAGCCATTCTTCACACCTATTAGGAAAAATATGTTGTGTGCATAGTTTCCAAAAGAGTACTCTTTTTCATGATGCTCTTTCCAAGTTGGGGTGAAAGACATCAAGAAAATCTTCAACAAATTAATTCCTCTTCCCGAAACATTCATTTTCCTTGAGGTTCAAGGAAATCCAAAGCAAAAAATCAACAATCCAATTTCATTTTTTAACCTATCAAGCTGACTTTTTTTTTTAACAAATCTACCTAGGAAAAGTTCTATCTAATATTATCTAGCTTTAATATTTTGTGATATATGCAAGACTCTTAAGATGCCATGACCTTCAGGAGACTATGATCATTTTGTGGCTGTAGTTAACCTGAGCAAAGTCATCTAATCAAGTTTTTTTAACTGAAATTATTGGATAATTTAAAGTTCAGTGTTCAAAATAAACCAATTTGATAGTGTCGTTCGTGAAATTAGTCTTTCAATAGCAGAACATCCAAGTTTGAGTGTGTCTTAAATGATCATAAAAAACAAATATTTTATACATCGGGGCTGACTGGCTTACCATTAAGATCAAAGTCGGAATGCTTTTTGTGCTGTGGGATTTATAAAGCATAATTTATGATAGGATGTCATTAGCCTATATGTGTTCAGTAGTTAAAGAACTCAACTTTAGTTGAAATTGTTGGTTTATACACTAGTATTCATTATGAAAAGGACTAAAATGATTAGATTTGCCACTGATACAGTTTGAGTTGGTCACTCAATGTATTAACAGCCCCAAACATCTTCAGCCAGCATTTGTTCTGGTTGGAAAACAATGTCTCTAACCTATAGTTAATATGGGGAACTAAAGCCACAAAAATAATATTCAGTTATATTGTAAAATGTTCTAGGATAATAAGCATGAAATCCTCATTATAATTGATTCACAAAAATATATAAATAATCTTGGAATTGTATTGTTTCATGATGCTTGGAGTTGAAAAAAATTAGCCGATACAAATATGGCTTCTCTTTCCCATTTTCTTATATTTTTTAAACTTGGATGATGAAGGATGGTAGATAGATAAAGATTGCCTTTGCTTTAATCAGTTGAAGGAAGGAGCTAAATATTAGTGTAGGTGTGCCATGACGGCTCTATTCTTGGTGAACTTCTTGGACCCTTTTTAATAATACTTTAACATGAATTAAAATATTTTCTACTGTTGTTTTTATTAAATAAAACTGAAATGGGAATACGAGACCGGTGATATTTGAAATGACAACCTAAGCCAGTGTTCTCAACTGGGGCTGCAAATTAGAATCAATGGGAGAACTTTCACAAAAATGAATGCTGACACTACCCCGAGCCAATTAAGTCAGAATATCCAAGGAAAGGGTCTGCATTTTGATGTATTTCTTTAGGTGATTGTAATATGCACCTGGGACTATTGGTTTCCAATAGGTTTGATAGCCTGTTAAAGTTGGGGGGGGTGTCTTGATGGACATAAATCATGTTCCTTGTATTGCTGGTCTGATCTTTGGTTTTGATAGAGCCCTTTATTGTCAGAGCATACCGACAAAAATAAATGTTGCTTGCTGTATTGCTTGCCCAATTTTTCCATAAGTAATATGTGTATATAAAATACACATACAACTTGATTTCTGAATTAGAAGAGAGAGGTCTTATTTGATGTGAGATATTTAAACCATTATGGCTTCCAGGAAAAACATTTTTCCTCCCCAGAAAACAAGCTATTGAGTTTGAAGCTTATTTGGCCATCTAGAAAATGCTTTAGCTCTAGGAACTCTAGCTCTAAGAGATATTAAAAATAATGCTTTATGAAACTGAATTTGATCTCATTTTACTAAGACATATGATGTGTAATGTACACATATGTATCTTTTTGAAAGAAAAAAAAAGGAGAAAAATGGTATTATTATTCTTGGCATGCCAATTAACATATTCTGGGTGCCAATTATGTTGTAGTATTGTCACAAAAATTATGATGTACAAACTCCAACTGCGCTTATGAAGCTTATGAGGACAAGCTATTACTCTGATTTTATATGAGGAAACTGAGGACCCATTGGGTTAATGAATTTGTTCAAAACCACAAACCAAGTAAGTTAAAGATGTATTGGAACCCAAGCCTCCTTATTCTGAAGTTTAGTGATGTAACAAAACATGCATATCTGCATGTTTGTATTTTATTTTAATTTAAGGGCAGTTGTATTGCATATTTGTAATTTTTTTTTTAATTTAAGGGCATTATTTATTTTAAAACAGTAGAGGTTAAAAGCACAGATTCTGGCACGGCTCTGCTCGGGTTTGACTGCTGACTCTATCACTATCTACCTGCGTGATTTGGGCAACTAATTTAGCCTTTCCTTCCTTAATTTCCTTTGAAAATGAGGAATTTCTTTTAGTGAGAATTTAATGAGTTAATGTTCGTAACGTAACCAGGAAGGTGCTTGGTTCATAGTAGGTTCTTTGTAAGTGTTACATATTTTTAAATGTCATTTCTCAGAAAACACATTTTGGTTGTTTATTATATGGCAAGCATTCCTCTAAGCCTGATGATAAACAAATAAATAAGTTATATCCCTGTCTTCAAAGATTTTGTGTCCAGTAGAAAATGATCGATGCACAAGTAGAATGATGATTCCACTCAAATATGGACTTACATCCATTTTAATTATAATTAAGAGCATGATTTTGTATGACAGCTATGGGCTTTTCAAAGTTAGTATGATCTTCCAGAGCTCCATATCATGAGAATTATAAAACCAAGTGATAATGTTTTATGTTGTCACAATAGTATTCATTGGTTCCAATTTTATCAAAACACAGAAAATCATATTCCCATGTATTTCTGGCTTTGATTTTTGAGGTCAGAAACCCAGTAATATGGAGAGGTTTCAGATCTTTTTATTTTTATTTTATAAGTGAATCATGAGAAGGGGATATTGGGGAAGAATCACTAGAAAATGTCATTGGAACCTTATACTCAATGCATCTGAGTACAATTTTCTAGAATTTTTTTTTTTAAATCTGCTTGGAATGGAGTTTTGCTTTTGTTTTTTTTTTTTTTAAAAAAAAATAGTTTTTATAGAAGGAAGCATGGAACAAGGAGTACAGGTAAAGTCCCTAACACAGGGCGGCTGACTCGGCAAGACATACCCCACCGGAGCTGGCTGAGCTTCCTACAGTCTGCCTTCAACTCCACGGCTGCCCGATACCTGCAACCTGTGGATGCCTGAGGTATAAGATTCTGTCGTGTTCAAATAAAGTCTCTCTTTATTAAAAATGGCATATGAATTAGTATTCTTTGTGCAAGAATAACACAGACACTCTAAACCTAAAGAGTTAATTCTTAAAGAAATAAAGTACCTGGTTCAGTGATATATTTCCTTTCTCTCTAATCAGTATTTAACCATTTTATTGCACTAAAATTCCTGCTTGCAAATGTATACCTCTCTTCCCTTCCATCAAGTCTCAAGGATGCTTCCAATTTTTCTGAGAGATGCTATATTTTTTGTCCTCACAGTTTCACTGCCCCCTCTAAATTTTTATTTCCATTAGCAAAATGCTTAAATATGTTCCTAATATTCAGTCACATTTAGTCTGCGTGCTGAATTCATTGTTATACAGTGTGGTCAGACTTATTTTCTAAGCTTGGATTTGTCATCTTCTATTCATAATTATTCAGTGATTGTCCAGGGACTTAGAGCCCCTCTTCAACCTGGAATTTAAGATATTTCTTGATATAATTCCATTTTATCTTTCCCATACATGACAGGTAAAAGACCTCAAGAGCTTTCTAATTCTGATTCTGGATCTGTAGTCATGCCAGAAAAATTGACTCCAGATTTGAGGTTCATTTTTCACTTTCAACCCCGTCCCCTACCTCCTGTTAGCCTCAGTTTACATTCTCTTGCCTCAAAATTGGTGTGTGTGTGTGTGTGTGTGTGTGTGTGTGTGTGTGTGTGTTTATGAAGCCCTTTACATCAGTGGCTCACTTACAAAGCTGTTTTATTTTGGTCTTCATTTTGCTCTGCAGCCCTAGTCCCGGTCCCTGTCCTTTATTTGTCCAGTGGTTGGGAACTCAACATTTCAAATTATACCAACCACCATTCTTTAGAATGTATTAATCATTCCCTCCTAACACATCTAACAAATTTCCATCCTGACAGCTTTGCTCATATTTTAAAACTCAATAAATACTTACTAAATGCCTATTATGTCCTAGTCAGAGGATATTATGACAAATTATAGCTCCTGGCTTCACAGGGACTGGAAGAGACAGACACACCAACAATTATACAACCGGCTGGTACGTACAGCAGTAGAGAATGTAGCCGATGCCCGGAAAGCCTGGAGGCACAGCACCTATGGGGGCCTTGGGAAAGCTTTCTAGAAAGGTGACCCTAAAAGGGACATGATTCAGAACTGAAATGAGGAGGCACGATAAGCTGAATAAAGACAGGAAGACATGGGGTATGCTGCAGGCCGGACACCAGGTTGTAAAAAACCCTGGAGGCTTGAAACAACATGGTGCTTTGGGAAACTGCAGGTGTTTTGGTTGCTCACTGGGGTCTGCGGAGCACAGATCATGCTAAGGGGCTTGCAGACCTGCTGCGCTAATGGGGTTACATTTTATCCTGAAGACAGTGGAGGTCCTCGAAGGATCTAATGCAGGGGACTGAAATTGTCAGATTTACCATTCTGGTAAATCATTCTCATGAAAAAAGATAGGAGGGATATTAGATCAAAAGAAGGATGTTTACAAATTAATTGGTAGCCCAGAGCCTTAATGCAGTAATAGAGGGGAGAAACAATTAAGGCTACCTTATTGGGAATAGAAAAGGAAATATAACAGTCAGATGATTTTAAAGGTAGCCTTTGTAGGATTTGGTGAATTTCAGAAATTGAAGGTGGGATGAATGAGGGAAATGGCTGATTGATGAATTCCAGGTTTCTCTCACAGATAACTAAATAGATACAATGCCATTCATCACGTCCAGACAAGGAATATTTTAGAGATGGAAGATAAGAAAGTTGAATTTTGGGGAAAAATGATTTGGCTCATCCATGTATTCAGTAGAAGTAGATGTAGAAATTTGTACCTCAAGAGAGAACTCGATACTGGAGACACAGACGTGGGCAATGTACGTCTGTAGCAGCCGATGGCATAGGAATGGAGTGTGTCACAAATGGGGAAATATAAGAAAGGAAGGAAAGGAAGAAAGAGAAAAAGAGAAAGAAAAAATCAGGCAGAAAAATTAAAAAGAAAAGAAAAACATCTAAAAGAATTCTGGGCAATGCCAATTTTTAAAAAAGAAAAATGGAAAACAAGCAGGCAAAAAAAAAAAAAAAAAAAAGGGAGAGGGTAGCTTTCCGGAAGCCAGAGAGAAAGAGAGGGAGCATCTTTTGCGGGGAGCAACCAGGAGACAAGGTGGGATGAGGAGAGATCGGAGCTGGACTTAATTCAGAAGTAGTTGGGTGTGGTTGAGGAATAAATGAACGTGAGGAAATGGAGACGCCATGCACAATAATTTCAAGCGTTGGAGATGCACTCCTTATTCTGTCTTGAAATTGTAAGTCTCCTAAATTTTAACTGAAAGGCTGCTTCCTTCTTTTATCCTTTTCTGAACAGCCAGTGGCCCCTCAAACAAAATGCAATGTTACATTCCCATGTCCGTAGACTTCCCATAGGTCCGATGTGTGGGAGCTTCTGTGTGTGTGTTCACGGGTGTGAGCATGTATGCACATGTAACATATAGACCGGATTCACTTTCACGTAAAGTATTTTTCCTTTTGTCATTCATTTACTGAAATATACTTTCTCAAACTCATTATTACACTAGCATATCGGGATTAAAAAAATGCAGGTTTTATAAAACTCAACCCTCAAAGACAATGATCTAGAAATTGTAGTATTTCACATACACAAAATATTTCCCAGAATGTTTGAGTACTTGAAAGTTGTATAGGTAAATTTTTCAAGTCAAATATGCCAATTTTTGGATCACAAATTATGCCATTTTATAACTCTCTCATGGAGCTTTATTTCACCTCTGTGTTAAGAATATCTGTTAATTTTTCTTATTTTCTTACTAGATTATAAAGGACACAGTCATGCATTTATCCGATCTTCCCAGCACACACCAGAGACTCTCTTCTCTTAGTGAAATGAGTTAAAACTTATCTAAATTTGATCATAATGATGGTGCATTTTTTTCCCCTGAAGTGATTTTTTGACACATTGAAGCTTAAAAGTTTTCTTCTTTCAAGGTATTAACTAGTTGTTGCCCTCAAGCTTTGGTACTTCCTCCAAATCAATAACCCATTTATATTTGGGGCCTTATTCTACCCATTCTCCTATTTCAGGCTTGAGTTGGTGTGGACCTAAGGAGACAAGCCTGTTTTCTTTAGTGAGTGTTTAAAGCATAGCTCACATATTCAGAACACAGCATTCAATTCAAGCACGCAGAACTTTCTCCAGCATCCCTTTTATGCTTCGTTGTCACAAAGTACCTACAGTGGGACCTCCATATCTGTGGATTCCACAAGTTACTGGTTGAAAATATTTGCAAAAAATGCATTTATAGTGAGTATGTACAGACTGTTCTTTCTGTCATTATTACCTAAATAATACAGTAAAGCAACTAGTTACACAGCATTCACATTTTTAGTAGGTATTAAAGTATGTAGGAGGACGTGCATGCAAACACTATGCCATTTTATGAGACTGGAGCGTCCGTAGACTTTAGTATTCACTGGTAGTTCTAGAACCAGTCACCCAAGGATATGGAAGGACGCTATACCTCTGCTTCTCCTCTGCCTCTTTCACTAGGCTAAACTTACTTGGGTGATATTTACACCTCTGTATATACCTGGGGAAAACCCTAAGATTTTCCTTCTTATTTTCCCAATATGGACAAGAGACCTAGCAGCAATTAATTCTAAATTGCTTAAAAAATGATCGTCTGTGAGCTAACACCTCATAGACTTAAGGACAAAGGTTTAGACTTCATAATAAAATAGTAACAAAAGCAGCTACAATTCATTGAGCCCCTACTTGTGACTGAATTCAGTTATATCCAGTCACTTCATGACAATCATATGGAATATTATCAAGCCCATTCCACAGATGAGGAAGCAGACTCAGAGACTTCTAGAACTTGCCAAAATTCACGCATCTCTGCGGTGGAAGAGCTGGAACTCAAATCTAAGTTTACCTAAGATCAAAAGACTGTGCTCACTCTGCTATCACAGTTAAAGGGCATTTGATGGTGACTTAGAGATCTATTTTATTGTCTTGGATGGTTGGAGCCTTTAATAACAGATGGGATTAGGAGTTCCTCCTCATTGACATTTCAACCAGTCTCTCTGGAGGCTTTCAACCTCTTCAATCCCACGGGGTTGCAGGAGCTTTGACTACCTATAACCAAGTTCCAGCCCTTTGGAATGGCTTGAAATGTCCAGGGTCACATCTATCTTAAATGAACATTCCAGATAGCAAAATGCATAAACAGGATATTCCTACACAGCAATAAAAATTGCAAAATGTGATACAGTTATAGAATTTTAGGTTTCCGTTGTCTGACCAAATCTATGTCTATTAAGTAGTTATTGTTCATTAATTGTAAACAGACAGATGTTTGGTGACGGCTAAATACGAAAACTCTTTTTCTCCTTCCATGGAGCTTCAAGTACCATGACTGTGGGATAGAATATCTTTTTAATAATAAATAATAATAACAATTTGCAAAGAAAAAAAAACAACTTCATTATTTGAGATTTCCTCTCTGGGGTGGTGTTCATCAAATCAACTCAGGCAACAAGGGAAAAAGGAAAGGCAACTTGTACTGCTGCCAAATCTAAATTTTAAATTGACTTGACTCATACATTAATTAACCTAACCTTCAGCATAATTATTTGTTTCTAACCTTAAGTGCGACAGGTAGAATTCTGGCAAGCATGAGAAGGTATCGTGAATAAGGTCGATGTTTTTGGCCATTAGAATGGGATCTCTTTAGCCTAAGATTCAAAGAAGTTCATGGCATAGAGCTGCAATAATGCAAATTGCTTTAGCACCTTCTTTCCTGGGCCTACCACAGGGCCAAAAGGTCAAGACAATATTAGAACACTTTTTCATTCCTAATATCACATAGACTGCAAAGATAGCATTAAGGCAAAACCCCAGCAAAGTGAAGGATCATTGTTGCTCGGGGGCCAGTTCAGGAAAAATAAGAATTTACTGGGTTGCTTCTTTTCCCATTCAAAATGAAAGTAATTTTATTGCATCCCATGAGGAAAATATATATTGTTGCAAATTAGATGTATTATTTTAGTGATTAGAAGGTCAATGAGAAACTTGGCTTTTCTTCTTAGCTACTGAAATATTAATACCTGGGCATATTTGAGGAGTAGGAATTTGATGTCAACAAATATCAAAATTGAAAGTTATGGTCCTGTTGAGCTGCATTTTAATTTGCTAAAGAGGCATTTATACATTTGAGGTGATGCCATATATTTTCTTGATAACTAATATTTTACCTTTATTAAAGATGAGGAATCTGACACTTTCATTAAAGAGGAGAAGCAGAATTGACATTATTCCCCCCCAGCAGGTGGTATTTCTATACCATGAGAACTCCAGCCTTCTGATGCACGTCCAGGGCTCTCCTGGCAGAGCCTAAGTTTTAAGAAGCTCTGCACATTTACAGAAAAATATGTGCCTCATGCACTTTAGCTGAACTTAGGAAGAGTGGAACACGAATAAGAGTGGCTCTGGACTACACTGTAGGAGTCAGAGTCAGCCTCCGAGTCCCCTCGCTTGAAGTACTTGAAACTCAAATTCCCTCTTATCCCCAGGCCTGAGGGAATCAAAAGCCCCAATTGTCTGAGTCCCCCAGCCTCCTTTTGCTACTGCCCCACCCGCAGTCAATTACTTTTCTTTTACTCTATTCCCACAAATACTGCTTTCTGCAGATAATGTCAGAGTACAATAAACCCTGACTCCCTTCAGGAAAAAAAAATTGCATTATCAATGATAATTATGTGTTCTTTGATCAAATGAATTTGTCTTTATTTCCAAATTTAAATCTTTATACATAAGTATGATTAAAAACTTAATATCTAGGACCTGCAAGATACCATGCACTAGGAAAATTACCTGAAAGAAGAAAGGTGCCGTGTCATTCTAACTGACTTGTGCATGATAGAGCCTCAGAAATTCAGTGATGGTATTGGGACTAACTGAACCATAATTAAACAGAATCAAGGGTCAAAATTCAATCAATACCTGAATCTCAACAAAGTGTTTTCTGATTTTTTTTTTTAAATTTTGTTGTAGATGGACACAATATATTTTATAGATTTATTTTATGTGGTGCTGAGGATCGAACCCAGTGCCTCACACATGCAAGGCAAGAGCTCCACCACTGAGCCCCAATCCCAGCCCCCCCTGTTTTCTGATCTCTAAGAAAAGCCTATTTTTTAAATTTTCAAGAAATCTTGGATACAAAATAGATTTATTGAAATATTTCAATAATAACGATCATGAAAATAATAACTAACACTTACATAACACTTACTATGAACCAGTAATGTTCTATGCCTTTTATAGACTTTAATGTGTTTGGTATTCACAGCAACCTTCTACGGTAAGTGATATAATTATCCTTTTTTACAAAAGAAGGAAATGAAGCACAGAGAGGTAAGTAGCCTATGGAAGAACACACAGCTAATACACAGTGATTTGGAAATGAAATACAGGAGATCTGGTTCCAGAATGTAAGTAAATCAGAAAAGGGAAATGTAATTGTTATGATTATTATAATGTAAAATGTCTTTCACTCCTGCATTTTTTGTCTTTGAATAGCAGGTCCCGGATTTCTCTATTTTTCTTAGAAAATCAAGGGAATCAAGTAATAACTTTCTTTGTTTATTCTAAATATTAATCTCAGCAGCTGTCATGGGACTATAATACCACACTTATAGTATTCCACTCTGCTCTGTGGTTTATCAGAAGGGGAAATCATGTTTTGCCAAGTTGACAGGCTCATTCATAAAATGACTGCTTCAATGCAAACAATCTGACTTACTACTTCAAAGGTCCAATTTCTACTGAAAAATGCAAAATGCAACTTTTAACAAAACATGGCTTTAAATAGAATTTCAAAACTAGATTTTGATTACTAATGAAAATTAGTCAGAAACCCCATGGTATGTGTGGTTTTAAAGATGTGGAAGAAAAAAAAAAAAGTGGCCCCAAAATGGCAAGTAAAAATACATTGAATTTTAATTAGTCTAAAAATGGTCAAGTTTCCTGTTCACTCATTTGGAGATGATAAACTTTCCAAGATCTATTTTGGAGCATGGCAAGTCTTTTCCATGTGCTCTGAATGGTCTCATTTCCCTGTGTGGTGACCACATTGGTACTCCTTGTACTTGTGCACCAGAGACCGGGAGGGGTCTGCCCGATACCCAAAGAAACTGTCCTTCAAGAATGTTCAGGCTACTTGGCTTTTCACAAGTGATTTCCGTTTACCATTACTATTTTTAAATTAATTTACCATATCTGCAGTGCCTTTCTCTTCTCATATTTAGTTCTTTTGTTTACATTTTAAGCCCTTTCATTTACTGTTTGTTTTTACATTCCATTGTGTAATATGTTTTGACCAAAGACTGTTTTCCCTCTACTGCAACAGCTCAGCTTAAGAATAGTGAAAGAGTTAAAGAGCACTGATCTGGAACCTAACTGCTTTACATTAAATTATCCAACTTCCCAGGAATTAGAAAATTGCTAGGACATTACTGAGCAGCCAAGATGCAGTGTTTTACCCTTCCATTTCTCTCTATCACTGTCCAGAATCTTCCACCTGGCCAGATGTCACCCAACATTAAGTCAAAGAAAGGGTAGGCTTCCAGACATAGCATGATGATGATTAGAGGACAGTAGGCATGGGAGATGAATGCACCTTCAGTGGCTCCCCAAGTTACCTACACTGATGGCCACTGGAAATGTAGACTCAGGCAAGAGAGAAGTTAAGTTTACCTGATGTTAAGCACTATCCACTGTGTCCAACCTGGAGATTTTTTTTTTTATATTGTGATATCTTTATCACTTTGTTCTTCTTCACAATATTTGTAAACAGTTTTAGAGTAAATAACACATTATTATTGGGGTTCAGATATATGCCCAACTTTGTACAAGTTATCTCATTTAGATTGCACAAAAATCTTGAAAGTGAGGTATACTTTTATCTCCATTTTACAGATACAAACACTGAGAATCAAAGAAGCTAAATAAATTAATAATAAGAAATAAGAAGCCAGGTGTGGTGGCAGACGCCTATAATGCCAGCACTCAGGAGACTGAGGCAGAAGGATCAAAAGTTTGAGGTCAGCCTCAGCAACTTAAGAGAAACCCTGCCTCAAAATAAAAAATATAAAAGACTGGGGATGTGGCTCAGTGATTAAGTGTTCTGGGTTAATCTTACCACGTACAAAAAAAGAAGAAAATAGTAGTTATAATAATTATTAATAGTAATATGTTTATCATGAGATTTGTTTAAAAAATTTTTGTACTTGTAGAGGGACAGCATGCCTTTATTTTATTTGTTCATTTTTATGTGATGCTGAGGATGGAAACCAGTGCCTCACACGTTCTAGGCAAGTGATCCACCACTGAGCTATGGCCCCAGCCCCATGAGATTATTTTTAAACTAACCTTAATTAAGGGTTTATTCTGAAGGTTCTTGGATGAATTATCCCACTTAATGCTTATGATAATTGTGGCTATTACTATTATACCCATTTTACCTCCAGGTAATAGCGAGGCTCAGAGACATCATGAAAGATCATGTACCTGGAAGCAGAGGTAGGACTGCAACTAAACACAGAGCCACCGTCTGAATCACTGTCCCACACTCCTCCTGGGGAGTCTGTTTGCTGCTCAGCCTGTGACTTTTTCAGGTCTCACATGACTTTTAACCTAAAACAGTTGTCCTTAAGCATGGTCTGATGACCTGTGCTGATCCATGCCAGGATTTACAGTGTCTGGCAGCAAAATGAAAAGGTCAAAGACAATATCAAGAGTTTCTTTCCACTAAGTGGGTTCAGTTTAAAGGATTGCACTTTGTTCTGAGAATATATGCTTCCCTTTCTGACACAAAAATATTCCTTCCTTTTATCTAATAATGTTGGTGATAGTAGATGATAGTTGATTTTCAAATGTTTTTTAGTAAAAATTATAAATTTGTCAACTTGATTGCTTCTACCTCCCACTGGGGACAATGGAAGAGGAGTTGTATTTATTTATAAAATTTAAAAATCTGAGCTCTTCTGAAAAAACAAAAGAATACTGTAATAAAGTGCAGTATCCAAAGTATATCCACTCATTTGCCCAAGATTTAAGCCTTATGCTGCTGAGTACCACTTTTTAGTTCTTAAAGAATTTTCAAGGAAGCAGATTATGCTTGAGAGAGAAGGACATGATCAGTGTATAAATAGAGTTTTACAGAGTCTCATGCTCCACGTACAAGACACTGCAC
>JAJEJO010005387.1:286082-297897 GCA_020662805.1 Glaucomys volans | reverse complement strand
TTTTTTTTTTAATTAATGAAATATTCACCCCTTTCCAGTCTGATGGGCTTAATTTCTTCTGCTTTATGGAGTAAGGCATTAACTCTTCTGTTTCTCTTTTTTTTTTTTTCAAGAAAAAATGTTAAGATATCCAGTCATAGATATGATAGCTCTTAAACTAGAGCAAAACCTTCCTCCTTGATCCCTCCCCCAAATTATGTAACACAAACCCATATCTCCAAACAAGTCCCTCCTAACTCCTACTCACTGAGTTATCCCCAGTAACCTATAATATGCCATCTCCTTTGTTGTAACAAGTCAATAAACCCAGCTTTATCTGAAGGAGAATTCTCGGTATTCTTTGGCTGGAGGCCATGTATAGTAAAAAGAGAATGTAAACAGACATAAGATCATGTGTAAAAGAGATTTCCCACACTCTAGCATGATAAGTAATGCTATATTGATAATAAAGCCATTGTATGGAGTTGGGAGTCAGGCACATTCAGATTGTGAGGTAGATTCCATTCTAAGATTCCATTCTAAGTCAAATGTCCTGTGGGTGGAGGGAAAGAAATTTATGGGAGACAAGTTATAATAAAATTTATGTGTCTCCTGAATTCATGAGAAATTTGTGATGAGTTAGTTGTGTCCACTTTAAATTCTCTGCATCAACGTGCAAATTATATATGAAATGTGGTTAACATCTCATTTTTAATTTGATGGAATCCTGGTTTCCTTACCAGTTTGGAAAACAGTCTTCAAAGATGACATCTGACTAAGGTTGAGAAATTTGGAGAAATAGAATATAGGCTAGACTTGTGTTGTTCAATCCAATAACTCCTAGCAAATATGGTTATTTATATTTATATTTAAAATTAGGTTCATTAATGTTATTTGGGTATGGTTTGTGTCCCTACCACTTCATGTGCTGACATTTAGTCACCAACGTGAAATGTCAAGAGGGTAGAAACCTAATCTGTCTCTGGTGTTTAGAGCCTAGGTCTTTGGGAGGTGATTAGAGTTAGATAAGGTCATCAGGGTAGAGACCCCAGAATTGAATCCTGTGGCATTATATGAAGAGGGAGAGACCACACACACACATCTCTTCCCATGTGATGCTTTGCAACACCTCACCTCACCTCAAGGTCCTCTAGATGAAAAGAATCAACAGGAAGTATGAGATTGTAAAAAGGGAATTTATTAGATTGGCTTATACTGCCCAAAGCTGGATAGTCCAAATGGCTGTCTGCAGCTGGAGAGCTGGAAGAACAAGCAGCTGCTCAGTAAAAGAAGCAGAAGCCCCAAAACAAGAGAGATCAGCAGTGGTACCCTAGACTGAGATCAAAGCTTTTGGAAACTACCCAGAGAATCACTGGCAGAGTCTGCTTTGGAAGAGTGAAGAAGCAAGAGTCAGATATCCTCAGATGATTGAAGCAGTAATCAAGAACTCATTCAGGAAGTGCTGAGTTGCATCTGCATCTGCTTCCTTCTTCTTCCAGCATTTATTCCATCCTATTGGGTGGTGCTGCCCATGCTTAGAGAGGGTCTCCACTTCCATTCCTATCCCACATTCCAATCATTCCTAGACATTCCCTCACTGACACACCCAGAAGTCTCTTAATCATTGGCATCTCTTAATCCAATCAAGTTGTCAATTCAAATTAACTATTACAAGTCCACCCCTTGTCAACTCGATATCCAAACATGACTCTTTACATCATACTTCATCTCCAAATCAATATATTAATAGTTCATAATTCCACCTAATATAACTATCCTTCATACAACTGAAAACATACTAGTTCTCACCCCAGAATAG
The DNA here is from genome assembly GCA_020662805.1 of Glaucomys volans. Lineage (NCBI taxonomy): Eukaryota > Metazoa > Chordata > Mammalia > Rodentia > Sciuridae > Glaucomys > Glaucomys volans. Next base: position 296,099 of record JAJEJO010005387.1, on the reverse strand, counting down.
AAGAAAACACAGAAACATTACTGATGTTAAGTCAATCAATGCTACATTACATGATGAATAAAGGGAGAGTACAAACACTTCCTCTTAATGTATGTGTAAGTATACATAAACATATTCTTAATGGAATAGGGAAGAAATATCCATGGCAATCACAATCCTCATTTCTGTTACTAGTCACATGGACGTAGTTGGTATTTATGATTACATTCTTCTACTACCCATTCTGTATTCCCTCTACCTTCAGCAAGCACCTCAGCAGGTCTTGGCTCTTTACCTGGAGGTGTGACCCACACCTTCATTCCTGAAGGGCCTGAGACATCTGTTGTCTTGTCTGGATTGTGTTGTTGTAGTTTCCCATTGACCTTCATAACAGGACAGGGAAATACCAAGAGACACTCCAAGGAATCTCCTGAACTTTAGGAGTATTCTTTCTTGCCTCCATTGTGGAATAACAGTCCAATGTCCCCTTGGCAATCTGGGTCAATCACCCCCACTAGCACCATAACTCCCTTCATAGCCTGTTGACTCAGGGGTATGAGGAGCCCAAAGTGGCCAGGGGGAAGTCTTAACTTCCAGTTTAATTAAATCATTGTTGTACCCCGTGGTTGAAGCATTCCTCCTTCTGGAACTAATATTTCTAGGCCTGCAGAGCATAAGTTTGCAGGGACAGGAAGCAAAAACTTTCCTAGTAATGGTGAGTGGCACCATTTCTATTTCTACCTCTTTATTCCTGGACCCATGAATTCTAGCAATAGGAGAGCCAGTACCATATAGTGGACACTGATTCAGAGTATAAAAGCCTTCTGAAGAACCTTTCCCCAGCCCTGCAAGGTATTGCCATGTAGCTGGTGCTGTAACTGCATCTTCAAGAGTCCATTCCATCATTCTGTCAAGTGAGCTGCTTCAGGATGGTGGGGAACATGGTAAGACCAGTGAATCCCATGATCATGAGCCTACTGCCTCACGACTTTGGCAGTGAAATTAGTTCCTTTATCTGAAGCAATGTTGTGTGGAACACCATGACAAAGGATGAGGCATTCCATAAGTCCACAGATGGTCGTTTTGGTTGAAGCACTATAAGCAGGGAAGGCAAATCCATACCCAGAATGAGTGTCTATTCTACCAAGGACAAACTGCTGCCCTCTCCATGATGGAAGTGGTTCAATATAATCAACCTGCCACCAGGTTGCTGGCTGATCTCCCCAGGGAATGATGGCATATTGGGGGCTCAGTGTCAGTCTCTGCTGCTGGCAAATTGGGCACTTAGCAGTTGCTATAGCTAAATCAGCCTTGGTGAATAGAGGTCCATGCTGCTGAGCCCATGCATAAACACCATCCCTGCCACCTTGACCGCTCTGTTCATTGGACAATGACGGGGGTGGCTGGGGAAAGAGGCTGACTGCTATCTATAGATCTGGTCATCCTATCTCCCTGATTATGAAAATCCTCCCCTACTGAGGTCACCATTTGGTGGTATTTACATGAGACACAAATATCTTCATATCCTTTGCCCATTCAGAGAGGTCTATTCACATATCTCTTCCCAAATGTCCTTATCACCAATTTTCCAATGATGTTCTTTCCAGTTCCCTGACCAGCTAGCCAAACCATTGGCTATGGTCCATGAGTCAGTATACAGTCATACATATGCCCATTTTTCCTTCCAGGCAAAATGCACAACCAGATGCATTGCCCGAAGTTCTACCCATTCTGAAGATTTCTCTTCACCACTCTCCTTTAGGGTTGTTCCAGAAAGGGGCAAGAGTGCTGCAGCTGTGCACTTCCAGGTGGTACCTGCATATTGTGCAGAAGCATCCATGAACCAGGCCCTAGTCTTCTCTTCCTCTGTTCATTGGCCATAAGGTACACCCGATGAAGCCATATGTTCATGCTGAAGGACAGAAGGTACTACAGCTGGGGTAGAAACCATGGGCATTTGGGTCACTTCTTCATGCAATTTACTTGTACCTTTGGGTCCTACCTGTACCCAATCATGTAGGTACCACTTCCACTTGATGATGGAGTGCTATTACACATGTCCAACTTTATGACTTGGTGGGTCAGATAACACCCAGTTTATGTGGGTAGCTCACATTGCATAGTAACCTGGTGGCCCATAGTCAAGCATTCAGTTTCCACTAAGGTATGGTAGCAGGCCAAGTGATGTTTTTCAAAGGGAGAGTAATTGTCTGAAGATGATGGCAGGGCCTTGCACCAAAATCCCAATGGATTTTGTGGCAAGCAGGGAAATAAATCATCCCTATCTGCCACTGATACTAAGGTCATCATCAGATGAAGTCCTGATCTCAACCTCCAGAACCGTGAGTAAACATTAACTTCTTTAATCAAGTACCTGCCTCAGGTATGTCCTCAGGCATGTCATTGTAGTCATGAAAAATGGGTTAATACAATTAAAATTAAACAAATAAAATGTGATTTCTCAGTCATATTAGCCATCTTTTAAGTATAAGTAGCTAGCTATGGCTAATAGCTGCATGTCAAACAGTACAGACACAGAGCATTTTCATCTTTCCAAAACACACTATTGGACAACATTCCTCTTGAAAGTGTCCACAAAGGATAAAAATGTCATGTGGAATTAGAGAAAAAATGAAGGATTCATGAGGTAAAATTAATTGCTTTCAAAGCAAGAACTCTTTGGGAGCTAAAAGTAAATTTTAATGAATTTCCCTTAAGCAGTTCATGCTGGCTTATAAATACATACACACCTTTTCTGAAGTCCCTTTCTCCTCTGAGAATTCTATTTATAGATATGTGAAAATTTACTGATTTTCTTCTATAAGGTAAATCAAATAACAAAATTGTTACCTTAAGTTGTGGAATACAGTTATATTAATTGGACTAAAAGTTTTGAAAAGTTATGTTCTTGTTTAGAACTCAGGGTTTTCAACTGTGTTACAGAGATAAGCCTCCATTACTTTCACCCCTGTTTCTTCCTAGAAGGGGCCCTTTCCCCTCTTGTCACTGGATGACATTTGAAGGCAAAGTAGGAGGTACACTTGTGCTTCTCATAGGATTAAGTTGAAGCTTCACATGAACCTTTATGAGAAACTTCAATCATCGATGAGGCACATATGTACAGAAACTGCACTTTGTGCTGAGTCTTTTAGATTCTTAAGGGCAGTGGTTGGTGGGGATGAACATTAGCTGGAAGAAGGAGGGTACCAGGCATGTATGGAGTATGGAGTTTTAGAGAAAAGATGAAAAATTAGTGTGAATGGGATGCAGAATGTGGATATTTGTATGGCAATTACATCAGTAAGTGTTGGTGGTGACAGAGGAGGCTGAAAAAAGAGTTTAAGGTCACCAACTATGTGTCTGTTAAAGACGGAAACTTGATATTATGTTTATATTGTCAATGCCTCTAAAGGAGCCAACACACTTAATTTCATGCCTTTGAAATAGGAGGATGAATGGATGGATGGATGGATGGATGGGTAAATGGATGGATAGATGGATGGATGGATGGATGGGGAGGATATTGAATGCATTTGGTTAAAATAAAGGTATGTATATATGTACAGATATATCTGTCTGCTCGTTTTGGTGTTGCTCCTTGGCTAGTTGAGATACTAGAAGATTTTAAAGCAGGGAAATAATATGATCAAATTTGCATTTTCAGAATATATTTCACAGTAGTATGTAGAGTGCCTGGAGTGAGAAGAAAATATAGGCAGGGCAATTACATAGGAAGTGATTGTGATATTCTAGGCAAGTGATGTTGAACTCTGTATGTAGGAAAGAAGAGAAAAAATAGAATTTAAAGTATTCTAGGCAGGGGGAAGCTTTCATCAAGCAAGGGACAAAAATATGAGAGGCCAGATGGATTTCTTCATATGGAAAAGTAACAATTTGTCCAAATAATTTCTATATTCATTCTGATGTTTAAAAAAAAGTAACTATGTGAGGAGATGAATATGCTAACTTGTCTGACTGTAGTAATCATTACACTATGTATATGTATATCAAAATATGTTTTATACCTTAATTATATACAATAAAATACAAATATCTAGCCTTATCACCTTAGCAACTTTTAAGCAACTCTCCAAACATCTGTTCTTTACCCCAACTGCATCCTCTCTGCTCCCTTAGCCCTCACTGTGCTGTGATTGCTCACTTGTATGTAACCCTTAATAATCTGCTTACACTTTAAAGGCAAATGCTCTATTTTATCCCCAGTTTCTTTATTTTATCCCCATCTACTAAGTCAGTGCCTAACTCACTTTTATAGTAGATACCAGACAAATCTTTACTGAAATAATACATGAATAAATGAACAAATCAACATCTAACTAGGGGAAATTTTTGGATCTCAAGAATTTCTCAGAAAAACAATATGGTAGGTCCTCAAAAAATTAGTCATAGAATTATCACATTATCCAGCTATCCCACTTCTGGGTGCAGTAAAAGCAGAGCCTCAAGCAATATTTGTAGACCTGTGTTATAGTAGCATTGTTCACAATAGCAAAAACATGGAAGTAACCCAAGTGCCTATCAGTCAATGAATGGATAAATAAAATGCAGTATACACAGACAATGGAATATTATTTAGCCTCAAAAAGGAAAGAAATTCTGACACATGCTACAACATGTATTAGACATTATGCTAAGTGAATTAAGCTATACATAAAAGGACAAATACTGTATGATCCCACTTAATATGTGGCACTTACTTATAGAGACAGAAAGTAGAATGTTGATTGCCAGGAGTGGAGGAGAGGGAGTATGGGAGGTTATTATTTAATAGATATGGAGTTTCATTGAGGAAAATGAAGTTTTGGAGATGGATGGAACTGATGGTTGTACAACAAAGTGAATATACTTCACATTTAAGTGTTCACTTAAAAATAGATAAAATAGTAAAAAAAAGTTGATCAAAGACTAAGTTAATCTATTAATCCTTTCTCCATTGCTATAATAAAATGCCTGGGTGAAAAAGAAAAAGAATTTCTTAGGAATATGTAGCATTCAATCAAAGTTCTGAATACCTTGAGCTAGGTTACATTCCTGAAATCATGTCTGAGTTTTCATATGCACTGTGTTCTGAGGGGTTAACACTCTTTAGAATGACTTTCTGCTTTGTTCTTTATGGAATTATCTGAAAAATGAATTTTCTAGGTTAGTTCCTTCTCTGTTCCATCTTTTCTGGAATGGAGTAGGAATGGGTTTCCCCAAGTCTTGAGAACTCTGAAGATCTTCCAGGTTCAGAATGTGGATCAGCTATTTACCAGATTTACCAGGTAACATAACATAATAAAATATCAAAACCAGAATATCAGAGTTGGAAAGCAAAGTAAACCAAACAAGTATCAAACATTCAGAGATTTGATACTCTATAGTCTACAGTTCATCATTTTGTGATGTAATCATCATTTTGCTGTTTTTCTCTACCAAAATGGGGAAAGAAATGAGTTAAGGGGAATGAGGAAGCACAATTCTCTGCAGCCTGAGCCATCCAGAAGAGGACTGATAGGGTTCCCCAGCCCCCACCTATCCCAGCATGTCCTGCATGGGCGGGGGACAGGGTTCCTGCAGAAGGGATGGGCTGGCTGTGAAATAAAAGCTAATGAAATTTATTTATCAGGAATAACCACTGAAGACAATTTTATCTTTGAAGCACGGCATGACCCATTGAGCGGTCCATAACGGTCTGCCTCTAACAAAGGGAGGAGACCCACTAGATGTATTTACAGATCGAAAGGGGGCCAGTAGGAGCTTCTTCTGTGAAAAATAGGATAAGGGGTGGAGTTAAGCAAGCCATTTGGCTTTAGTGGGTCATTCCCACATCCAGAGCCTGCATTTGAACCTCAGAGATAAGCTAAGGCAGGGTAACCTCTTGACTCAGGCAATTTAGATTAGTTATTAATAGCAGAGAGTTTGTAAGACCAGATTTTCTGCCCAGCTATGCTTAGTTCTCATTCAGGCCATGGGTGGCTTCCCACACTGACCTCTCTATCCTGGAAGCTATCAGAGTACCAGGAAAGTTCTCTACAGAGTCAGCCTGTAGTCACAGCCTTCCCCTGAGTTCTGACCCCCATTCATTCCCCAATGGAGCATTGACTCAGCCTTGTGCTGGCCATTGTGCTGTCCACAATGGACCTAGTCAATAGAAACAGAAGGAAAGTGCCCGTGGTTGCTTATTTTTATGGAAAGATATACTTGGGTGATTATGATTAAGTCAGAAAAAAATATACATCACATTTTTGTATGCCAACTAACAGCTGTATTGCAAAAATTGAATTTAAGTTTATTAAATACTGTATTGTAAACATCATGTGATGTTTTACTCATTTTATAGCCAAATTCCCTTGTTTCAAATAAGTGCATTGCCCTGAATATTGAAATAAAAATATTTCAGCACAGATTCTCTACTACTTGCTATAATGGTTTGTTTCACACTAGGGATACATAAAATATTTTACAAATCAATGATTTTAATGGAAGTTATTTTTGACTGCATAAAAATTTGTTTTTTCACAAATTTGTATTTGAAACTTCTTTGTTTAATTTATCTGAATTTAAATTCCATGATACTGCTTCTGAATATGACATTTATTAATATTTTACTGCATTTTTGTTTGTTTTGATTTCTTTTGCCCTTGGGGATTATGAGACCAAAATAAGAAACCAAGTTGTGTTATGTGCTGGTGATAACAGAGATAAGTGGTGGTGATACTCAGATATCCCAGCGAAAGAGCTCTTAAGCTCTGACAAGGCATAAAATTAACATATGATGTATGAAGGTAACAATTTACATGGGCATTGTTAGGTTACTTCAGATACCTAACACTCTCTATGCCAGAAACAAGATTCAATAACAGAGTTTGCCTTTGTTCAGTGACAGCTCATATTAACAAGCCATGAAAGAATAAGTCCACAAAGAAGGACTGATTAACATGCAACCTAAGAAAGATGGAAGTTAAAAAAGAAAGAACACGAACACAAAATTGTGTTGACTTGCCCTTCAAATAATGTCCAGAAGAAAATGTCACAAAATGCTTCATCTTAACATGCCTTTATGATGGAAATGCCTGTTATAACCTCTATGCATTCACTGTCATTATCTGATATCACAGTCATTAATACAATGCTGTGAATGCTTACAAATCTGATTCCATGTATTCAAAGTTTTCTGAAATAGATTTTCCTACAAGGAATGACAGTTACTTGATTGATGTGATTACCCCATCTCCATGAGACTTTTAAGTTTTAAATGCAAAGTATAATTTAGAATTCTGGTTTGTAGGTTAATTGCTTATAATTTGGTTTATGTAGCTCTTGGGTTTTTCTGAGCTTGAAAAACTTTGGGCACTAACAAAAACAAATTTCTGGACTCTTTAAACTGAAGATCAGACCAAGAAGCATGTAGAACATGATCCTACCCTGAATTGTCCATAATCACACCAAAGATCTTTCATCTTAACTGAATATTCCTCTGAGGTACACAGAAGGGTTAAGAGTGTATCTTCTACTTGACCTAATGGACATATTGCAAAAAGAAAACTGATGATAAAACCCAGGGTGACGACTGATGCACAAATAAAAGAAACCAGAAAACATAAAACTTCAGCTATAAAGGTTGTTTTGAGGATAGGGAGAAATTTCAAATTGATCAACTGATCTTAAGAGAAGCAGTTTTTGAATTTTGGGACTATACTGGTTATCTATTGCTAAATGATAAACTGCTTTGTTTTAGTCAGCTCTGCCTCACTGTGACCAAAATACCCAACAAGAACATGCTTATTTTGGCTCATGGTTTCAGAGATTTAGTCCATTGATGTGGGCTCCAGGTGGGTAGCATATTCCAGGGGAAGGGTCTACCAGAGTATAAGCTGCTAAGCTCATGGTGGGGTCGGAAGCAGAGAGAGAAAGGGGAAAGGTCAGCAGGAAAGATCTACACTTCCAGAGCGTACCCTCACCGATCCAACTCCTCCAGCCACTCCCACGTACCTACAGTTGTCACCTGGTTAGTCCACTCAAACTAGGATGGACTGATTTGGTTACAGCTCTCATAATCTAAGTATTTCACCTCTGAATATTCTTGCATTAACAAGGGAACTTCGGGGGGCACCTCATATCCAACCATAACATATTTCAAAACCGAATGGCTTAGAACAACAACTAACTCATGGTTTTGTGAGTTGACTAGGAGCAGTGGGAAAAGTCCTCACTTGGGATCTTTCATGGTAGCTGGAATCGGGGACATCCGAAGGCTCAACTGGATGGAATGTTCTGGACAGTTCCTTCACTCACAGGCCCAGGACTTGGCTGGGGAGCTGGTTGAGCATCTCTATTTCCTCATAACTTCTCCACAGGCTTGACTGGGTTTCCTTATACCATGCCAGTTAGGGAAACCAGACATCTCACATGGCTGCTGAATTCCTAGAGAAAGGATTCCCAGAGACCCAGAGAAAAGCTTCAAGTCTTTTTAGAACTCAGCTGTGGAAATTTTGCAGCATCATTTTTGTTAGATTGTATGACGCTTAGATGAGCCTAATGGCCAAGTCAGACTCATGGGGAGAGACAGCCAGGAGATCAGCTTTTTTCATATTAAAAATGATACACAGATGCTTGTAAAAATAGTACAAATATTTTAGAAAGGGAATGAGTGAAGAGTAGATCTTACCACTCTCATTTTCTCTGATCTCAGCTCCACATGCCTTAAAAGCAATTTTTTTTGCATTCCATCCCTTATTATAGTCATAAAGGAAAACAGTGTATTTATAGTTCAGACAATCAGTAATGATTTATTACTTCAGATAATATATGCAAACTCCCGTCTTCAAAAATGGATGAATTTATGTCTTTGCATCTCCTTTCCACACACATTTTATTATACTTTTATTTTGCTTACTTTATTGCTCTCTTCATAACTTCCAAAATACATTCAGCTCTATTATATTCCTAATTAAAAGTATAGGGTTTTCTTGACTCACCACTATTAAAATGGATGAAATGATCATACTTTATAATTTCTTACTCTATATTTCACAGTAATGATCTTACATTTATATTCCAAAGCTTATAATATTTAAAATATTATATAAATATAAATAAAAATACAGTTCTCTATGTGCATATCAATACTAAAATTTGTGGGGTAAAGACATGCAGTTTTTTTTAACATATTTTAATCACCTAACCAAATGGTATGATTGATTTTGTAGGGAAAAAATGTAATCATGTGTCATTAAATCTGGTGAATGAGAATATTTCAATATCAAAATCAAATGGATTGTTTTCCTTTAAATGCAACTATTTCCTTAAAATTAAAATCCATGCTAATTCACAATAAGTGGGGGAGGATAGAGAAGAATAAAGTTACTTTATATTGGGTAGGGGAGTGAAGGGAGGAGAACGTGTATGGGGGTAAGAAGGATAGTAGAGTAAAACAGACATTATTTCCTCATATACATATATGACTGCATCACTGATGTGATCCTACAATATACATAATCAGAAAAATGAGAAATTATACTTCATTCATGTATGATCTATCAAAATATATAAATGCATTCTACTGTCATGTATTACTAATAAGAAAAAATTGAAAATTAAGTTTAAAAATCCATTTCTTTTTTGAACCACTTCTTTTGCTGCTAATTTTAATATTTTATAATGCCTTTCTTTTCTTCTTGACCCATTCTTTCTGTTGCTAAACTCTTCCAATTCTTTAGTGATAGTAGTTTTTTTTTGGGGGGTGGGGTGTACCAGGGATTGAACTCAGGGGCACTTGACCACTAAGCCACATCCCCAGCCCTATTTTGTATTTTAATTAGAGACAGGGTCTCATTGAGTGGCTTAGCACCTCTCTTTTGCTGAGGCTGGCTTTGAACTAGCAATCCTCCTGCCTCAGCCTCCTGAGCCACTAGTGGTGGTATTTTTAAAGTACAAATTCACTTCTTAGATTCTACAGCTTCCCTGGCGGAGAGACTCCATCTTCAGCTGTCTGAGCCCTTGGACCTAAGCCCACCCCTTCCCGCGGGGACACGG
>JAJEJO010005387.1:218676-281082 GCA_020662805.1 Glaucomys volans | reverse complement strand
GGGGTAAAAATAATAACAGAATGTGTGACAGATACCATTGCCCTGTGTACATGTATGAACGCACAGATGGTGTGACTCTACTTTGTGTACAACCAGTGAAACAATAGCTATACTCAATTTGTGTTCAATGAATCAATAAGCAAATAAAAAAATAAAAATATTCTAAAAAAAAACAAATTCACTTCTTAATGCAAAAGATAATTTTGCAAGTCTTTTTATTCCCTGTGGTATGCAGCCACTAAGGTGACTTCCTATGTTCTCCACTCCCTTGTGTCACCCCCATTTGTAATTGTTTCGTTTTATGGGTGGACTGGACCTGCTTGCTTCTTGTGAGGATACTATGGCAGAAGTGGTGGGATGTCATTTTCAAGATTAGATTATTAAAAATGACTTCTGTTTTCAATGCTCTTGGGCTGCTGATCTTAGTGGATAGCAACTGACATTTGGGAGAAAGCTATTAGAAAGCCTTTCCAACAGCTAAGTGTGAAAGAAGGCCCCATTTGAGTCACCAGATGAGGCTACAGTCAGAGCCAACAGGTGGATTGCAACCTTATAATTGACCCTGACCCAGTGGGATCCAGCTAAGCTGCTTCCAGATTCTTGACTCTCAGACATGTGAGATGATACAGGTTATTTTACGATGAAAATTTTGTGAGTAATCCATTTTTACAAAGAAACTGGTAAATAAAACAGATTTTGTACCTGGAAGTGAGGTGTTACTGAAACAAAAACTTAAAATTTTGGAAGTTTAGAACATGCAGTAGGCTTTGGGGAGAGTATTAAAAAAGAGTTAAAGTGGATTGAAACTGCTATCAATAACAGACTCATGAATTTTGATAAGGTTGTTCAAGAGTGTTTGCAGGAAAATGAGGTCAATATTATTGGAAGGTGGAGGAAAAGGATACTTATTATTTAATGTAAGATATTTAACAACTGATAACTCACAATGATATAGAAAATGGAAAAATGTGCCTAATGAGCTGAATAATCCAACAAAAGAGATTTCCAATCAAGAGGTTAAGGTGCTATCTGGTCTCTTTTTTGATGTTTCTAGTAAATAGCAAAAGGAAAAAGGTAAATTCAAGAAAGGAGTATTAAATATAAGGAGTCAGAAATTGATAGCTTCAAAAATTCTCAGTTTCTAAAGACAACAAATGATACTAATTAAGAGTGATTTTCAAGCAAAGGTTAAATCTAGGACATTGCCACAAAAACATGATGAAATTGAGGCTATGCCACTAAAATCCTTTATTAAAATCTCAGAAAGAGCTAAGGTGGTATATCAATCAACCAAAGGCTTCAAGGAAGCTATGGATATTCTTCATAATCTTCTCAATCAAATATTGTAACCTCCCAGAAGGACTTATCTCAAAGAGATTTGTGGGTAGGCCTTTTTAGTTTTTTAATGGAGTGAACTCCAAGAGAATTCACAGGAGACCCATAATGCTCTTTCAGAAACACTGAAGAAACATCATCAGCTTGGATTAAGAGGGACAAAATGTAAGGAATGAGTGAATGACCTTGGACTTCAAATTTTGCTGGCAAGAAGCAGATTGAGAAATTATATGAACTACCCTATCCTTTTGATGTATTCATAATTTTAACGGACTAGTTGGGTTGTAACTATAGGTAGGTGGGGCATTGCTAAAAGAAGTAGGTCGCTGGAGGTGTGCTTTTGGGGTTTATATTTTGTCCCTAGCATCTTGCTCTCACTGCTTCCAGTTGTCATGGGCTGAGCAGCTTTCCTCTGCCACACCCTTCTGCCATGATGTTGTGCCTCTCCTTGGGACAGGGCAATGAAGTTGACTATGGTCTGAAATTCTGAAACCATGAGATAAAATAACTCTTTCCCCTCTAAGTTGTCCTTGTCAGGTATTTTTGTCACAGGGACATAAAGCTAACACAATGACCCAGAGGCATCAGTGTCACTGGATGTTTTTTGGTAAAAGTAAAGAGAATAGTCAGTATGGGGATTTCTGTACTTAGAAAAGATGAATGGGAATTAGTGTGTTTAAGTTTCTAGGAATGTCATTGGTAGGCACTGGAAAGAGCCCTAAAGCATATCTTCTTCAGATTATATAAGAAATAAACTCATTAGGAGGCATTAGTAGTGGTTGACATTCCTCATAGTGCCTGAGACTAGGGAACTTAATCTCAATTATTATTTTACATGTAACTTTCACAGAGAACCATACTGTGTAACAATGGGAATTGGAGCCAATAATTTGTAGTAGCTAGAACACAGGGCATTATATGTCAATTCCTTTCTTTGTTCCTTCTTTTCTTTAAATATTTGACTGCCTCCTGTGTTACAGTTCCTGTTCTATATGCTGAGATGACAGCAGAGAGTGTAACAGATAAAGTCCTTATTTTTATGAGACTCTCTTACCTGTGAAGGGATCTTATGTAGCATTTTCTAAGAGAATCTCTTTGGATACCACCACCCTTTGTGCACAGAGACCTAGAGGAAGGAATTTACTGAGCTTTGATACAGAGTGCAGTCATCAGTTTGCTTAAGGGTAATTTTCAGCAAAGTTAATTCTCAAGACTTGTTACTTCTAAGGGGGAGATGCTGCTCTATCACAAGTGCAGCATAAGAATGGAAGTTTTGGATAAGTTATTGTCTACCAGTCATGATCTACTGAGACTAGTTTCCACTTAGCTGTCAATGGCTACTTTCCTAGTGATGTACTGAGATAGTACCATTTGGGCTGCTCTCCCCAAGGACTCTCACAAAGACACAAGAATTTGTTGACATAGTAAGTGCAAGAGGTTGAGACCTTGGAAGCAGACACTTTTTGCTTCCATTTCTATTTGGTGGTCTTCTACATCTCATACTAAAGAGTAAAAGTTGCAGACTAAACTCTAAAATACTATATTCCAGTTATATAATACACACACACACACACACACACACACACACACTCCAGTAATAATTGGTGGTATTATTATTATTATTCACAATGTAGATCCTGATTTTGAAGCTAGAATAATTTAAGGTAATAAAATACCATCAAAAGCATAACCTTGATTACATTAAAATTTACTCTAAGGAAGTGAAATAATCTTTAGCACTTAAAATTTATTTTACATGCATGGCATAACTTAGTCACTTAAGATGAGATTAACCAAGAAGAAGAAGGAGAAGGAGAAGGAGAGGAGGAAGAAGAAGAAGAAGAAAAAAAAGAGATTGTGTTTCCAATGACACAATTTTTTTAAAAAAACATATACAAGGGTATTCATAACCATTTGAGTCATTGGTAAGCACTGAAAAGGCCCTAAATAACCTTGCAGTTAGACTGGATAAGTGCTAGCCAAGGTTTAGCAGCTGGCAAAAGTCCGTGGAAATATTAACCAAATAAGCACATTGCTGTTATTTGCCAAAGTAAATATATGTTTCGATGTCAGTAGTTCACAATAACATTTCTGTAAAGATATGTTTTCTAGGGCATAAACATCTGCGGTGGAATCCTAAAATATCTATGTGATTTAATTAACAAGATGCTTGCTATTTTACTTTTTGTGTTTGTGGCACTGGGCGTTGAACCTAGGTATGCTTACCATTTACATTCTCAGCACTCCCCTTTTTAATTTTGAAAGAAGGTCTCCCTGAGTTGATGAGGAAGGCCTTAAATTTGTGATCCTCCTGCCTCGGTCTCCTAAATCCCTAGAATTATAAGCCTGTACCACAGAGTCTCCTCTCTCTCTCTCTCTCTCTCTCTCTCTCTCTCTATATATATATATATATATATATTACTTTGATCTGATCATTATCCTGCATGCTAAATGGTTTTAGCATAAATTTTGCAAATAAGTATTCTTTATTTTTCAAAGTTGTCTTGCAAATTTTAGCAAAATATTATAATTTTGCATGATTTTAAGATTTTTATAATCTGGGCCAAATGATGAAAGAATTTTATGCCTTCTTCCCACTTCTGAGGCAAGAACAAGATGGTAAGATTTAATAGCCAATGTATTTATTGAAATACAACATTTTCTTAAATATTTACATATTCTAAATGAGGCTTGGACAATGATCACTTTTTCTTCGCTAACCAATCAAATTACATATTTTAAAGAACAAAGTGATAGTAAATTCTGTTTTTATAAAGTACACAAAACATTTAAATCTCTGATGTTTCATTTTCATGATATATATACATTATAAAGAGACAAAAACTAATTTGGGATTAATCATGTCTCAGACACTGTTAACTATAATAAAATAAAATAGCATATTGTAATGGTATAGTTAATGCTACTTTAAGGCCATGACAATTTCATGGACTAAATGTTTTCATGGTTGGTGTGGGGAGTTTCCACATTTCTGAACACTGACCTTTAGTTTTTCTGTTTCATAAGAAATTTTTGCAGTCAAAAGATTGGGTGCCTGTGATGTTGTATGTGGATTATCTGCATTTATAATTGAGTCAATTGTGATTATTTCCTTCTAGAGGAAATTATCTCTGCCTACATCTAAGAAAAAATAAAAAAGCTCTTTCTCAGAAATATATTTCTCTTGAAGTAGGCATTAAATCTTTTGATGCTAATGTGTCTTTTAATCCTAGTAAATTATGACCCAAAAGGTTGTATTCTCTTTCAATGTCTTCTAGTCCTTCACTTTCTATTTTATCACAGGTTCCCTATGAGTAGTGCATCTAGTTCATGCAGCACTATTGAAACTCAGTGAAGGGTCAGGACTCAGAGGGAACGACGCCAGATTAATGTGCCTGTAATTGCTCATCACCAGTAGACTTGAAAAATAGATGAACTGACAGTGAATTGAGCCTCCAGCTACAGAAACTTCCAGTGAAAAAGTGTTAAAACTATATGATGTTGAAAGCCCACAACTATGGCAGACCAGAGAGGAACATGGAGAATATGGATTCTCTCTGTCTATGTAAATTGTTTCTGCTCATGCCATTTTTATTTGGATGAGTTCAAGCCTTTTTCTTTTCTATTTGGGAAGTTTTAGTTTAATGATGCTTATCTGTTCTTGAACAAAATATGTTGCACATTTATCTTGAATTTTTGAGGTCTCAAAAGAAATGTTTTACTGAACTCAAACTGACAATTATTATAACTTCTTTTTTTTTAAACACAATACCTTTATTTTTATTTTTGTTTATTTTTTATGTGGTACTGAGAATTGAACCCAGTGCCTCACACATGCAAGATAAGCGCTGTACCACTGAGCCACAACCCCAACCCCATAACTTCTTAAAATAACATTTCTCCTGGGAGAAATGTATCACAATGTGTATTTTCTTCCAAATATATAACTAAAAAATGAGCCAATGTGCATTTGTGTTCAGCTTTTCTGAGCTTTTTGTTTGTTTGGTTGTTTGTTTTTGGTTTTCTTGTTGTGTTTTTTGGTGGTGCTGGGGATCATACCCAGAGCCATGTGCATGCTAGGCAAGTGCTTTTCCATGGAGCCACATCCTCAGTCCTTCTGAGTTCATTTTATCATGATCATTGTTGTCATCATGACAATGATGAAATGATTGCATTAACACAGAACAGCAATGTTCCATAAAATGTTGGAAGAATGTAGTTGAGAAAGTGCTTTTTGTTCGATCACTAGTGGAATCACAATGCAAAAAACAAAGGAATTATCCTTTCAAAGGTCTAGCTGGACTAAACTTGAGACTTCAATCTTTATGCTCCTTGAGAAAGAGAAGGAAAAGGATTGTGTATAGAATTTTTAAAGTGTGTTCCTATGTGGAGATGGCTTCTATGAGAATTGGATAGAGACAAAGTTTATAAGATAATTCATGTGATATAGACCAGAATTGCACTGCACCTTAGAGATGTAGGACTAGATGTGCAGAGTGGGTTTTGGAAAAATCAAAACATGACCTTGGGCACCATGCCAAAACTAATCCTCACACAATTTGAAAGGCATTGCCAAAATGGGCACTGTGGCAGCAACCTGGAGAGATTGCATTTAAGAGATGGTGATGGACGAGAGAATGAGAGAAGTGATAGAGCACAGCAGGACTCAAGACATTCAGTGACAAGATGCCTTCAGTCACAGCCAACTTCTTTAAAATTTTCAAGACATTTTTGTCTAGGAACTCTTATGTGAGTCAAAGGAGAAAAGCAAGGAACCCAGATAAATACTCAATATCAGACTTTATGCAGCCTTGGTGAATAGGTTGGTAGTATGAGATTTGCTTTAGTTTATAGAAAAAAAAAAAGGAAAACACTAGCATTTCTTTCTCCTTGAGTATTGGGAAACAGCTCATTTCTGTAACATTAACAATAGCAACAATTTAATTAGCTTCCTATTTGTGTGTGTGTGTGTGTGTGTGTGTGTGTTTCTGTGTGTGTGTGTGATCTACAGTCATTATAAAAATCTTATTAGGTGCATTTCCTCTTGATTTTCTTTTGATTTTGTCCAACATCCCTGGATTTATTCTCTTCCAGTTTGATGATCTGATAAACAAGGAGACATTCACCCCAGCTGTGGTTTAATCATCCTGGGAAGAACTCTGAATGCTAACCTGAGTGAGGCAAATGACCAAACCTGGAAATTTACCAGCGGCATGAGGTCACTGTAATTGAGCCATGTTGGATTTACTAATCACCCTTCGGGATAGCACTTGGGGATAGCTCCCAGGAGAAGACAGTACCTAACCTGCAGGCAGACTTAAACAGTTTCTATAATTAATACACATATTTCTTATAACTTCTCTCTCAGAGGAAATTGTATTCCATAGTGTTTAAAAGACAAAAGTGTGTCTCAAGGCATTCAATGAGTTTATGAGGTTAGATTCAAACCAGTTCTGACTGTTAGGAATCTGGTTCTCATTTTACTGTACTATACTATTTCTCTCATGCCTGGAACATGGTAGTTCCTAAGAAATATTCACTGAATAAATTCATGAATATCAAACTATATGTAGCTAGAATAATCCAAAAGAATCTCTGCAATTTTTACTAAGAATTTAAATGGGAATACATGTAAGCCTATGAATCTTTGGATTTGAAAGTGGGAATACTTAACTAGACAGATGTATAAATATGTATGTGAACACACTGAGATGTGCCCAGGGAACTATGAATACAAAAGTACAAAAATAATTATTCTAGTTTCCATGTAAAAAGCATGATTTTAAATTCTTTATGTAGAGCAAACTTTTTGTGGTTGTTGTTGTTAAGTTTTGAAATTGCCAAAATTGCTTCGAAAAGATGAGGCAGCTAAATGTACTTTTCTGGAGAATGGACAAGAATTTTTCTACTAGAATAATTTCTGGTGGTTAATTGGGACATTCGCCACCACTGTTTGGACCACCTCCACCCTCTTCATGGTCTGTTTTCTATGGCTGGTGAAACTTATGTGAGCCCTGATTGGCAGCTGTAGCTTCTCAGTGACCATATATGAGAATTAGCAGATGTCATAAACATTGATCACAGAAGCTTTTCTAAGGTGTCTCAGTGTGTATGCCTTTAAACAGCTGTGTTCCTGAGAGATACACAAAAAACTCAGCTTCGGATGGCTAAGCCAAACATCATTGTACTTATAGAACAGGTGGGTGTGCTGGCAGTAAAGGAAGGGCAAGTGCCAGAAATAGGAGCAGGGTGCCAAATTTGGGAATTTCTTGTGGAATCTCTTCAGGAACCCAAGCAAAGTTTATCCCCGCTGCCCCATATTCCTTCCATGTATTTTATCAGAAGTCAGGAACTCCTTTTCCTTAGAAGACCAGACAGTTAATACATCAGGCCCTGTGGGGCATAGAGTCCTTGTTGCAGCTGGTCAACACTACTATTGTAGCACAAAAACAGCATAGGCAACACACAAACAGACATAGCTGTGTCCAAGGAAATTTAATCTTCAAAACCAGGCAATATGGCTAATCCCAGATTTATATGCAGGCTGTTATTTCACATATCAACGTAGACATCTATTGAGCTATAACATCTATGTCCTGTTCTGTGTTAGATACAGAAAATGTGATGATGTCAGAGGCTTTGAGGCCTATAAATCTAACATAAAAGAGTAGGGAAAAGCCTCTAGGTTTCATATGGAATACAAACAAAGCTCTTAAAGGTGAAGAAGAGAGACTTCTAGAGGGTATAAAAGCAGAATCTATACAAACCTTAAAGAATAGGTTGTAAAGGAAAAGCATGGGGAATAATAAGTGTGCAGGCTATGGCAAAAAACAAAGGCAGGAAGGAGAAAAAGTGAAGACACGGTTAAGGAACAGTTCTTGTAACTAATATCTTGAATAATGTGAAGGAGTTTGAGATCGGATTGTGGAGAGCCTTGAATACTACCTTAATGAGCATACTTTTGTTTTTAAGCAGTGCGGGGTTATGGGGGTTTGTTAACAGAACATAAATGGTCTGAGTTTTATATTAAGATAAACGTGTATGATGAAGGTAGCTTGGATTGGGGAGCATAGAGTTGTTAGTAGAAAAACTAGTTGGAAAATATAACATTTATAGCTCAGTTGTTCTAGGTGAACAGAGATAGGTTGCTGAGAGACCAAGGAAGACACCTGGAGATGAGACATGAGATACATGGTTTAGTGATAAATGCCTATGGGGGAGGTTAAGTGGCGACATACAGGTATTTCGCCAGAAAACCCTGAGATAGCAGGCTTCACAGGTGCAACTCTGCCCTACAGAGCTCATCCAGTGCCTCCCCAGATAGTAGTACCTCCCATCCCTCACAAGGCTTTGTTCAGGGCCAGTCACCTGGACAAGCATATCCCTTTCCTTACGGATTAGAGGATATACACCAGTTACCACAGGGAATGGGGTTTTATAAGCTAGGCTACAAAAGCAGCGACATCATTAATTTGCTTAGTTTGCTTTGTTCTTTGTATGACCAGCATCCCACAGAGCAGCTCTCCTGGCATGCATGCAAGAAAGCAGTTTCAACCAATAACACTAACTTGCCCTAATTCCCAGCATATGTGAGAGAAAGTCAGTATATGAATTTGAACATTCTGGCCCAGACTCACTTTCATTGTTTCCTTAACTTGGATAGGTTTTGGGGAATAGAAATGGGCATTCAGGAACATGGTGCTTTTCTCTCCCCATATTCTTTAAGGATGTCATAGAAAGCAACTGTGTTCAAATGAATGAATTAAAGACTTAGATCAAAATGTTGGAAAGTGGAAGTAAGGTGTGTATGTGTGTGTGTGTGTGTGTGTGTGTGTGTATTTTAAATGCAAAAGAAAAAAAAAGAAATAGATATAAAAGACACCTAAGCATTAGAATGATAGTCTATAAGAATTGAAGGAAAGGAGAAATTCAGGACTATATTTAGCAGCCACAACTGGATAACTAGGAGAAAAAGTACTCATATTTAAAGAAATAGGGAAATCAGGAAGTAAGGCCAATTTTGAGAGAGATGTAACTCATTTAACCTTAAGTATATAACTCCAAATGTAGAAAGTCCAAAGACATGACACAGTCTCCTTATGTAGAAACCACCTTATTGTTAAGGAAAGGGGAATATGCAACTGAGATTGCCTAGCTCTTTTAAATTAAATTACTCTATCATATCAATTGTATCAATCAAATTGAACCAGCCATCAGCTCCAAAGAGCATCTATTCTCTTGTTTATTTTATATAAGAATGTATGTAGGAGAGTGGATATGATAGGGAATATTGGAAGTAAAGTTAAGCCGTGATTTTCATGCAATATATTTTTATTAAATGTCAGTGATCATTGTTTTAGAGATTAATGGCTGTCTCCTGGTTTAAATTATAGTACATTTCATTACTGATAGTGATCAAATGATGTAAAATTGTAAAAGCTACATAACTCTAAATCATGTTTAATAAACTGGGGCATATGTTTTGATAGAGAACAAAAACGAAACTCTGGTAAATCATGAATCTCACAGTTACTGCCTGACATGGAAATAAAATAGGAGGTCAAATTTTCAGAATATATGTTTTTAATTAGAAGTCATTTATACTGTCATTTGATAATCAAATTTAATTGTAAGTCGGAATTAGAAACACTCATATTTTTCAAGTGACAAAGGGCATTGGTTTGTTAATGAAGGACAGCATGCAAAAATGACATTTAAATGTTTTGACTACTTAATAATTTATCGTATTTCAATAGGATCTGTTTTTTTAAAAGGTTTGGAAAATATCCAAGATGTTGTAAAAATTAAATCTAAGAGCATTTCTGTGTTGTGAATGAGACCCTGCAGTATCTACGGTTTATAGAGTAAGTCCCCACTACAGGTTGGTTTAATAAATGGAGTGTCTGACTTCTCAGAATTTCAAAAGATGCAGCATTTGAATATGTGAGGGAAGTCTCTATCATCTCCAATTTTATGCTGTTTGATCTGTGACTATTCAGGTCTATGGAAGATAGAAAATATGGGGAAGGTAAAGAATTTTACTTTGCATCTCAGGATTAGCAAACAATGAGATGGTGATAGCAACAAGAGGATAGAATTGTCCTCCTAATTCATTATTAAGTTCTTAAGTGAATAAAGTCTTCAGCACATCAATAGACTTGCTATAAAAAAAAAGCAAGTGAAACTTGTTTCTTCTCAGTTGACATGAGTGAAGGATGCCAATTCAAATGCTTTTTTTTTTTCATGTGTATTAAGAGCTGGAGGAAACTCTTATGTTGAGCACTTTATTGATTTTGAAAAATTACATTTTTAGAGTGCTGTGTGTGTGTAGGTGTGATTCAGAGAAAAAATGCCAAATGCAACCTAAATTAATAAGAGGTGGTCACTCACATGTCTTAAAAAAGTGATGGGCTCTTGAGGATTGATATTGACTGAATTATATTGTTATATTATGTGCATGTATGAATATGTAACAACAAATGCCACAGTATTCATAATTATAGTACACCAATAAAAATGTGGGGGAAAAGGTATGGGCCTTGAAATGGAAATTTCTGTTTAGTGCACATAGTTGTAGTGAATTTGGGATTGCAAGTTTGGGGGTGGCAACAGGAGTGGAGTTTAACTGCACTTTCTGATATGAATGGAGACTCTTAATTTCCCAAGGGAAATACAGGGGCAGAAGCAGAAGACAAAGTACTATGCTAGTGAAAGTCTATTGAAGAAAAAGAAAATCCATGGTTGAGTAGGTCTCTCAGTCTAGGGGAAAATAGACGTTTTTTAATAGCAATCGGAATTAAAATACTTGTGTGACTCTACAATTGAACAGACTATTAAAATTACAATATGCTTGACAGGTTAGATTTCTTATCAAAATGGAGAAGAGAGTGTCTTCTTTTAAGGTTGGTGCAAGGGCTGGAAGGGGTCACTAAGCATTCATGATGAATGAATGATAAATCTCAGTTACAAAAAATGCCTACTATGTACTCTTTACTTGAAATAGATTCATGGAAACACTAAAACACCTTTGTAGATTAAACACTCCAGGACTTGGCGTGTAGCTCAGAGTTAGAGCACTTGCCTAGCATGTACTAGATATGGGGTTTGATCCTCAGCACCTCAAATAAATATGCAAACAAAAACTCAGACATGGAATGATTAACACAGATATTAACAGTCCTACTTCTGATCAAAATTAACCACATCATCCAATACACAGAACACTATAACCTTAAAACTGAAGAACTGCATTTAATATTCCATGTTACTGAGTTAGTACATAACAGGTTTCATTCTTTTTGGATTTCTCTGAATGTGATTTTTAATGAAAAATGAGCTTTTACATTTGGGTAAATGGGAGAAGGTTTAGGAAATAGTCCACCCTGATCCTCCTAAGACTTTTTCTAACTTTTCTTCTTTTTTATCCAAGCTTTTAATTTAGTTCTTAGCTCAATCATATTCTTAAGCCAACTGTGTATTCAGGTCAGCCAATAGGTTCCAGTAGAGCCTAGTGAAGTATTTTTCCTTCTGGGATAAAGATTCAACCAGCTTGGGAACAAAGTAATTTATTGATCATAGCTATGAGCTACAACTACCTAAGCCAGGGCCTGAGTCATGATTTTAGCATAGGGAAACAGGTACAAGCAAATGTTTCTTAAAGTCAGACAGGGCAGTGTTTTGGTTTGGTTTCCCCCTACTAGTCTATCTGGTGGATTTGCTTTTTGTTCTTATTCAGAGGAGCATTCAAAGGGAAAGGGATTCATTGGCCAAAATAGAAACCAATCAAACACAGATGCATGTAGGTCTTCCCTGGAAGATGTGGGGTGGAGAGAACGGGAGGGCAGAACACATAAACAAGCAGAGGAAATTAACTGATGATTTCTTAGGTTAAGGAAATTGGGTGGAAAGTCAGGAATAAAAAAGGCGAGAGAGACTCTGAAAACAAAAATGTCCCAGGCTCAGCTGACATTTTTAAAATGAGGAAAGACATATCTTCAGGAACTGAAAAGACCTATGGGTTTGACAATATAAAGGACTTTGCCATATTTCATAGAGAATTGTGGGCAGACCCACCACAGTCTCTGGTGGGCATTCAAATTTGCCGTGGGCCTCTCAGGTACGTTAAGTCTTAGCAACCAAATGTTTCAAGTTCACTGCAAAGCACAACCCCATTAAAGTGTAAGTGTCTATTGGTGAAAGCTTACCAAACGACACAAGGATGGTGGTAACAACCCCGCCAAATTTGTGCCCTGGCAACAGCCATTCATTCTCACTTTGGCTTTTGCTTTTGACTCAGGATTGATATTGGTTGTATTACAGATTGTTTTATTCAGCTTTTTCACTGCTGTGGCTAAAAGACCTGAGCAGAACAATTTTAAAGAATGAAAAGTTTATTTGATGGCTCACAGTTTCAGAGGTCTCAGTCCATAGAAGGCAGTCTCCATTCCTCAGGGCTCAAGGTGAGGGTGGACATCATGGCAGAAGAGTGTGGCAGAGGGAACTAGCTCACATGGTGATCAGGAAGCAGAGAGAGACTCCACTCCCCAGATACAAAATATAAACCCTATAGCCATGCTTCCAGCCACACCCCACCTGCCCCCAGTCACCACTCAGTTAATCCCATCAGGGATTAGTTCACTGATTTAGAATATAACTCAATCATTTGTCCTCCAAACATTTTTGCTTTGTCTCACACATGAGATTTTGGAGGACACCTCACATTCAAACCATAAAACAGATAAAGACTAACTGGTGACCCTAGGGAAAAGACAATGAAGAGCTTCAAAAAATGTACCCAGAACAAAGTCTTATATAACCTTGAGAGAAGAACAGAGATTTGGGTATTTCACATCCACATCACCATTTTAGTGTATAAGCAATTTTACTTCTTCTAATCTAGTTTATCAAACATGGCAAGTGTGATAGCTGAGCTCAAATCATGTTCAGCTTCTTAAATTTTTCCTAGAGAGTAATTTGGATGAGCATCAAATTAAGTGCAGCTTCATTAATAACTGCAGCAGCCACTGCAGTCTCTAGGGTAGTTACACTAAATGTATTTACATATAAAAGTGATTATTCTTTAGTCTCTATGGAGATATGGAAATGTGAATTGCTAATTCCAACTATTAAGAACTGTACTGGATTGTGGAAGCATGATACTGAACCGTTTTAGAACTCAGAAGGAAACTGGGAATTATATTTCAGTTTTGACAAGTAATTGCTACTGTTATTCCAGATTTGATAATATCTTTAGCAAATGTGGATGTAATTACTAAAATATGCTGTCTTGCAATTTGGACAATGGAAAACATCACTCTAACTTTTTCCAAGTCCTCGACTCATTTTATTTAAGAGAAGGCAATGTGAAAAATGACATAATTGATTAGGAAAGTAAGTAACTGGCACTTGAATACAAGTGGCCTCTTTCTGTCAAGAATGGAGTTCATTACTTGCTGCTGTTCAAAGAATGACATGAAGCCAATAAAGCACTTTGTGCAATTTTTCAATCACTCCTTCCCAATTGTATAGTTTCTGCTTGTGATCCAAAAGACTTCTGCTTGACAGTCCAAAAGACTGTCATGGTATATGTGCTATTTGGAAATTTATTACATGTGAAAAATATTTTTATTTTTCCAATTCACACTTGTTCTTTTCCAATTATCTGGCCTATGTTTTGGAGTTCTAAACTAATGAAGACACCCAGCCCAGTAGCATTTCTATTGCTCCATGAAAACTGACACTTCATACAAAAAATAGTACTAGATTTGAACAAATTTAAATTGTTATTGATGCTATTGAAAATAACCGATTTTCCGGTTTATCTCCTCGAATTGCCCTTTGACTTTTGAAATAGTAGAGCAATTCTGTGGTACTCTCTGTCCCTAAATGTCTCAGAGATATTTTATCTTTTTTCTTGAGTCTGTGATATCTTTCTGAAGTTTGCCTACTCACAATAAGAATTGCAGATAATGCATTATTTTGCTGAGTGACCAGATTTGCTGAGGTTCTTTTTTGTAATGGGTGAGAAATAATTTTTATGACATAAAGACTGAGAGCGTTGGTTTTATTTTAAATCTAGGTTCTGGTAGTTATTCCAACTTTGTATTTTCATAGCATTTGAAAATAATATGGAACCATGTTTTAAAAGTGAAGAAGGAAAGTACTGCTTTTATATCATATGGACATTGATTTAATAAATTATCTTATGTAGGTTTTATATACATTGATTGTAGCTAAATTCCACCAATAAAAGTTATCTTAAACAGGAGACCAATGTTACTTAATTATTTCTATAATATTTGATACCTATTGCACATACATTTTAAAAGAAAAAAATTAGAACAATGTAGATTTGACAACTTAGAGAAAAAAAATCTTACATATCAAATGCACTATCCTGTTCAATAGGTGTTTACATCTGCACACATATATGTTACATGTGTAGACATACACATATAAGATCACTTCAAAGGTACATCTCAGTAGAGTTACTAGACATACAAAATGATGTTAACTGAAGAGCAAAGAGTTGAGAAGTTTGTGAGAAATTTGGTAATGGAAACAAATTTGGTAGTAGAATAAAGAGAAAGATTAAGCATATCCTGTGATAAATAGTCAAGATCCTATTGAGGTCCTCTCTACTTTAGTGAATACCAAGGCTCTGATTCCTAGGTAAACATCATTTCTGATATTTATGTCTTTGATTTTATTCAGTTGTGGTTTGACAATTTTATGCATAGAAATCCTGTACATATTGATTAGAATTATGCCTGAGTATCTTATTTGTGGGTACCAATGTAAACAATATTTTTTTAAAAAAACATCAAATTCTAGTTTTTCATTGCTATACAAACGCAACTGACTCTTGCATATTAGTGTTGTTTATTGTAACATTGCTATTTTCACTTATTAATTTCAGGTCACTTTTTTTTTATCAGATCTTTGGAATTTTCTACATAGATAATTATGTCACCTATAACCAAAGTCCTTCTACTATGTCTTCCTCCATTCCCAGTCTGTGCACATCTGCTTTCCTTTCTTTGTCTTTGTCACTAGGTAGAACTTCCAGGACAATGTTGAATGTAGTGGTAAGGGGGGACAGGTTGACCTTGTTTCTAATCTTAGGTGGAACGCTCTTTATGATTCTAGCTGTAGATTTTTTTATGGGTGTTCTTTCTCAAGTTGAAAAAGTTACCCTTTATTCTGAGATTTATCATAAGTGAGTATCGGGTTTTGTCAAATGCAGTTGATAAGAGCAAATGTTTTTCTTCATTAGTTTGTTGATGTAGTAGATTACACTACTTGATTTTCAATTCTTGAATCAGCTCTGCCTATTTGGAATATTCTACTTGGTTAGGGTAGATAGTTCTTTACACATATTTTTGGATTTGATTTACTAATATTTTATTGAGGAATTTTGTATCTATGTTCAGAAGAGATAGTAATCTGTAGTTTTTCTTTCTTGTAATGTCTCTATCTGGTTTTGCTATTACAATGACTTGGAAAATGTTTGCTTTCATTTTCTACAAGAGATTGTAGAGAATCATAATTTCTACCTTAAATGATTGGCAGAATTTGCTCATGAACCCATCTGGACCTGGTGCTTGCTTTTCAGAAATGATGTTAATTGTTGGTTCAATTACTTTAAGATATGAGATTATTCAAGTTTTATCTACTTCTCTTTGTGTGAGTTTTGATAAATGTGCTTTTCAAATAATCTGTCCACTCTAAGTTATCAAATTGGTGGGCATAGGCTTATTCATGACATTAGTTTATAATCCTGTTCATGTTTATGGAATCAATTCTGATGACTCCTCTTGCAATTATGATATTAGCAATTTTTTCCCCACCTCTGTATTTATTTTATTTGGTTAGGTTAGCCTGGCTGAAATGATCACTTATATTGATCTTTTAAGAACCACTTTTAGTTGCATCAATTTTCTCTCCTGTTTTCCATTTCATTGATTTTTTACACTATTTTTTTTCCTTTTGCTTGATTTAGACTAGAGATGTTCTTTTTTGTCTAGTTTTCTAGGAAAGTAGCTTAGATAATTGATTTTAGAATTATATTATTTTTAACATATGCATTTTTAAAGTCATAAATTTCCATTTAAGCACTGCTTTTATTGAATTCCACAAAGTTTAATATGTTTATCATCATTTCTATTTAGGTCAAATTATTTTAAATTTTTCTTAAGACACTTCTTTGACCCATGTGTTTTATCAAAGTACGCTATTTAA
The DNA here is from genome assembly GCA_020662805.1 of Glaucomys volans. Classification (NCBI taxonomy): domain Eukaryota; kingdom Metazoa; phylum Chordata; class Mammalia; order Rodentia; family Sciuridae; genus Glaucomys; species Glaucomys volans. The sequence continues at coordinate 264,507 of JAJEJO010005387.1, read as the reverse complement.
ATGTCAAATGTTTGGGGATTTTCTAACTCCCTTTCCATTACTGATTTCTAGTTTAATTCTTTTATAGCTTGAGAATATTATTTATGTTTTTATTTTTGTTGATTTTTAAAAGATATTTCTTATGTTACATAATGTTGTGCATCTTGGAAAACATTCTCTGTTAGCAAAAAGTGTGTGTTGTTTTCTTGTGTTGGATGGTAGGTTCTATAAATGTAAATTAGAGCAAGTTCATTAATAGTGTTATTTGGGTCCGTTATATCCCTATTGATTTCCTGCCTGCTTGATCTATTCATTACTGAAAGAGGGATATTGACATCTCTAACTATAATAGTGGATTTGTCAATTTCTCTTGCAGTTCTATCAGTGTTTGTTTCACATGAAATTTTGATTCACTCTTGTTAGGTGCAAATATACTTAGCATTATGTTTTCATGGATAATTAAACTCTTTATCATATGTAATTCTCCTCTTGTTCCCTGATAATTTTTCTTGCTCTAAAATCTATTTTATCTAAGATTGATGTAGGTATTCCTGATTCTCTTGATTAATGTAAATATGACAGACCTATCTGTATTCTATTACTTTGACTTCTCTGATTTCTTATATTTGCAGTGAATTACTTATACACTGCATATGGTCATTTTGTTAATCAGCTCTGACAATCTCTGTTTTTAAATTTGTATGTTTAGGAAATTTGTAAAGTAAGTAATGATATCGTTTGACTAATAGCTACCGTGTTTGTAACTGTTTTCTATTTCTATTTTTGTTTTTTCCTTTCTTTCTTTTTGCCTTCCCTGTTTTAATTGACCAATTGTATTGTTCCATTTTATCTTCTCCCTTAGCATACTGATTATACTTCATTTTCAAGTTTTCAAAGTGGTCATTCTTGAATTCAATTAAAATCACATTTTTTACATAGTTAAAAATGCATAGCCCACCTTCAGATAATTGCACCACTTCATCTGTAGTTCAGGGACCCTATAGCAGTACATTTCCAATTCCTTCTTTCTGTTCCTGATGGCATTTATGTTATTTATTTCATTTTTGCACATAGTACAATCATCCAATACATTGTTATTGTTACGTTAAGCAGATATTTATCTCCTTGTTTTAGTAATATGAGAATAATAAAATATTTTATCTTTATGCAGTTTACTTTTCCTCTTTTTTGTAAATCTAATTTCTGGTCTACATCTTTTTCATACCCCTGCATAATTTCTTTGTTGTGTTTTTGTGTTTCTAAGCAGACTTGATAGAAATTGAAGCATTGATACAGAATTGGGTTGTTGGGGGGATGGGGAATGAGAAAAGAATGGAGGAACTTTAGATTACAAATTACAAAGAGGGAAATGAGGGGGGAGGGAAGGGGGTATGAAAAATGATGGAATGAGGCAGACATCATTACCCCATGTATATGTATGATTAACATGAATGATATGAATGTACATCATGCACAACCATAGAAATGAAAATTTGTACCCCATTTGTCTACAATGAATCAAAACGAACTCTATAAAAATTAAAAAAAATTAAAAGAATGAAAAAAAAGAAATTGAAGCATTGATAAATAAGATGAATAAATTTTAAATGACAATGATCTGGTTTAACAAGTTTGTAAGAGAGAATATCCATCAACAGGACTTGGACCCCTTTAGTTCCAGGAAAAAGTTTTAAAAGTCAAATCAGTCAAAATAGGATGTAAAATATGAGAGGAACATCTTGTTCAGTGGTCTGATTCAGTTGCGCTCTTTGCCTCCTGCTTATTGTATAAAAGCATTTTGGAATTTCTCTTGGATTTGACTGTTTGACTAAAGTGAGATGATGCACTTTTAACTTTCTGACTTCATCAGTTTTAATCTAAAATAAAGATAACAAATGACTGAATGAAAAAAAAGGATGCATTAATTTCCTGTTGCCACTATACAAATTACCATAAAGTTAGTGACTTAAGACAATGCAAATGTATTATCTTATAATTCTACATGTCAGAATTCAGAAGAGCATATAACTGAGCTAAAATCAATGTGTAAGCAGAGGTGGTTCTTTTCTGGAGACTCTAGGGAAGAATTTATTTTCTTGACCTTTGCAGTTCCTAGAAGCTTCCCTTATTCCCAAACTCCAGTTTCAAAGTCAGCAACATCTAGTTTAGTATTTTTCCTATTGCATCCCTCTGATATTGACATTTCTTCTGTATCCCACTTCTATTTTCAAGAACCCTTGAAATCTCATTGCCCCTGCCAAGACAATCTCCCAATTTTAAGATCATTTAAGTAGCAAACTTAATTTCATATGTAACCTTATTTGCACCATGCCACATGATACGTTCACATGTTCTGAGGATATCTTGGCAGAATACATTATCTATCACATAGGCCATTCAGATTTTTAAAAGGTCACTTCTTTATATATTTAATTTTTTAAAAAAATTTGGAGGTTAAATGTGTAGTGTGAGGGTTGTGAAGAATTATTCTACCACCTTAACCTTTTTACTTCTGGATAAAAACTTGATGGTTTAAAGGTATCTATATAAAGAGAGGAATCAAAGATTCTGAGGGCTATGACTAGTGGAAAGCAGGGAGTTATTGAAGGAGGAGTATCCTAGAAGCTGTGTATTTATTTGTGGAGGGTGAAGACCTCAGCTTGACATTACACTCAGTTACCAAGTGGCTGTTTCCTGTGTAGTTGTACAGGAGCATGAAGCTTACTAAAGAGAAATTTTTGCTGACGATAAAACTTTAGGAGTTATTCACATATGCATGGTAATTAAAATCAGGTAAGTGCCTAAAGTCTTCTCAGGAGAACTTAGCTACAAAGTGAAAAGAAAAGAGGGCCCGACCTAGAAATCTAAAAGGGACCATTCAAGGGTCAGCCTCAGACTGATTCCATAGCCAAGAAAATTGAGAAACAGCGGTGGACAAGTAGGTAAATCCCATAAGAAGGGAGAATCATGCAAACCAGAGAGACAGGGTACTACTCGAATATAGAAGCAATCAGAAATATTAAATGATATAGAAGGAAAATTAAGCTGAGGCAGGAAAAGAGAAATTTAGCTTTTAGGAATCACCTTGTCAAAATTGGGCCACTGCTTGGTGGAAACAGTCACCACATTCAAGTGTTTTATGGAGAAAAAGAAAATAAGAGGCTAACTGAAGAGCAATTGAAGTTGACAAGGGAAAAATATGGGAGAACCTTGCTCATCTGACATGTGATGAGGGACACCATCAGAGGTGCTGTGTTGAATGTACAGAAGTAATGAGAAATGAAACATGAGTCTTTGAGGAGACAGGACAACTGAAGTGACAATGGAATTATCCTCAAGCAGAAATATCACTTTTAAAAGATCTGAAGGAAAAAGGACAGGGTGAGCAAAAAATACAGTCACATATTTTTCTTTTGATGCTGAATAACTTGGAAAGTCTCAGCTGATTGAGGTAGATGCCCATTACAAAGATGGAATAAGGTTTTTACAACACTTGGCAGCTCCTGTTGGTCTAGCAAATAAGCTCTCACAGTTTTGACTTTCTTTAAATTTTAAGATTTTAATCCCTTTTGGAAGCTTGAATTATAAGAACATGGTGATAGTCAGACTTCTAGGGTAAGTTTCAATGTTCCTCACTTTCTGATGTTTGCACCCTATGTAGTCCTCTTATCTGAAGTATGAACTGGAGTTGGTGAATTACTTCTAACAATGAAGATATAGCAAAAGTGATGGAATGTCAATTGTGAGGTTAGTTTATATAAGACCATGACTTGAATCTTACTCACTCACTGATTCTCTATTGTGATCTGTACTGTAGAGAGGTCTCCATGGCAAGGAGCTAAAGAGAGGGACCTCTGGTTAACAGCTGGTGGGAAAATGAGATTTTTTATTCCAACAACTTTTGAGAAACTCAATCTTGGCAACAACCTGGTGAGCAAACCTGGGAGTGGATAGTTACCCAGGTGAATCTACTCCAGCCACCACTGTGATTATAGCCTTGTGAGTGACCCAGAGCCAGAGGATCCAGGTAAGCTCTGCTAGGAGTTTGTGACACAATAAGTGCTGTTGGTTTAAGGCACTAGGCTTTGAGGTAATGGCATGCAGATATAGATAACTAACACAGACATTGTGTTCTCTCTTTGGGATTTATCTTTTGATTATTATCTACAGAAAATAGGATGTAAGCCAAGAGCATGTTGAGTTTAGGAGGTAGTTTCTGAATAGGAAGAATCTCAACTGAAGGTAGATGCTTCAGCTGATTAACCTAAGTCTTTTTGGGTTAGAAAGATTAACCAGCAATCTTATTCTCTAATCTTCAAGTGAGATTTAAGGTGAGCATGTGGTCTGCATCATCCTTTGTTTTCAGTTAAATCAAGGGTCTTAGACTCTTAGAGTAAATCTCAACCATAGCCTTTTGTTTCTTATTAAAGGCTTGAATTCGGCTTATTTAGAGCAAGTTTTATCCTAATGGAAACACAGGGATTAAGCACTATACTCACAGAAACAAACTTTACATGTGAAGCCTAGACTACTGCTAATTCTTTCTCTGTGTAGACACAGACTCACTCTCTTTTGACCTGATCGTAGGGGATATAATTGCTTCATGCAGTATGACTTCTCTCCTCCAGCACACCCGAAGTGAACATCATCTGCCAGAGAAGACGCAGTGAACAGAGAACAGACTCACTGAGTCTCATGCTTTTTCCATTTTTACAAGGTTAAGAGTCAGCAGTATTGAACTGAAAAAATTATCAGGGATCATGAACAAGGTGGCTCTATGGTTGTAAAGAGCATTGAGCAGCTTAGGTCAGTGCTATTAAAAATTTATAACACAAACTAGATACCTTAGGGAGATTTATCCATTTGAAAAAGTAAAGTTGTTTGAGGACTGGCTTTTTCAGATAAGAATACACTCAGAGAGGAACTAATTCTTTAAGCTCTTACTATAGACTACCTTGGTTTGTGTCGTAGGTTGAAAATATTGGGGCAGCTACTTGAAGGGTATTGCTTCTATTTATTGAGAATCTACCATGTTCCTGTTCCCATCCTAGAGAAAGGAAGTTAAGGGTGAACATGATACATTTCTGAATTAAACTAGCCAAAGGGCTTAACTGTACAGGTGTAAGCCTACAAGTAAAAGTATAAAATACAATTACCTAGTGTATAATGCATATGTGTGTGTGTGTACATATATTCATTACACACCATTAATCCCAACTGTCTTCTCTATTGGTAAAGACCTAATCACAGAATGGCGAGCATATTGCCTATGATTTTGGTCTTGATTCTCTCATTAATCTGTTTTCATTTGTTTCTGTAATCATTTGCTACTTTTAGGAAGCAGCCTTGAAATTCTTCACCAAAAGCACTTAGCTTTTCAGTGTCACTCAAAATTGGTCATATATTTAAACATTTACTATATAGATTTCAGTAGAGTTATTTTTCTTTTCTGCTTGCATTTCTAATTGTCGTAATTGGTATAAGTCAGTACTAAGTGAGGCTGATACCACAGAAGGAGTTTAAGTGGTTCCTATCTGTGGGAAGAATCAGGCTTACAACTCTCCCAGCCCTGCATGCAAACATTCGCTCCTAGGCTGACATTTGCCTATCTAATTGAAGCAGTCTTCTCTGGTCCTAACATCTGTCTTTAATTTAAAAAAAAAATCTTAATTTATTGCTATCAATTGGGTATAGTCCATACATGGTGAAACTTGATATAATTCATCTGTCAGTTTTAAAGGGGTCTGCCTGTTATCATCAAAACCACTGATTTGGAGAAGGGTTTCTTTAGGTAAAATCAAAATTATGAGAAATTTACAAAAAGGAAACCTTGATCTCTTTGACTCCAGATGGTACAATAAGCATACTTACTGGTTCCCCTTTATCTGAGATACTGTTAATGTAATAACAGAGAAAAAAAAACTTTAAAAGGAATAAATCCATACTAAAGGAGATAATATAATGTAGGGTAATTATTAGCAGATGACAGATTTCAACAAATTCTGGAAGAAAGAAATCAAATGGGAGTGTTTTAACAAATAGAGCAGAGAGGAGGGAGTCATAGCCCAGAACACCCAGAGGGACACTCCCAGGAAAATGAAGACAGATGATTTCTCCTTGCAGCACTCAGTGAAGCTCCAGATTTGGGTTCAGATGTGGGTGGGAGAAGAGGCTAAAAGCTGTGATCAATTGAAAGGCTATCACAGAGCACATGCACTAGAGATCTATCCCCTCTCCTGCTTCCTCCCACACTGGCTTATCAGCACCCTGATATGGACTCCTTATGGAAACAAAGGCTCTCCTCTAAAGAGAATAACTGCTGGGTGTGGTGGCACACTCCTGTAATCCCAGGACTGGGAGACTGAGGCAGGAGGATGGTGAGTTCAAAGCCAGCCTCAGCAACTTTGTAAGGCCCTCAGAAACTTAGTGAGACCCTGTCTCTAAACAAAATATTTTAAAAGGACCAGAGCTGGAACTCAGTGTTTAAGCACCCCTGGGTAAAATGTCCAGTAGCCTGCAAAAATAAATAAGTAAGTAAATAAATAAATAAATAAATAAACAAACAAATAAATAAAAAAAGAGATTGATCAATGAGAACTCATGTTAATAGGGTGGGAATTGATTTACAAAGTGATGCCCCCTTATTCTGACATTTAGAACATCCCAAATTCAGGAAAACTCCTCCTCCTGCCACCTAAAGCAAATCTTACAAGTCATCAAGCTTTGTACATGTACTTTGGGTCCTCAATTTACCATTCTACCACTTAATTTTCAACCTTAAAAGCAAAAGAGAGGATCATAAGATGCTTGAAGAAAATGCATAAAGAGAAGGATCTAAAATAAGAAAGAGACCTGATCCTAGAGAAAAGCATGATAATTTAGAGGATAGACAAAGAAAAAAGGAAAATTTAGAGGATGGACAAAGGAAAAGAAAACCCAGTACAAAACATCCTTAAGAAAAGTGAAGATGAGGTGGTGCATGAAGAGTAGGTAAAAGAAAGCAGCATTAAGAAAACAAGAAAGATAATAAAGAAATTGAAAATTATGATCTTTCAATAGAAGGTTTAACAAAAGTAAAGATAATGAAAGCCTATAGGACACCCGATGGAAAAAAATTATAGAAAATATAACAAATTGTTCTGGAAATAAAAGAATTAACACAGTAGAAGCAGAGAAACAGCATATTCCTCACCGGTGGCATTTGGTGGTAGAATATAATGGAATATAAGTCTTCACATACCTTCAAGGGAAAATAGTTTTGAGCTTAAAAACCTATTCACATGTAAATTATTAAGTAAGTATGTGGGTATAATTGAAACATTGGTGGATCTACAAGGTCTCAAAGGGTGCCACACATCATTCCTAAGAAGAATAATTAGGGTACATTCCAACAAAACAAAGGCAAAAACCAGAAGAGTCAGACATAGCTTACACGCAACTGTGGATCTAAGCAAAGGGTTCAATGAAAATAAAGATGAGGATCACGGCAATAAGATCACTTCATATTAAAACAGGAGTTCTGTGAGCTCCATAGGGAGAAAAAGGTCTTTTAGATATGAAGAGTTATGTAGAATTCCATAATAGTAAGAGCTAATAATAGCTGTTAAATATTATTAATGTGAAGACATGGGTCTTCTGTCAACAAGTAAAAACTTACCTAGAAACTTTTGGGTTAGATGTGGCAGGAACAAGCGAACTTGAAACTGCCTCCTACCGTTACACTCTAAGTGGATGTTCCAGCCTTGGCTGCACATTGAGATCACCTGGGGAGTTATTGCAATCACCATACTTAGGCTATGCCCCAGACCACATACATCAGAGTCTGGTTTGGGGGATCCAGGCCAAAAAAAATACATACACGCACACACACACACACACACACACTCTCACAGAGCACAGAACACATTTCCCCAAGTGGTTCCAATGTGCAGTCATGGTTAAGAACTGCTATTCTAAATATAAACAAGTTAAGTTTTGACATTATTTTGAGGAACTGAGCCAGAATAAGAAAACATAATTATTTTGACTTTGTTTTTTAGGAATCAAAGAGATTATGGCACTGAAAATAGAAACTCTATTATTCTCTGTTGTGTAGTTAAGTGTATTTACATAATTAAAGGAGGCAAAATTAATTTTGTTTTTAATTTTTTTGAATCAATTTTTGTATATGTTATAATAGAATTTCTATTTTAGATGATCTCTCATTCATCATTTGATAGGGGTTTACATATTTAAAAAATTTTCTGAGAATGCCGTTGTAAGACACTGAACATTATATTATCATTTGCTGTGGACTAATATAAATTAGGAATGATGCTGTTCTCTCACTTCATTCTGGTCCTAGCTCAAATATAAAATTTTTCAGAAAAACTCTATCATATCTAAAGCACATATAAAATAAGAACCTTTGTGATTCTTGATCTCTTTAGTTTTCCTCTAGCACTTGCCAATAGCAGACTCTATTGATTTTTGTCTCATTCTTATTTTTCCTCTGAAAAATATGTTTAAAGGCAGAAAAATTAGTGTTTATATCAAGGATGGATTATGTTGAAGGCAATACATGTGTGTACGTGAAATAAATCAACAGATTAAGCTGCAAGGTTTACAAAGATGTGGACTATATGGTATGCCTCTTTGTTTTCCATCACCAATCAGTTGATGAATTGAAAGAATGTTTGTTGAATTGAGCTGCGAATGTCCACAAGTCCATGGAAGAAGAAGAATAAGACATGTGAACTTTGGAATACCAGCATAAAATAAACGCTCATTTTCTTATAGAGACTCTGCCATAGTTCCTGCTGCTAAAGCTTGCAGTAATTTGGCAAAACTTTGCAATATATTAACCTTGGTTCATTAGTGACTATAAAAATGCAGAGGAATATGACCAATCTTTGCAAGACAGAGTGTAGGTCTGTTCCAGGGGAGCAGTTTAGTTGATTTAGTTGATCTAAGACTTCTTAAATCTTTATATTAAAAAGTTCTTTAATACCCCATAATTTTCAAAACCCTAGATAAGGTAGCAAGAAACATTAGTTTTGCTGCCTGGTATATAGGGCACGATAGCTGACCTTACTGTGTTCATTTGAGCTTCATTCAAGCCATTGCCTCTCATCCAAGTCAAATATGAGACAAAGAAAAAACAGTTGATAAAATATTTGAACATGGATTCATTCAATCTATGTGTAAATAAGTGATGCTCAAATTGTTATAAAATAGTACTCACACAAATAGTCATCCCGTGTCAAATTTTATTTAAATTATTAATATAGGAACCCACAGGGTATAAAAGCTGATTCAAAGCAGATATGAGAAATTTAGGCTTATAATGTCAATGGGAAAAGAAATTTGGAATAAGATCTTTTTGTTTGATACATAACATATTAATATCCTATAGAAAAAGAAAACTATAACTTTTGGGGGCTATCTTCTTTGTGAAACAGAAAAGAAAATAAACTTTGACTCATTTCTTACAAAGTAATCTTTAATGCCACTGAATTAGAAGACATGTGAATCCTAATCAACTATGAATAGTAAATAAAAATTATATTCTGTGAAAAAAATCAGATGACATTGAAGAAATTTTGTTAAAAATGTTCTAGTATGCTAGTATAACCTTTTTTTTCCGTTTTGTTTTTGGAGGTGAGATCTCACTATGTTGCTCAGGCTGTTCTCAAACCCTTGAGCTCAAGAGATCCTCCTGCCTTAGCCTCTTGAGTAGCTGGCACTATAGGCATGTACCACTGTGCCTACTTATAATATAACATTTTCTAAAAAAACAAAACAAAACAAAAAAAAAACTTTTTAAAACTATTTCTTTTTGCCTACTTTCACATTTGGTTTATTTTCCCCTCTGTACATGCATTAATCTTTAAAAGTTGTTGTGGGAAAATGTATTTATTTTAAATGGAATAATATGATTTGGACAAAGCAAAGCTAATATTATACATGAATATTTTGGAAAAGACTTAAAAGCCATCTTGCTTAATACAACAATATTTGAAAGTATTTTCAGCTTCTAACAATCTTGTTGTTAAACTTTTAGAACTTATTTTCCAAACAAAATCAATTTTTTATATCTACTTATATTTTCTAATATGCTAATCATAGTGAATAAAAATAAAACTGCCAGACCATTCAAACATCATTCTGCCCAAGGTACTAAGGAGAATTAAGCTTCTCCTATGTGGGAATGTTTGTGTAAAGTTGAATTCTTCAGTCATTTCCTTGTTGAATTCCTTTATTTAGTGTTCTGAGATGTCCAGGGCTGGGTGCCAACTACCTTGAAGCTCTCCCATGTGATTCTGTGTGACTTCTAATAATGAGAACAGTGCTACATGTTTGAGTACTTGATCATACTGTTTGGTGCTGTTTCTAATTGCTGCACAGTTTTTCACCCATGTCTTTCTTCATACACTGGAGGTTGCACATTTTGTCTGTCTGACACAGACTGAGCAATGGGATCCAAATCCTGCAACCCCCTCCTCCAAGCCTCTACTCAACTCTCCTCTAAAGAAAAGGCAAAAAAAGCTCCCTTTTTAACTCCATGTTTAGGGAAATTGCAGTAAGTAAAATGGTTATTGACTGCTTTCCCTTTCTTTATTGTCTCATATCCTCATTCTTTTCTTCCTTCACCTAACACCTCTAATTTCCTGTCTCTCCTTGTATTGTAGAGTCTTCATTGTGAGCCCTCTACTGTCTCTGGAGAGTGTAAACCATTGGACTGCTTTATAAATATGGTCTCTCTTTGGAAATGAATTGTTATTTGGACTTACTTGATTTTACTTCTGATGATAATTTGTATGAATACTGGAGAAAATGTTAAGTTTTCATGGGTTCAGTAGAAGGTTTGATGATTATTTTATAAAGAAATTGAAATTGAAAAAAAATACCTTGCTTAGTGTTGTGAAGTCAGGTTGGTACCAACAATGGCTCTCATGCTCAGATTTGAAAATGGAAATTTTGCAAAGAATGTGTGAACTTCAGAGTTGGAGTGCCTGAGTTGGACTCTGAATGTTGTCCTTGACTTTACTGGTGATTCTGCAATGGGTCCTGATTCAGCAGCATCTTGCTGAAAAGTTCTACTCCTGAACTTTGAAATCATAAACTCTAGAATTATTATTTTAACTAAATAATAACTATTATTACAGTAATATTGACTAGTCATTATATTATTATTAATAATTATAGCCATTAATATTAATATAGTTATAATATTATGACTTTTAATAATTAGTAATTAACATAATTATGTTCATGGTCATAGTCATGTAGCAACTATTATTTAGTCTAAATAACTTAGTACTCTCTAATTTAATAAGTTACTCAGATGTTCTCCTTGATAAAATTTGACAACCATTGAACTGCACTATTTGAGTCTGACTTAATTATTCAAGTTCTTTGAATACTAATATCCTCATTGGTAAAGTATTTCCTCTTTTCAGGTCATAGTCCCCAGAATTAAATGAGAAAATTCATGTATATAATTTAATACCATGTATGCCAGAGAGTAAATGTTCAATAAATTTCAGTCCTGCCTATTAGCTGTTATGTTCTGATGGTTGAGTCTGTTGTACTGTAAAAAACCTAATCTACTTTGCTGTTTCCAATCCTAATGATTTTGATATTTATTCTTATAAATCAAAGAGGAGCCTCTAAGAATTAAATAAGATTTGCATTGAAGTACTAGGAACACTATGGTGTAGGCTATTAAAATTCTCTAACATTTGGTTTCTTCCACTATGAAGTTGGGATAATAATTTCTTCAGGTGGTTGTTAGCAGTTAAACATGATTAAATATGTAAAATCTCTACAGTAGGGCACAGATTAGATATCCACCATAAATAGCTGCTCTCCCTGCTCCTACAGTCATTTTTCGTTTGGCCTCTGACTTTTTTTCACATTGTGATTGTTATGGTTTGAATGTGAGATGTACCCTCCCCGCAAAAGCTCTTGTGCTAATGCAGGAATGTTCAGAGCTGAAATGAATAGACTGTGAGAGTGGTAACCTCATCAATAGATTAATTCATCTGCTGAATTAATAACTTGAAAGGATTAACATACTTTTTCATTAACCATCAGAATCAAGCAGTCCAATCTCCAGAGATATCCTTATGGATCAACTACCCTACATTATAATAATAGTTCCATATCCAACTGACGACCAGAGTCAACTGCCCTTCCAAGTTGGTCAATCTTTTTCTTACCTCTAGATATTTTGTAAGAGGAACCAGTTTTCAATCTTAGCTTAAAGTTTAGTAGAATGTTTATAGTGTTTTCTGTTTGAGGCATTCCCTCTGTGAACAAAGATCACAAGTTCAAAGAATCTAATGGTACAAAGATGGAATGCACAAAGGATCTGAATGGGTAGCTTGAAGTAAAACTAAGTAGGCCATTTCTACTTCCAACCCTTGGTTACCAAGCCAACAGGGGAATTCTACCTTTTGGAGATACAGCACCATATAGTGATCTTGGCTTAAGGAATATATTGCAACAAAGATTTTATTGCCTCATCTTTTCAGTGTGTTTTCTCTATTCACAATTTATCTATACCTTCTAAATGCAGTTTCATCACTCCTCCATTGTGTCACCTGTAGGTGGTATAGTGTGTGATGGGATGAATAGAGTCTTCTGAAACAGGACTGTTGCTACAACAACTTTCTATAAAGTACACCCCTTCACTGAAAATATGATGATTTTATAGGTGATTCAAAAACTCAGTAAACTTGATAATGTTTCTGGTTTAGTCGAGCGTATCTATAATATACCCAACACCAGCAGTAAGACGGCACACTTCCTGGGATAGAGGCTGTCCAATGTAGCCAACTTGCCACCAGGTTGGACTCTTCAAATGATATTTTCAAAGAGTCCTGCCCCTTATCAGTAGAATTCTTTGCGTATTCCCTCCTTGTACCTTTAGGCTGTATGGATTTTGAGGTATTTGTTCCCAGAAGGAACACTGAAAGAATGGTGCTGTATCTGAGACTTGACTTTAGTCTGTCTCTATTGCTAGATAGAAGGTTTGGCATTCAGTAGTATTAGTATCTACATAGCCATAGTGAGGAATATGTGCAGTTGGCCCTTGCATATCCTCTATCCTTGCCACTATCAGCTCCTTATGAACTTAATTTTGCAAGCACAGTAATGGCCAATTGCAGGCTGACATCAATTGTCTGAGTCATACTTCATGGTGGGTGCTCTCTGGTTGGCATTAACATGTGACACAGTAATCTTCACTTCTATGTACTCTCCATAACTGCATCCACATCCACTTTCAAAGAAATCCGTGTCTCTCATATTTCAGTGTTTTCTTCCCAGGACGTTGACCATCCAGATAAGTCATGGAGCACTATGGTAGTCCACGAACATTAATGTGTTTTCACTTCCCATTAGAGGATTTCTTCTCACCATTCTTGCAGAAAGATGCAGAGTTGAGCTGCATTTTAGTGGAGTTTGTTTGGGTGTGCACCTACATAACATGCTCATCTGTTTGGTAAACCAAGTTGACCTTTTTTCTTCCATTATCCATGGTCAATAAGCCTCCCCCACATCCACACTGGTGAGTATTTCTGGTATAACACTTAGTGGGTCTACTAGAATTCTACTCCTAATCATGAGGCTCAACCATTAGATTATCTTTAAGGACCTATTAATATGCCAGGAACTGTTATTCCAATGGGATGTAAGTTCTCTACTGCACAGTAAATCAGAGCAGTATTTTGTTGAGATATTCAGATAGCTCCAATTCCTATATTTTTCTGAGCATGGGAGAACTGATATAACCCCGGGGGCTCAGATTGTAATACTTTACTGGAGTCTTTCCTCTGTTTTATATTTTGCTTCAAATTGATAATTAATTGCACTTATTTCATTGCAATCACAAAACTGACAACCATCCAACACTAGTATAATTGTAGTTATTTCATCTGAACCTCTCAAGTGCCTGAGATAGTGTATCTACCTCTGTATTACTTTCCATCAGCAAACTGTCCAAGTTTAACTTTTGTGAAATTTACTAATTTCATTATGGCAGACTGTCTTTCCCTCTCACTAGGATTGGGTCCCCATTGTGTACAATCTGGAAGGCAATATACTTCCAATATCCCAGTATATTTATTTTAATTATTTTTGCTTAGTTTGAAATAAAATGTGTAAGAAAAAAATAGAAATATTGCTTTTTCAGAATTATTTGGGAGCAGGTTGCCCACCTAATGCTTCTTCACAGCCAAATGCTTGGTGTGTTACTCAAATAAGGTTGTATAGATAGGGTTATATAGATAACCTTAATCCAACCATCAAAATGATCAAATTAACATTGGAATATTATTACTATCTAATGCTCACACCCTATCTAAATTTTACCAATTCTCCCCATAATGACATTTATAGTGAAATTATTCAATGCAGAATGACACATTGCAGGTTTGCTGCTATGTTACCTTAATTTTTTTTAATCTGAAATAGTTCTTTAGCCTTTCTTTCACCTTTTTTTTTTTTTTATGCAGTGCTGGGGATCAAACTCAGGGCCTTGTGCTTGCAAGGCAAGCACTTTACCAACTGAGCTATATCCTCAGCCCTGTAGCCTTTCTTTCACTTTTATAATATTGATGATTTTGAAAATTACAGGCAATTTCTGTAGCATAATATTTCTCAATTTGTTTAAGCCTCATAATTCTTCATGGTTAGCTTTAGGATATGTAGAGGATATCTTCAGCATAAATGTCAAAAACATGATGCTATGTTTACTCATTCCATCCTATCAAATAGCACATATATTTTTAAAATTTCTTCTCATTTTTTTTTTTATTTTTTTTAATTTTTATAGACTGCATTTTGATTCATTGTACACAAATGAGGTACAACTTTTTATTTCTATGGTTGTGCACAATGCAGATTCATACCATTCATGTAATCATACATGGGCATAGAGTAATGATGTCTGCTCATTCCACCATCTTTCATACCCCTGCTCCCTCCTCCCTCTCATTTCCCTATGCATAAACTAAAGTTCCTCCATTCTTCTCTCACCCCCACCCCCATTATGTATTATCATCCACTTATCAGGGAGAACATTTTCTTTGGTTTTTTGAGATTGACTTATTTCACTTAGCATGATATTGTCCAATTCCATTCATTTATCTGCAAATGCCATAATATTCTTCTTTATGGTTGAATAATATTCCATTGTGGATATACACCACAGTTTCTTTATCCCATCATCTGATGAGGGGCATCTAGGTTGGTTCCACAGTCTAGCTCTTGTGAATTCAGCTGCTATAAACATTGATGTGGCTGTGTCACTACTGTAGTATGCTGATTTTAAGTTCTTTGGGTATAAAACGAGGAGTGAGATAACTGGGTCAAAAGGTGGGTCCATCCCATGTTTTCTGAGGAATCTCCATATTGTTTTCCAGAGTGGCTGTACCAATTTGCAACTCCACCAGCAATGTAAAAGTGTGCCTTTTTCCCCACATCCATGCCAACATCTATTATTGTTTGTGTTCTTGATAATAGCCATTCTAATTGGAGTAAGATGAAATCTTAGAGTTGTTTTAATTTGGATTTCTCTAATTAGTAGAGATATTGAACACTTTTTCATATGTTTATTAATTACCTATATATCTTCTTCTGTAAAGTGTCTGTCCAGTTCCTTGTTCCATTTATTGATTGGATTCTTTGTATCTTTGATGTAAAGTTTTGTAAGTTCTTTATAAATTTTGGGAATTAGTGCTCTATCTGAAGTGCATGTGGAAAAGATTTTTTCCCACTCTGTAGCCTCTCTTTTTACATTATTGATTGTATCCTTTGCTGAGAAAATGCTTTTTAATTTGAATCCATCCCATTTATTGATTCTTGCTTTGATTTCTTGTGCTTTGGGAGGCTTGTTAATCTGAACAAAGAAACTATAGAGTTAAATATAATCAATGATTTAGACTTAACAGACATAAAAAGATTATTTCATCCATCATCAAGTGAATACACTTTCTTCTCATCAGCTCATGGATCCTTCTCCAAAATAGACCATATGCTATGCCACAAAGAAGTCATTAATAAATACAAAAAATAGAGATACTACCTTGTATTCTGTCAGACCATAATGGAATGCAATTAGAAATCAATGATAAAATAGAAAAACAAAAACTACTCCAACACCTGGAGACTAAATAATATGCTACTGAATGATGTAATGATAACAGAAAACATCAGGGAGGAAATAAAAAAATTCTAAGAGGTAAACGAGAACAATGACAACATCAAAATCTCAGACACTCATTTTAAACTGATTTGTAAAAATGTAAGATTATTCATATTAAAGGAGTATTATATAATGTTTCAATCAGATTGCACATATTTACCTGTGCAGTTATCATTTCTTTGTGGTAAATAATCTTCCCTTCCAGTTTTTTGAAATGTTTAGTACATAATTGTTATCTATATTCACCCTCCTGTTCTATAGCACACTGGGACTTTTTGCTCCTATCTAAATGTACTTAATGCTCATTAATCAACTTTCCTCCTCTTTTCTCTCCCCATTCTTTGCCAGTTCTGGTAACCACCATTCTATTATCTGTGTGATGAACTTTTTTAGATTCCATGTATAAGTGAGATAATATGATGCTTGTCCTTCTGTGCCTGACAGATGTCACTTAACATACTCATCTCCAGATCAAGCCATGTTGTCACAAATGACAGGATTTCAGTCTTTTTAAAGGCTGAATAATATTCTATTGTGTTTAAGTACCACATTTTCTTTATCAGTTTGTCAGTTAATAGATACTTAGGTGGTTTCCATTTCTTGGCTATTGTAAATAATGCTGCAATACATATGCAAGATCAGAGTAGAGTGTTTGCCTAGCATGCAGGCGGCCCTGGATTCAATATCTATTGTTGAAAATAAGTTATATGGGTATATAGAAGTCTTCCTAACATACTGATTTCATTTCCATTGGATCTATGCTGACATACCTAATAGTGAAATTAGGAATGCTAGATCATATATCAGTTCTATTTTCAATTTTCTGAGAGCCTCTATACTGTTTTCCGTATTGATTGTAATAACCTGTATTTCCACCAACAGTATGCAAGAGTTCTCTTTTCTGCACATCCTCACCAATACTTTTCTTTAGACATCTTGATAACAGTCATTCTTACTGGGGTGAGGTGATATCTCCTTCTGGTTTTTCTTTATTTTTCCCTGATGGTTAGTGGTGGTGAGCATTTTTCATGCACCTGTTGAGCTATTTGTTATGTCTTCTTTTGATAAATATTTGTGGAGAACTATTGATCATTTTTGGTCAGATTATTTGATCTTAGAGTTTATTTTATATCCTAGATATCAAACACTTCTCAGATGTATAGTTTTCAAATATTTTCTCCCATTCTGTAAGTTGTTTCTTGACTTAATTATTTCCTTTGCTCTGCAGAAGCTCTTTTAGTTTGATGTAAACCCATTTGTCTATGTTTGCTTTCATTTCCCGTGCTTTGGTGTCTTGTCCAGAAAAATCCATGCCTATTTCAATGTCCTGAAGTGTTTCCCCTATATCACCTCCTAGTAGTTTCATGTCTTACATTTGAGTTTTTAATCAATTTTTAGTTTATTTTTATAATTGGTAAGAGATTGGGGTCTGGTTTCATTCTTCTGCATGCAGACATTCAATTTCCCCAGCATCATCATGTAGTGAAAGAGTACTTTTTTCAATGCATGTTCTTAGCACCTTTGTCAAAAACTGGTTGGTTGTGGATGTATAGGTTTACTTTTAGGCTCTCTATTCCATCCCATTGTGCTTGTGTCAATTTTTATGCCATTCCATATTATAGCTCTGTAATACATTTTGAAGTCAGGACCTATAATGCCTTCTGCTTTGTTCTTTTTACTCAAAATTTCTTTGGCTCTTTAGAGATTTTTGTGGTTCTATACAAAGTGTGGACTTTTTATTATTTTTTCTAGTGGAGAATGTCATTGGTATTTTGTTGTGGATTGCATTGGATCTGCAAATCACTTTGGGTAGAATGGGCATTTTAACAATGCTCCTAATATATCAACACTTGATGTCTTTTCAAGTTTTTGTGTCTTCTTCAATTACTTTCATCAATTGTTTTTATTGTGGAGATCTTTTGACTCTTTGGTTGAAATTATGCCTAGGTATTTTATTTTTTGTAGCTATATAAATAGGATTGCTTTCTTGTTTTCTATTCATATTTTTTTCATTTGGCATACAGCAATACTACTAATTTTTGTACTTTCATTTTTAATCTTGCAACTTTGCTGAATTCGTTTATTAGTCTGAATTTTTTTTTGGTGGAGTTTTTCAGGTTTTCTATATTTAAGATCGTGTCACTAAAACCAGTGACAATTTTTTTTAGACATGAAAGAAAACAGTTTTATTGGTGAATAAGCATTAAAGCAAAATGTGATATGCATCACAGACAATATGATATGCTAAGAGATTGTAAAGACAGTTCTCTCTCTAGCCCAATTGCTCTGTTAGAACTTTCAGCATTATGTTGAATAAAAGTTGTAGAAATGGGCTTTCTTGTCTTGATCCACATCTGAAAGAGAGCTTTCAGTCCTTTCCTGTTCAGTATAATGTTAGTGATTGGCTCACACCTTTATCATGTTGGAATATGTTCTTCCTTCTATACCGAATTTGTTCAGTATTTTCATTATGAAGAGATGTTGAACTTTATTAAGTACCTTTCCTTTATCTATTGAAATGATCATATGGTTTTTGTCCCTCATTCTGTTAATGTTATGTAGCACATTTACTGATTTATGATTTGCATATATTGAATTGTCCTCACATCCGTGACATGAATACCTCTTTTTTCTCCCCCTTGGGTACTAGAGATTGAACTCAGGGGCACTGGACCACTGAGACACCCCATTTTTTTCCCCTGCTTTCCTAGATATATCCCTTACATCTGTGTGGTTTGGTACTTAGCCACCAAAGTGGACAGAAGTTACAAATGCTTAGAAACAGGGTCTCATTGAGTTGCTTAGTGCCTCATTGTTGCTGAGGTTTGCTTTGAACTTTGGATCCTCTTGTCTCAGCGTCCTGAGCTGCTGGGATTACAGGCATGTGCCACTGTGCCCAGCAGAATCTCTCTTGATCATGGTGAATAATAGTTTTTCATGTGATGTTGCATTCAGTTTGGTAATGTTTTTTGAGGATTTTTGTGTTTATGTTCATTAAAGATATTGACTTATAATTGTCTTCTTTCTTTCTTTCTTTCTTTTTCTTTCTTTCTTTCTTTCTTTCTTTTTGTTTCTTCTTTCCTCCTCCTCTTCCTCCTCCTTATCTAGTTTTGGTATCAGAGAAATACTGGACAGCCTTATAGAATGAAGTAGTGAATGTTTTATTCTATTTTGTCATTGCTATTTCACTAGCTTGATACTTGAGTAGCTTCTCTACTATAAATTTACTCTTTTCATTTTGTTATTATTAAGGGTTTCTAGGGAGATATTTTGAGCTTAAATTAATATCCTACTTTGAATCATGCTTTCACTATTAATTAATTAATTTATATCAATATGCACTCAGAATTCATATTTTATTCACTGATTTTAGTTTTTTTATCATGATTCTTCATGTTTATGATAAATTTTTTCCTGAGTTAGTGAGTGGATTGTGTTCTTTTGAGCACTTCCTTATTTTGCCTCACAATGCTATTACAGCCTCGTCTACTTTATCTGTCCCAGCCCTGGAATTAGTCATTTCTCTAAGCAATTCTGGATTTTCAGAGATGAAATTTTGAAGCCAATGTGTCTGTTAGGTTTATTGCAATTGTGGTGCAGTAGCTATCAGAGTCTCTCATTGGACAGAGCTAGAAAGTATATGTACAATATACGTGGGTCTGTGTGTCTGCAGCAGATGTGTGTATGTCAGATGCAATTTACACCCCTTTTTACACCCATATTTATCTACATATTTTGATGTCTTTGAATTCACATCAACATCTCTAATTTTAATTCAGAACCCTATTTGTCTCTTCCCCAACAATGAGAAATCTAGATCATATGTCCTCAACATATTTACTTATCTGATAATTCCCATTGTACATAGCCAGTCTTATTCCTGCTTTCAACTCTAGACCTGAGTATTCATACAACACCTTATCTCCCATTGGGTGATTCCCTACTCTTAGTGGTTGTTGCACCATTCCTGATATAGATATCCCCATCACTTTGGGCTTTAGAATCATTTTTTTTTACTTTTGTTCTTGTGGTCCAGGTGGAATTTCCTTCTTACCCTTCCCCAATCCTAACAGTCCATGCAAGACTGACCTCCTCTGCCCAGGAAGAGTTCTTCATACAATATGTGCAGTGCTGGCCACTCTCCTCTCTCATGTCCTACTAACTTGCTCTCATTCTCATTGTACCTTGAGATTTCTAAACTTCCCCCTTTCTCCACTCTGTGCCTACACCTTTCTCACCTTGCTCCAGCATTAGCCACTGCCTATTTTAAGGTCTGCAGTCAAAGAATATGTAAGGAAAAGGATGAGTTCCTTGGGAAAGTGATTCTAATACAAAGAGTTACTTACAAGAAATTCATTGGGGAGCATTTCTGGTAGAAACACCTGTGAAGAAATGAGAGAAGCATCCAACATCATGGGGAGCTCTACAGCTGCTGCGTCCTAGGAGGTGGTGGATGTGGGATGGTGACTCTGTTGAAGGGAGGATCTCAGCAACAAACCAGAGGATCCACTTGATTTGGTTTCTAAATCTGGGTAGAACATAAACTATTTAGTTATCTTTTAAAAAATACATGTTCTTAAATAATATCCCAGAGAGTGTATTTTAGTACACTTGGACAGGGCCTATGGAATGTTTTTCTTTTATAAGACATCAAATGATTCAAATGTCCTGTTTGCCTACAGTTGGCCTTTAACTAATACTGTGATTTTACATGTTTAGGCCTTAAATTTTTGCTCTCAGGGTAAGCAGATGGCACTTGAAATTCAGAACACTTAATTCTCATATTCTCAGGACTATTCCCTTTGGTTAAACTTTATCTACTCTCTCTCTGATGTTTGATTAAGATGCAATAAGTCGTTCACTTATTTGTTTTTCTTATTTGTGTTCTGTGACTATGAAATGGCAATCGTTCCAACATGACTACGTTAGTCATTAACATCATACAGAAGAAACTCAGTTTTTTAAAAGGTTTAATGTATTTTATACACTTTAACATAGTTATGTAAAATATTCTATTGTTGTTTAAAACAAAACAAAAGTAGGGACTGTGTATTGATCCTTACTTCCAAACATGTAGAAATATTGTAATTGATGTTTTTAGTTGAATCTATGCATATCCAGGCAAGGCAAGTTTGATGAGGCTTCTATCCATACTGGGAAGATTCTTAGGAATATGGATAAGAAATCTTCAAAAGGCTGGCACAACCCCAAAGCACCTATGCAAAGACCTTTCCAATCTCTTAAATGAAGAAGTGACAAGAGAGAGCTGTTTCCCTGTGGATTTTTGGAAGTTCTTTCAGGGAAAGGCAGCTTGTTTGTAGCTACCCATTCTCAGAAAACCCCCTGACCAAGAGAAGCAAGGCAAGCAGAAATGAACTCTGCAGGGCATTCTCACTCTGCAACAGTGCGGATGTCTGAAACCATAAAACAAGTCTAGAGAAGCTGAGGGAGATCTTGGGGAGATGATTCTCTACAGTATGAGCAAGTGAAGGTCTTACTAAGCTATTTCTCTCCACAAGTACAACTCATTCTCTCTCTATGATGGAGGTAGTTCGTAGCCCATAATCCTTTAATGTCAAAGAAGTATTCTAACTTTTATGACACTTGACAAAATTTATCACCCCAAAGTTCTAAAAGCATTTTCTCCACCATAGGAGTAAGCCTGCCTCTTTTTTATCTCCTTCTCTTATAGCACATGACAGGCCCAACAGAGTGAAATTAGAGAGTCACATAGAACATTGTTAAGACAAAGTTCATCTAGTATGTAGTTTATATGTAATTTTTTGGGTGAGGGTGTCAAAGGAGTTTTAAACCAAATCCAAAGCCCTCCTTTCCTTTTATTAAAATGATTTTCTAGATATATCCCAGAGAGTGTACAATCATCAAGAAATAATGATCTGTGTTCCCATTTCTTATAGAGATGACTATCTCACCTATTTGCCATATATGTATTCTGAATTTCCTTTATGTGCTATTTCTCAGTACAGAACTATGGGATCCCTTAGTTTAAAAGCACATCATTTACTTATTATGCTGAAAACATAAATGAAAACTGATATTTGTACGTATTTAATGTTTCTATTTATATTCATTCCATCAGAAAGTCTTTATTTGGCACTACCTGCCTGAGACACTGAGGTGCTGGGTGAAGTCAAGGAGTTTAAATTAAAGGTTAACTGCTGATAGACTTTCTGGCTTTCCTTTGAGAAGTGGTTATCTAGTGTCTATCTCGCTTCATTGTCGAGTAACTCTGCCTAATTAACCACCATATTGGACAGCTTTGTTGATGTTGTTTCCATTTAATTTCACACATTATCTTAATTCCCTTTCTTGGAATCACACAATAACACCCTAATTCCTTTTTCTCATGGTAGTATTTAAAATAGTTAAAAACAGCTATCATGATTTAGCAGACTACACATCTAGAATGACTCATTTTGTCTTTGAAATACTAAAACCATGTACTGTAGTAGACATTTTGGGCACCTAGGATGGATCACTAGGACAGCATGAGTAGTGGGTTTTAACATGGGCTAGATATCTGTAGCAATATTAACTGCTGAACTAGCTCTGGTTGGGGTACCAGGTACCTTTGGTGGGAAATACTTTATAGTCTACTTCATCCTTGATTATGCACTATCAAGGAAAAGAACAAAGTAAAAACTTGCTGAATAATTGAATAAACTCAGAAACTTTGCAAAATTGAACTTGTAATTTTTGTGTGTTTCATATCCTTGTGCTATCCTGTGCTGGTAAGAATCTAGGAAAATGCAATGTCCAGTGTTTGGCTTTGATTACAAAGCACATGGGAAGTAGGGATGCAGAATTGAGTACAAGTGTCTGCTATGTTATGTAAGAGTTTTGAAGCACAACAGGTTCTTTCCAAGACAGAAGAGACGGCTCAGAGATACTCATGGGGCTCCGGCTGTTCCTTCCCTTCCCATCTGGTATTCATGAACCTGGCAATTTAATCTTTGTCTAGATGTTGTAATGAACCATAAAACTGTCCCACAAAAGAAGTAGAGATAGATGGTTTGGGGTTTGGAGCCAGGTAAGTGGAGTGCTACTCGTTATTGCTGCCGTTGTCATTATCATTGCATGTATAAATGATAAAGAGACAGTCATGGTTTTCTCTTAAGGTTGGATTACGAAGTTTCAATGCAATAATGTGTTTACATTTCCAGTAGAGTGCTTGTCACATTCTGAGCACTCAACAATGATTATTAGATTGTTTATATTAATTTGTCTTGTGTAAAACATAGTTAATGCATATAAATAACTCTTTATTGGGTAATAAATACTTAATGAGATAAACCCATTAACACTCTAAGATTTCAAAAGAAATGCTATAAACACATTTATTCTCACTAGATTTTGCTTTTCTGGATTAGACTTGATTGAACTACTTCTTCTTGCCAAATTTACCTGATATTATAGGAAATGGGACTCTTAAGACATTGATTCCACTTTTCTACCTCTAAGTTTGCATCTGAAATCTTTTATTTAAAATCCTGAATTTTACCTTTACCTTTTTAATGTTTTCTCTCCTGGGGAACAAACCCAGGGCCCTATGAATGTTGGGCATCTAGGTGTTTCTGTTATTTGTCTATGAAACATAGACAATATCCAAAGAATTTTCTCTAAGGACTAGTTTCCTGTTAGAGTAATGAGAAGCCCAATAAGGAACTCGAGTGTATAATAGCAGATGAGGACCGATACACTCATTCATTGAGTGATTCAGTTCACATCCTTAGTTTCAGTCTCCATGCCTTCTGACAGATGATCTGTGAACCACAGAGTAAAGCTGTCAGAATTAAGAATAGAGTGGCTTCTCTTCATGCATAGAATATTGCCATATGTTGCTGCGGAAATCAACTGGAGATCCATTTTTTTCATATTTCCATAGTCTTTCCTGTGACAATTAATGATAGACAAGTATGGCAACAGGTCTTTAGAGGTCTTTATGCTTTTTAAGTATTCAGCTAAGATGTACTAGCTCAAGGAAGAAAATCGATTTTTATGTATTTTTTCGACCACTTTCTTCTTCCTTGTATTGTGAACAATTTGTGCCTTTTAAAATCCTTTTTCTATACGCTTCTTCACTTGACTAATTTTTTAACATGGTCAATTCTATATAATGTGATGGAATCAAACTAACTTCAAACTGACCCTCAGTTACAATGCTGCCAGGCTGCTATTGATGGACAGTTTGTACTGTTACAGGATTACTGGATTGAGCAGTGTTTCCACAGTTCAGCATCAGCATACTCTAACCTGTTTCCTGGCTGCAATGTCAACTTGCAAAGATGGAGATCAGGCAGAATTCCAGAACCCAGAGTGAAAGCACCTGCAGGCTGGCTGTTTTGCCAGAATACCAAAAGGAATGATGGAATTAAGAAGTGCTGCAGTCAGCTCACATAATGAAGATAAAAATGATAATTAGCCTTGTGGTAATTTGAATTAGTCAACTAAATCTTTGTTGTGCTCTGAGATGTTCTAGCAATAGATTTTGAATGGTTTAATCTGTTGGGATTTTGTCATTTTAAGAAATGGAAGATAATGGCAATTTTTTTTCAAAATGAAAATAAATTGCCATAATTTTACACATAGAAATTTTAGTCTGTGTAGAATTCAAGCATTAGGCATGGCCCTAAGTAATATTCAGTACAAAAGCTCAAACTGCAGGTCTTACGCAAGCTGAGTACATTTTGTTCTAACTTTATTGCAGCAAAGTGATCTATTATATTCATGTGTACATTAAGGTAAGCTGACATTATGAAAATAGCCATCTTTAATTTTGGTAATTTAAGGTCTCCTTTTCTTAAATATTACTAAATTACAGCTAACAGCTTAGCTTCAATTAATTCAATTTATAAAAGCACTTATATTTACTTTATCTTGGCAGTAAATGTTAAAGGAACCGATAAAAGACACATTTGCTTTGTTAAACTATTGATTTGAGTGCTAATTCATTCCACAGTTATTAATAACAAATTCAAAATATTTCAACACATTTTCAGCATCTGTAGAAGGATTTTAGTGTGAGCCCAAATCTCAGAATGGATTTCGTAGTAAATCAGACAATGGAACTCAATCTTTATTAGGATATTAGGATATTCAGATAGATCTCTAAAATGACTATGAGTAAACCCACACCCATTTTATTATTTAGGGTAATTCAAGGGCACATGACTTTAAGAGTTTCATCTGCTCTCAGTAGAAGTCTATAAACAAAATATTATTTTTAAGAGCAAAGTATCATATACATTTACCAATATGTAAGACAAAAATGCAAATAAATACCAATACCTTAAGAGGAAAAATTATCTCAAGTAATTATTCTGAATATTTCCACTTACTGTGAGTCTGTGTAATTTCATGGTGAGAGCTAGGCTCTGAATATAGGCAGAAATCTTATCTTGGCTTTCCTAATTGCTAACTGTACATCCTTGGAAAGTTTCCTAATGGTTTGAGCCTTGTTTCTTAATGTATAAGAAAGGGTACTCTAAATTGTATCTGTCCCATCAGAGTATTGTGGGTATTAAGTAAATAAGGACATTTAAGATACTTAAAACAATGGCTAAAATGTACTGACAACACAAAATGACATAGCTATGCTTTTCATAATTTGTAGGCTCTATCTTTGTTAGAATGAGTCTTCAAGAATGGTGTATTGTAAGCCAGGAATGGTGTTAGAATTCAGGGATACAGCAATAAGCGGCATTATTTTCAGTCCTTACGGAGCTTACTTTCAATTGAAAAGGCAGTAGACTGGTGCTCTCAAACTACTATGCACCACAGCTACCCTGGAGGCTTCCTAAAGCAAAGTGCTGAGCTCTGCCCACAGATGTCCTGATTTAGTATGTCTGGGGTGGAGTCTATGAACATGAATTTTTATAAAGTGCCCAGGTGATGCTGACACTTCTTGCCTGTCAACTGCACTTGGGGAACCATAGCCTACCAAATAATTTCTGATATAATGGGGAATAATTGCTTTATAGAGATATAAATAGGGTGGCATAGGGGCACAACCACTGGGACCAACCCAAGGCTTCCAAGAGCCCTTTTTAGAAGAGGTGATTCTTGATATGGTAATTGAGAGACAAATATTAGACATGTGAGCAAATGAATATTTCATGTTAGTATTAACAAAGGCAAATATCATATGAAAAACAGTTGTATGTAGGAAATTTTCTGGTATCTTTTAAAAATATTCACTTTCTTTCTATTCATGTATGATTTGCTTCCTTTTCAAAAGTTAACAACACTTCTCTGATGTTTTATAGTCTTTCATAAATTGAATAATTAAATACGAAATTTATATTTGCTTTGAAAAACGAGTATAAAAATATTATGAAATTAAACTATTGATAATTGTAAATTCTGACATAGATGATTAAGTTCCAATATCAGTATCTCTCAATTGTGTTCTTATTTTTAATAGCAGGAATGAAATTAGGTAGATGTATATTGTCTCAGCTTTTATAGTTTTGTTTAGCTGTGAAACATGAAATAAAAAATTATTACTTGATTGTGGTTTTGGGTTTTAACATCAAACTGTTCAAATATATACTTAATTGATTAATTTTATCATTAAATTTTTATTACTATTATAAAATTTCTCAGGCAAATCAGAAAAATAAGAAAATTAGACCTATCATTAACATTCACTACTCAGAAATAATGATTATTAATATTTGATGTTCCCAAATTCAGATATTCTCTATAAAGTTTCCAGGATAGGAAGACAAATGGAAAATTTTTAAACCTACAAAACAGTAGAAAACATTTGCAAACCATGCATCTGATAAGGGCCTAATATCCAAATATTTAAGGAACTAAAAACAATTCAACAGCAAAATAACCAATAACCCAGTTAATAGTGGACAGAAGACCTGAATACATATTTTTCAAAAGGAGACATTCAAATCCACAACAGGTTTATGAAAAAAATATTCAATGTCACTGGTTTGTCAGAGAAATGCAAATCAAAAACTATAGTGAGCTATTGTCTTACCCAGTTAGAATGATCATTAGCAAAGCAACATGATACCAGTGTTGATGAGAATGTGGAGGAAAGGGAAAACTTTAATTTTGTTGATGGGAAGGTAAATTAATATAGCTCCTATAGAAAACAGTTTGAAAAAATCCTAAAAAATAAAATTATAATTCCATTTGGTACGGCAATCTTATTTCTGGGTATATATCCAAAGGAAATAAAGATGATCTGTTGAAGACATGTGTTCACCTCCATATTCTCTGTAGCATTACTCAAAATAGCCCAGATATGAAAGTGGTCTAAATGTCCATTGGTAGGTGAATAGATAAAGAAAAATTTTATCTATATACACAGCGGAATATTATTCAGTCATAGAATGAGGGAAATACTGTCATTGGTGACAATATAGACGAACCTGGAGAGCATCATGTTAAATAATATAAACCAGACACTGAAAGAGAAATACTCCATAATCTCTATTTTGTGCAATATCTAAAAAGGTCAAATTGAGAGAAGAAAAGATAAGAATGGTGATCAGGGGTGGGGTTTCGGGATGGGATAGATTGTTGACTTCATCTCTTCCTTTATTTCTGTTTGGCTGTGTACTTTCCTTCCATTTCTAATTTCCTCAAGATCATTTACAATGTGTCTTTCTTTTTAATAATCTTTATTCTGTTGTCAAATCCATTAATACAGACTCCTCCTATACAATGCATTTGGTTTTTCTTCTCCATTTCTGCCACCCAGTTTTACTGCATTTTCTGAACTGAAGTCTTGTAATACATCTTTTCTCCAAAGAATTAAGGTGCCTATAACTTTAATTGAGATGATAGAAACTGATTTCTTTGAATTCCTTCTCTATTTTCTAAGATATTTTAAGAAATATTGCAAGTTATTTACCTACTTTTTATGCATATTCTTTTCTTTTTTTTCCCCCAGAATATCCTGTTGTGGTCTGATCATTTGCATAGTAGTTGTTAGTTAGGGGTCTAATATTTCTGTTTTTCTCTTAACCTACTATTGAAGGTTGATGTGAGTGAAAGTTGGGGAACAGATAGGAAGAGTAGGCAGTTTCCTTCCAGGATTTTTGTGTAGAATATTTTCTAACCAATTTCTTTTGATTTATCTCAATTATTGTCAAATTCTATTTTTTTTTTAAATTTTTTTAGTTGTTGATGGAACTTTATATTATTTATTTATATGTAGTGCTGAGAATGGAACCCAGTGCCTCACACATGCTAGGCAAACGCTCTACCATTGAGCTACAGCCCCAGCCCTGTTGTTGAGTTCTTGAATATATTCTTGAAGAAAATACTTGCAATGTTTGAGAATCTGACTTCATTGCCTATGGACTCAACAGAGGAAAAAACAGGCTCATCAATTTTACAAGAGGGTGATCTACACAGAGTTAAACTATATAAAACCTATTTTATGAGAATTATAGAATGTGGCATAATAAATGTTTTAGAATATTAATCCAGGGTGGCCCTACTTTTATGGGATCTCTCTCTCCCTCTCTCTCTTTCTGATATTAGGGATTGAACCCAGGAGTGCTTAACCACTAAGTTACATCCTCAGCCCTTTTCGTTAATCTTTATAATTTGAGAAAGGGTCTCAGGAAGTTGCTGAGGGCCTTCCAAAATTGCTGAGCTTGGCTTTGAATTTGCTTTTCTCTTGCCTCAGACTCCTAAACTTCTGGGATTACAGTCACTTGCCACCATGCCCAGCGAGATCTCAATCTTATACAAACTGGGAAAATCTCAAGAAAAAAGAAAATTAGAAATACAAAATTAGGTATGAAAGTGACCATTTATTTAGAATAATAAAATAAATTGCAACAAATTACAAATTTTGTAAAGGAGACAAATACCAGAAAAGGTATAAAACCTAAGAAAATAATTAATCTAACCAAATAATTGCCTACATTCTTTCTTTTCTATTTTTTTTTTTTTGCTTCAAATTTTGATTAGCACTTCTGGTGACAATAATAGAATAATATTTTCATTTGTTATTACTTTTTTAAAAGTATTTTTGTGTTTGTAGAAATGTTGGGCTAAAATTTTCTTTTCTTGAAATTTCCTTGCATAGCAAATATTAGTACAAGAAAATAAATATAAAAGTACAAAGATTGGAATACAGGAAGCAAAACTGCTTTATTGATAAATGGCATGACTATATTTAAAAAATTCAAAAGTATATAAAAAGTATTATAATAAATAAGTATGCTAAATGCAATGCCATTAACAATACTCAATTGTATTTCTATTTATGATGAATAAACAATTCAAAAGGAAAAACATAATATTTTTATAGAATCTAGCGATGAAATTCCATTTTTCTTAAAACATTTGTTTTTAACATTATTGTTTAATTTTAAAATTTTCTTTCAGCCTCATAACTCACTGGTAAAATCAGCTAATTGTATTATTGCTGCCCATGTGGGGAGAAAATTACTTTTGAAGTTTCTTTTATTTCAAGATATGAGATGTGGAGGGATTTCCCACAGCCTAGCTTTTCATGTTGTGCATTTCAAACCTTTTTTCTCTATTACTTTGATCCTTCCAATGCCAACTTTACTAAGACTACATGGGAGTTCTGCTGTGGATCCTTGTGTCTCAGCAATGAGAGAGTTAATGCAGTGAGCTATGGAAGTGACCATGGGAGCCAGATCTTCACCAGGACACCTAGTAATAGCTCAAATAAGCTAGGTTTGATTGTAATCCATATGTATAAACCTACATAAATCAAACCCAGTTGTTCCTAGATCAACTTCTTCATGAGCACTACAAATAAGATTCTATGTAAGCAGAAGTATGTTGAAGGGTAAACTGGAGTGGAAAGAGACAGCAGTCTTAATTAATTTTGATTAACATATCCCACTTTTGCAAATTCTACAAAAGCATGTAGAACAGATATGCTAGAATAGGCCCATGCAAGGAAGAGCTCTGATATTTCAGCTTCGTGATTCTGTTGGTTAATTGGTATCTGAGTTAAAAGGCAGATCTGACAGAGAAGTGTTCTTCTTAATATTTGAAAACCAGTTCAAGAAAGTGGTAAATGCTCTAGAAGAATGAAAGACCATCATTGCCACTGGTGTTAAGGCAATCAGATATACTGAGATTCCACAAGATGAAACTTGAAGGAGAAATCCTGTTCAACATTGCAGTTAGTAAACTGAATAAAATATCCTTATTGACCTCATAATAATCTTTGTAATTTTATTTGATAGCTATTTACAACTGTGTAACTGTCTTTGATAGTAAGAGCAGGAATAAGAGTGAATTATTCTTGTATTTTCAACTGAATTTGAATTATCGAACTTCTAAACTTCCTGTCAACTGAGATTTTTAATTATTATTTCATTTGCCATTAAAGTGAAACTTAATATCTAACTTTTATTTCCTCTGCTTATGTTGTCTTCCATTTAATTTTAACTGCCTCCGAGGAATGGGTAATGTTTTATTCATTTTTTGTTTATTACCTCCATTTCTAGCCTCACAATGGTCACTTAATAAATATTGCTTGCCTGATGGTACAGCACTTCTAGTCTCATTTTATTTTGTTTCTCTCTTCACATGTATCTAAGGACTTTGCTTAAGTCTTTGCTTACTTTATCTATTATACATTTTTTTTGTACTCATTTTAGAAAGTTTGAAGCAATAAAAGCACAAAAAGTTAAACGGTGTGTGGAATTATGTTAACCAGAAGGAATCACTGTTGATATTTTAGGACATTTTCTTTGGGTGTTTTTTCTACGACTTTTGCAGTGTAGATGTCACAGTATAGATTTGAGTTGTTCCCATCAAATTCAAACCTTTGCATAATCTAAAAATCAAATAAAGCTAAAATGTTTTTAATGCAAAAAGCACTTTCCCTTACTTAGAGTTCTTTACTATTACTTCTCTGGAAGGATTTGCAAACCTTTGTCTATTTCTTATGGTGCTTGCTTCTATCTTTCTAAAACAAAGAAACAAGCATCCATTGAGTTCTCTATCTTTGGTATTATACAATGAATCTTCAGTCTGGCTGATTCAGTAGGATTTATCTCCTAACATCTTTCTCATTTCCTCTTACTCTAATAATTGGATAGAATTGTAGCACAATCTACAATTTTTCACCGCTGAACTAAGAATCAGATAATGATTATTTCCCTTCTTATGTAGCTTTAAAAATGATGTTCTTTTCTTTTTAAAAAAATTCATTGTAGATGGACAAATACCTTTATTTTATTTTATTCATTTTATGTGGTGCTGAGGATTGAACCCAGTGCCTCACAAGTGCTAGGCAAGCACTCTACCACTGAACCACAATCCCAGCCCCTGTTCTTCTTTCCTATTTGCTTGATTTCTATGAACTTATCAAATTTATTAAAATACTTAATTAATTTGTCATATGACAATTGATATTTTTATTTTTTTCAATAACTTGAAAATAAATAATTTTAATGCTTTTTGTTTTCTGTAGCCTCCTTTCTTATCTCTCTTTGCTCCTTCCATCTGGACTGTTCTATAATAAGAATTTCTAAATGTCTTCAATATTTTTATTTTGTTAATGCTTTTTTAATATCTAAAAATAAAATTTTATGTTACGTATCTTTTCCTCACTCTGCATTGTCTTTCATTGTTGTTTGCCTTTCAAGTAGATTTTGCAGGTAACTACCATTCATTACACATTGAAGTGTAAAACTGCTCTGGTTGATTGGGAACCCAGAACCCAATCTGATATGCCTGCTTTTCCATGTATCAATTTATTACTCCTCAGTTCCCAAATTACCCTTTAATTGCTCTGGAAAATTGGATGAGATTCCTTTAAACCTTTCTTTGCAGTGAGCACAAGATTAAGTTTTCTCAGTTTTCTCTGGGTTGGAGGAGGAAAGAGTTTCTCTTGCTGCCCTAGCGGCTGCACCACTAAAATTCCCCTGTTTATTCTTCTTTATGGCTGAGTAATATTCCATTGTGTATATAAACCACAATTTCTTTATCCATTCATCTATTGAAGGGCATCTAGATTGGTTCCTCAATCTAGTTAATGTGAATTGAGTTGCTATAAACATTGATATGGCTGTGCCACTGTAGTATGCTGATTTTTAAGTCCTTCGGATATAAACTGAAGAGTGGGATAAAATTATGGCATTTGCAGGTAAATGGATGGAGCTGGAGACTCTCATGCTAATTGAAATAAGCCAATCCCAGAAAACCAAAGGCCAAATGTTTTCTCTGATAGGTGGACGCTTATTCATAAGGCAGGAAGGTGGGCAGCGATGTAAGCGAAGAATAGAAGAATGTTGGATTGTGTAGAAGGAACTGAGAGGAGGAGAGAGAGCAGGGGGAAGGAAAGATGGTGGAAGGTGACAAACATCATTACCCTATGTACATGGAAGATTACATGAATGGAGTGTACATCCTGTACATCCTGTACATCTAGAGATATGAAAAATTGTACCCCATTTGTATAAAATGAATCAAAATGCATTCTGCTGTCATGTATAACTAAATAGAAGAACCAATAACAAAAATCCCCTGTTTAAATCACTGAGTGATTTCTTTCTTCTGGGTGTGCCTTGGTTGATACACTTCCCTCTTCATTCCTCGGGGACCTTGTTATGGTTTAGACATGCAGTGTTCCCCAAAGGCTCATGTTTGAGACAATACAAGAAAGTTTGAGGAGAAATGATTGGTTTATATCCTTAACCTAATCTGAGAATTAATTCCCTGATGGGATTAACTGAAAGGTGACCAGAGGCAGGTGGGGTGTGGCTGGAGGAAGTGGTTCTTTGGGGCCATGGCTATGGGGTATATATTTTGTATCTGGAGAGTAGAGTCTCTCTCTGCTTCCTGTTAACCATTGTGACTGCATCCCTCTGCCATACTCTTCCGCCATGATATTCTGACTCACCTAAAGACCTAAGGAATGGAGCCAGCCTTCTATGGACTAAAACTCTGAAACTGTGAGCCCCTAAATAAACCTTTCCTCCTTTACGGTCATTCTAGTCAGGTCCTTTAGTCATAGCAGTGAAAAAACGAACTAAAACAGACCTTCAAGAAAATCAAAAAGTCCCAAGAATGGTTTAAAATTAGTTTAAATCAAGCAGTGATTTAAACAGGGAAATTTTATTATACCAAATTTTAATTTATGGTCAAGAGTAACAACAAGAGAAAGGAAGATGTATGGCTGCACCTTGTATGGTATCCAAGGAGGAAGAGCAAAGCTAGAAAGGAAGACCTTTCTCCAAAGCTAAGTTTCAGACCTCATTAAAGAATAGCTTGAAATTACTAATCTAGATAAAAATGATTTGCTTGCATTAGACCATATACAGAGAGCAAGTTAATTCTAAATGGCCAATTCAAATCAGTTTCTTCCTTATTTTGTAACTCCTTTGTTTTGATCAGATTGACAATTTTGGAGATTTAAACTGTCTTTTTTGTTTTGTTTTTACATACCCCAAATACTAACACACTGTCCAGGACTCAGCTGATAGACTCTTGTCCCATCTGAACCAGGGAGATAAGGCAAATCCTGAATGCCACCAAGCTTCATTTTCTGTATCTGTAAAGCAAAGCATTTGTGGTTGGATTTTGCAATCTCTTAGCATTCTTGTTCTAACCTTTATCCTTGAGGGTTTATAATGGTTCCATTTATAGCCTTAACTGCTCAAAAAGGTAGTTCACTCCCATCATTGTGAACTATTTTATACTTTTTACAGTGAAGAGTCTCAAGACTAAGACTCCTATCATCACAGAACATGACTCAGTACAGCCCCAGGAAACAAGTGGAATTATAATTATCAAAAGAGTGAAAATCTAGTTGCTTCCAGTGCTGCTAGAAGTATGAGTTAGATTTTTTATTATTTTTTTTCTGAGATTTTAATTTTCATTTCTAGACTTCCATAGGGAATATCTCACTGATGGTGACTGACCTCCATGGAACAAAACAACTCAGATCTCTCTGAATGTCTGTAGGCTTTTATAAGGTCCCTGTAATAATGCCATATAAATTAGAAGTGATTTTTAAATGATTTTTCATCATAAAAGGAAAAAAAATAAAAAGTAGCCATTAAAAATTTTTTTAAATTAGAAAAAGTAGCCATTAAACATTACCTTTAATTAAAAAAGTAGCCATTAAAAAAGGAAAAAAAAGTAGCCATTAAACATTACCTTTAATTCTGCTATCCAAAGAGAGAACCTGTCAACATTTTGATATATGCTCTTTAATTTTTCCTTATGCATATATGTTTTCATATTAAAAGTATTTCTAGGTACCATTCTAGATGATAGCAACATAGGAGTGAGCAAAATTCGTGCCCACAGGGTACTAACATATTGTGTAGACAATTTTCTGCTTCTTAAAATTAACAATTTTTATAAACAGTTTTCCATATCACTATATATTTTATAGATGAGCATATTTATGGATATTTGATCATATGATTTTTAGTTAATGCCAAAATATAATTTCAAATATTTTATAATAAATACTTCCACAATAAGCATAATTATATACAGATTTTTGTACATATTCTAAGCATCTCCTTAGGATGTACCCAGAAATAGAAATATTAAGACAAAGGGAATAATATATATATATATATTTTTTATTTTATTCTAATTAGTTACACATGACAGTAGAATGCATTTTGATACATTGTACATAAATGGAGCACAACTTCTCTTTTCTCTGGTTGTACATGGTGCAAAGTCACACCAGCAGTGTATTCATACATGTATATAGGGAAATAATGTCTGCCTCATTCCACTGTCCTTCCCATCCCCACACCCCCTCTCCTCCCCCTCACTTTCCTCTGCATAATCCAAAGTTCCTTCCTTCTTCCCTACCTGCCTGGCTCCCTGACATTATGGATCAGCATCCACTTATCAGAGAAAGCATTCAGTCTTTGGTATTTTGAGTTTGGCTTATTTCACTTAGCATGATATTTTCCAGTTCCATCCATTTACCTGCAAGTGCCATGATTTCATTCTTCTTTAAGGCTGAGTAATATTCCATTGTGTGTATGTCCGACATTGTCTTTATCTGTTCATCTGTTCAAGGGCATCTAGTTTGGTTCCATAGTTTAGCTACTGGGATTTGGGCTGCTGTAAACATTGATGATTTTAAGTATGATGATTTTAAGTCCTTTGGGTATAAACTTAGGAGTGGGATAACTGGGTCAAATGGTGGTT
This sequence comes from Glaucomys volans, assembly GCA_020662805.1. Taxonomy (NCBI): domain Eukaryota; kingdom Metazoa; phylum Chordata; class Mammalia; order Rodentia; family Sciuridae; genus Glaucomys; species Glaucomys volans. The sequence continues at coordinate 229,160 of JAJEJO010005387.1, read as the reverse complement.
TCATTCCAAGTTTTCTGAGGAACTTCCATACTGCTTTCCATAGTGGTTGCACCAATTTGGATAGGGAATAATATTTTTGAGACTCTTAATATAAATTTCATATTACCTTGGGAAAAGTTTTGAAAATCATACAATTCTCCCTGCAGGAGTGTGCCTGTGTGGTTATCTCATCTTGCCTTCAGCATGCACTTTCTACCCTATTCCACAACCTCATGTGCCCTGGAATTCTGGCCTGTGTGTGGATCACCACCGCTACACCCCCCCACCCCACATCTAGTGGAGTTCAAACAAAGGAGAACCCCCTGGGTATCAGTGAGGGAACAAAATGATGGGAGGGTATTTAACCCCTTTCCTTTCTCCCTGATGGTTGCCAGTGGCCAAGGAATAAAAGCCACAGTGCCTATAAACTGACCTGTGTCATAGCACCTTCCTCTTCCCTGTTGACTTTTACACAATGCCCACCTAAATGCACTTCTTCTAAAAATAAAATAAAAAAACCTGTAGACAATAGCATATGTACAATAATTCTCACTTTCATGCACTTTTATCTTTATTATACTTTGATTACTCAAGATAAATGTCTTTTCATGTGTTTGGTGAGATTTTGTTGTTGTTGATAAGTATTGTATGGGTATTTTTCTAAAGTTTTAATTGGGGTTCATAATTTTTTTCTCATTGATTTCTTTTGAGTTCCATACATATTAAGATTGCTAATATTTTTATTCTAATAAGTGTTTTAAGCATGTTGCTCCAGTTTATCATTTGGTTTAAAACCAGTAAAATTAGTAATTTTGCTAATTACTCATATTACTAATATGAGTACTATTTTTATAAGACCAAAATACTGGTTGATTTTTGAAGATAACTTGATAATTTTTTCTTGTAGTAGTTTCAAAATCAGCCTATTCAGTGATAGAATATTTGTTATTGATTCAAATGCTTTAGACTATCCAGAGATTTCACGGATGACTAGTGAAAAAGTACTTTGGAAAGTTTGGATTACTTCTCTGGGTCTATTCCATCTTCTTTTTCTATGTTGTGATTTGTTACTCTCTTTTAATGACTTATGTTTTTACTGATTGTGTTTGTCGACTTCTTTTGGTTCTCTTTCCACTGCATTATTAAATGGTCCAGATTTTCATTGTTGAGATAAATCTTCGAGTGAAATGAACAGATGCTGAATGCACAATTCAGGTTGGACAAGACTCTCATCAATTCTTGTATGTTCTTACTCATCTCTGTGTATTCCAAATTTACCAATATGAAGAAAGGGGTATATAGTTTAGAGAACTTTGGTGAGTTTATATAGTTTTGCAGCTATTACCCCAACTCATATTTCAAATATTTATATCAACTATAAAAAGTCTGTCATTTATTTACAGTTAATCCTACCTCCCACTCCTGACCCCCTCAGGCAACCATTGATTTGTCATCTATCACTATAATTTTGGCTTTTCTAGAAATTTCATATAAATAAAAGCCATATAATTAAAAGTTTTTAATGTCTAATTTCTTTCACTTAGTATGTTTTTGAGATTCTTCCTTGTTAAATGGATGGATGACTCAATATTTCTTATGTGTGAGTACTGTTCCACTGTTTATACTACAGTTTATTTATCTATTCACTTGTTGGAAATTTAATTTTTTCTAAATTTTTGCTATTATGAATTTTTTCCCATAAGTACTCAAATATAAGACTTTATAAAAACAATGTTTTCCTTTTTATTGGAACAATAACAAGGAGTGGAATGGTTGTACTATGTGTTAGGGTTATTTTTAAGTTTAAGCAAAATTCAAAAATGTTTCCCAAGGAGGTTGCACAACTTTGCATTCCAAACATCATTTTATAGCTAATATAATTTTTAACATTTTTGCCAACATTGAATATTGTTATCTTTTTCATTTTAGCTCTCCCAGTAGAGTCGTAATAACTCATTGTGGTTTTAATTCTCCTTTCCCTAATGACTAGTGGTGTTAAGCATATTTGCATATACTTTTTTTGTCATTTGTATATCTTCTTAGTGACGTGTCTATTCAAATCATTTGTCTTTTTGTTTTTTGCTACTGAGGACTGAACCCAGGGCATTTTACCATTGAGCTACATCCTCTGCCCTTTTATTTGTTTATTATTTATTTTGAGACAGGGTCTTGCTAAGTTGGTTAGGGCCCAGTTGCTCCTGGTCCTAAATTTGTGAGCCTCTTACCTCAACTTCCTCAGCTGCTGGAATTACAGGTGTGCACCACTCCTTGTCCTTTTTTTAAATGAGATTGTCTTTGCATTATCATATTGCATGTGACCTATTTATTTTCTAGTTATAACTGCACTATTGAATTTTTTATTTGAAAATACTTATTTGGTCTTTAGTTTACCTTTTCATGTTGTTTTGCTCTTTCAAGATCAAAATGTTTTAAATTTTATGAAGTTCAAATTATAAATTATTGTAGTAATTTCTTCTTTATGTATATTATCTGAGAAATCTTGATATAATCACAGTCACAACAATTTCCTACTATCTTTTCTTCTATAAAAATCTTAAGTTTAGATTCAGATCTAGTTCTAAGAACCATTTTTAGAAAATTGTTGGGTATGCCCTAATGTTCATATTGAAGTTAGTTTTATTTGTTACATATAACTGTTCAATTGTTCTAGCACCATCGATTGCAAATACTATTACTTCCCATTGAATTACTGTGGCCTTTTTTTTTTTTGAAATTTAATTAACCCTGTACATGTGGGTCTTATTAACTCTTTATTTCTTTTCCTTGATTTATATATCTATTCTTAAGCCAATATCATGCTATTTTGATTAATGTAACTTTGTAATTGTTTTAGAATCAGTGTAATTATCTAATTTTTCTTTTCTCTTTCAAAATTATTTTGACTATACTTGATCCTTTCATTTTCCACGTACATTTTAGAATCTGCTTTTCAATTTCTATAGAAAACTTGCTGGATTATGTTTGGGATTGTACTGAATCTAAATATCGGTTTAGAATAAATTATTATATTAACAATTAAAATTTCTGACAAATTGAAATGGAATATATATTTTATTAATATAAATATTCTTCACTTTCTCTCAGCAATACTTTATAATTTTCTGTATGCAGGAAATATCTCTAGTTATGTTCCCCTTACTTCATTTCTAATATTGACAATGTGACTTATTTATTTATTTCCTTCTTTTTTCCTCGATCAGTCAGTCTTTATCAATTTTGTTTATTTTCATAAATAAATAACTTCAGGTTTTATGGATTTTATTGTTTTAAAAAATTCATTGAAATCTACAAGGACTTTTATTATTCTATTTATTATACTTACCTAGGTGTGATTTATTGTTCTTTCTCTAAAATCTTCACTTGTAAGCTTACATGATTGATTTTACTCCTTTACCCCTCTTTGTAGATGAACTATTTAAAGCTTTAGTACTTGTATTTTTATTTTAACATATTTTAAAATATTTATAAGTTCCTCTTCAATGCGTGGGGTTATTGAGGAATGCACTTTTTATTTTCTATATTTTAGGATTTCCTGGGTTTCTTGTTTTGATTTCTAATTTAATTCTACTATATTTAGTAAAATACTTTGCATGATTTCAGTTGTCTTACATACTTTGAGATTTGTTTTGTAGTCTAACATGCAGAATACATACTCATGGTGCTATGTTTTTATTTGCACTTGAAAAAACTTACACAAAGCTCTTGTGGGGTATATCTATCAGCTAGGATGTGTTGCTTAAGAGCATTGTTTCATGCTACATCTTTACTAGTTTTCCATCTAGTTTTTCTATCAATTAAAAAAGACAATATTGACATTAATGACTGTAATTACTGAATTGTCCATACCTCTTTTCATTCTTTTAGTTTTGCTTCATGTGTTTTTAGAACTTTATTTTTAGGTGATATACTTTCTTATTTTATACTAATATATTGACACATTTGTGATCATGGAATATGGCTTTTTTTTTCTAGTCTTAGACCTTGTTTTTAATGTCTATTTTCACTGTTAAAATAGGGACACTAGATCTTTCATAATTACAGTTTGTATATATATCTTTTTCTGTCCTTTTATTTTCATTCCATTTATATTCAATTTTAAATGTTTGAAATTGAATTTTTATTTGAATTAAAAATTTATATCTTACAAATAGCATATACTTAAACTTGCTGCTGCTTTTTCTTCATGTGTGTGTTGGGGGGGTGTTTCTAGGAATTGAGACAGGGCACTCTATCACTGAGTTATATCCCCAGTTCTTTTTAAAATTTATTTCGTGACAGGGGCCTTACTTGGTTATTAGGGCTGGTCTTGAGCAAGTGACCCTCCTGCCTAGCCTTCCCAATCACTGGGATTATGGTATGCACCACCATGTTCAGAAAGGATCTTGTTTCTTTAGTCTAGTCTGACAATCTTTGCCTTTAATTCCAGTGTTTAATCAGTTCACATTTAACGTAATCACTGCTATAGTTGGAATTAGAGCTGCCATGCTGTTGCTTTTTTTCTACTTCTATTTGTCTCATATTTGTATTCTTTTTAACAATTTTCTTTAAAGATATTTTATTTAAAACAACTTAAAATTAAATAAGAATTTATCAAAAATTTTTATTAGCATACCATTTTAATTCCTTTGTAGCATGGAGCAAATATTTTAGTCAATTTCAATGGCTGTTCTAAAAATTATAATATACATACTTAAATTACCACTACCTAAAATCATACATTCTCTGTCTCTTTTACACACACACACACACACACACACACACACAGCTGCCTGAAGGATAGTTCCACTGGGCTATATAATTCTAATTCTTGATTTAATAGTTTTCTCCTTTCAAAACACTGGATACATTGTCCATTGTCTTTGCTCTAGATTTCTGATGAGAAGTTGATTATTAATCATATGATTGTTCTTCTGTGTGATACATTCTGATTTCTTCATGCTACTTTTCCAAGTCTTCAATTATTTTGGGATGGGATAATTCTAATGTTTTCTAGTTGAATTCAATGTTCTTTCACCATCTCTAATCTACCACTGAGCTTATCTAGTGAAAATTTCACATTATTTTAATTTTCATCCCTTGAACTTTTATTTGACTGTTTCTTCAGCTTCAATTTTTCCATTAGATCTATTTGATGGCTCAATCAATGACAGCATGTTCTTTGAGCATAGTTAAAATAGCTGCTTTGAATTCTGTATGCTAAACTGGACATCTGTGTTTACCACCTAAAATAGTTACACTGAACTGAGAAAGCAGAGATCAGACCAGTTTCTATTGACCCCCTTGGTTTTTGAGGGTGGGTATGGGACACACTTTTTATTTTTGGATTAAAATTGAATACTACTGATAGTATGCTCTAGCAGCTTTGGATTCTGCTTGTCTTTGGTTTTTAATTTTCTATTATTTCATTTTATTAATTTGCTTTAACTTAAATGACAGATTATCTCCATATTGGTCTGTAGCCACTGATATTACTGTTCGTTTTTTTCCCTGCTTCACTAGACATATGCCCTGCATCTGTGTGGTTTGGTACTCAGCCACCAAAGTGGGTAGAAGTTACAAATGCTTAGACACATTAATCCCACAATGTGCTTTCTTTCAGCCATCCAGTTTATATTTGCATTGACGAATACATTGAAAGTCTCTGCAACATCTTAAAAATTTCCTTGGCTTTCACTTTTGCTGGACTCTCTTGTTATCAGCCAGATGTGTGGTGAGTTTATTATCTCAGGTTTTCCATGGATCTCACTTCCATGTCCTGTTAGTGTGCTGAGCATTAATAGCATCAATTCTTTTAGTCATTTCAAATTTTCTTATTATTTTAGAATGTAAACTTATACTTAATATATTTTAATTTTCAAATGAGTGTCACCCCACCCTATCCCCCCTTTTCTGAAGTTTCCATATTTCTAGGTGATATTGACATTCATATCAACTCAAGCCTTTGGGGAAATTAGTAGATATAATGATTGAAGCAGATATTGAATTTTACTATTAATAATATCCCAATAGTACTATCATCAAAACATTTATTAAGAATCAAATATACTTTGGGAAAACTTTAAAAGTTTGGATTAAAAATACCTCATAAAGCATAATGCCACTTCTCTTAGGGCTTGCAGTCCACAAGAAGAAAGAGAAAATACATATTATAAAATATATGATAATGCACTTCAGCTAATGTTAAAAGCTTGATGAATGATTAAGTCTAATGTTTTCAGATATTTAACGTTGTATGATTTACAAGGGAAGAGACTGAGTAAGACAAAGTTTTCAAATTTCCCTCATAGGAGGGAGGCAGAAAAACAAGGCCTACAGCAGGAAGGTTCTAAGGCAAAAAAGACAATCATGGAGCTTTGTAATGAACAGTAGCTAATATTCTCCTTTGTTATTGCAAATCAGTAAGAAATAGTGGTGACTGCAGTTGCCAGTGTACCACAGAGTAAATGACCTTAGTAAGAAGGGTTATTTGCGTCATTGTTTGCTGTTTATTGTCCTCAAACAATACAAACTCATATTGTCAGACTACTTAATTTTAAAAAAAATGGAAATCTAGATTGTTATGTACAAAATTCCCAAATTCTAAATTGTTGGCAACCAATAACTTCATTTTATCATGTAGGCCACAGAAATTATGTGTGAGAGTGAATTTGACATACAAGGTACCAGTCCGTGACCTCAGAGTTCACATATTCTAAAAGATGGATTAAGTTTGTGGCAGGGAAATTGGTCTTAAACTTATTCTGCACCAGAAATAATGACTTAATGACTTAGCAAAGTCCGTTAGGCTGTTTCCCTGTAGCCTTTGATGATTGCTATTGCAACTTAATAAGCATAAAATAGTGGAAACACCTTTGTTCCCTTTAGAAGGCAGATGCATTTGAATGTTATTTAGAAATTCATGGATGAAAGTTGTAAACAGAATCATTATTTTAATGTACTTAGTCTTTGGTTTCAGGGCTCTTTGAGTTTGTAAAATTAACATTTTTTAAAAGGAGAGGGGAAAAAAAAAACACTTCCTTGCAAATACCAACTCAGTGTTGCACAACAGATTGCAATGTCTCCACAGGGGCTGCAAGCTCATCAGTGTGCATCATACCCAAATATTTTACCAAGCTAAAATGCATGTTATTTACCAAGCAGATTGTAATATCTTTGGTAAGCCACTAAATCTATAGTTTCAATATCTGTTCCGACCTTTTCAAAGTGTCCATTGTCCTCATTTAACCTAATAGCGAGTAAGTTCTTGAACTGTGATTGTGCCATAGAAAATAGATTGTTGTGGTATATGTACTGCCTCATTACTCAATGTAGATTTGAGTGTAAACATTTTAAGTTTGCTTTCTTATATCAAAATGTAATTTCTAATTATAAAAAGTAATAAAGACTTTTAGAAAATCCTAAGATTTTCATATATCTAGGAGTATATTTGCAGTAACGTTTTGATTAGTAAAGTATAAATGGATTGAAACCACATGGATATGGTTTCCTTCAAATAAATGTGGAATTCAAATAAATACAGGGCAAAATTAAATGAAAAAATGGAAGTATTTCTGCTGAACCTGAAATATCTCAATACTGAAGAAACCCTTTTCTTAAATAAATATGGATATTAATATAGACAATGCCTTTTCTAGCATGTCTGTATGTTTATGCATGTAATATGAGTCTTTATGTGTGTGTTTTTGCATGCAGCAGTTTTCCTAGTAAATGGGTTAAATCAATTTTGGTAATTGTTTTTGGTAACATTTATGCAGCTAGCATGTCACCACTTGCTGGTCTTCACTTCCTCTTATTGAGATTGCAAGATAGATAATGTCTAAAACGTCTAAGTTCATACGTAAGTAATTAGTGTAATCTTGACTTCCGAATCTATTATTGTAAGTTTTTGAATCTTAACTTGCTTTAAATTGTATCTCACTTAATCAAAGCCCTAAATGATTAACCTCATTTTCAGAGAATTTGTTTTCCAAGAAATCCTAACACTGGTTGAGATTTCTTCTGCTTATTTCTCTTGAGTTTTTCTTTTTACCTCTTTTTCTTTGTTAAAAACTGTTTACAACTGTTTTTTGGAAAAAGTATAGAAATCAAATTAAGATAAAATTTAAATAGGAAAAGTAATGCTTTAGTAATTTGCTTTAATATAAAACATCTTATTTTGTATAAAGACCTCTTAAACTTCTTTAATGTTTAAAATCAACTAAAATATATTGTTTAACATTTTTTTACACATAAAGTCAAATGCTGAGCCCATTCATTGTGTAAGTTGTTTTAACATCACAAATTCAAGGGCAGTTAGTAAAATCTACGTAATTGATGCTTTCTGGGGAAAATTTTAAACATGTATATTGCAATTAAACACTATATAACAAACCTCATTTTCTCATCAATCTTAAAAACACTTTTTAAATGTGTTCCTAAAAATATCTGTGGAGACCAAATGTAAATCAGAACTACAGTGCTATGGAGTGTGTGTGTGTGTGTGTGTGTGTGTGTGTGTGTGTGTTTCTGAGTAGATTCCTTTTGTTACTTAAAATATCCTTGGCTCTCAGTTCTGATTGCTCTTTCTCTTATTCAAATGGATATAAAATATAATAATTGAAACTATTAAAGAAAAAGTCTATGAATCTATCTTAAGTAATCTGAATTTTTCTTATTTTGAGTTTGTTTCTGAAATTAACTCATGTGAATTACATAACATAAATAAACTCTTATGAATACATAACATACATAACAAATTAATTCTTATGAATTTTTCTTATTTTGAGTTTGTTTCTGAAATTAACTCTTATTATGTGTGTAATATAGATAAATCTTTTGCCACAAATACATAGTTTTACTTTGTATTCCAAAGAGACTGAGCCCTAATCTTGCAAAAAGTTATTCCTTATATTTGATTTTGCTGGAAGTAGACATATTTATTTATTTTGGATCCTCGGGATTGAATTTGGGGGCACCCAACCACTGAGCTACATCCCTAGACCTATTTTATATTTTATTTAAAGACAGGGTCTCACTGAGTTGTTTAGTGCCTCCCTTTTGCTGAGGCTGGATATGAATTCAGGATATGAGGCTGGATTTGAATTCTGGATACTTCTGTCTCAGCCTCCTCTCGGCTGCTGGGATTACTGGCATGTGCCACTGCACCTGGCTGTAAATATACTTATAAGAGTGGTATCATCTACTTTTAAGTCGTGGGAAAATTTTCTGGCTTCAAACTCCCAGAGGATGTATGTTTGTCTACAAAAATCAGTTTAAATTTAACAACTGAGGTTATTATACTTGATTAAAAATTGTAGGTCAGCGACATTTTACATAGGGAGTCATTGTATAAGGATGGGTTTGATTTACTTTGGATAGTCAAAAAGTCTTGGATATAAAAAATGGTTTTTACATCATCTTTGGTAGAGGTGGAGCTTCTTTGAAAGTATATTGAGAGGGGTTAAGAGTTGGGCTAGCGGGAGCTGGATGTGGTGGCACATGCCTGTAACCCCAGAGGCTCAGGAGGCTGAGATGGAGGATCGAAAGTTCAAGGCCAGTTTCAGCAATTTATCAAGGCCCTAAGCAATTTAGTGAGACCTTTTCTCAAAATAAAAAAACAGAAAAGGCTGGGGAGGTAGCTAAGTGGTAAAGTGCCTCTGAATTAAATCTCCAGGAAAAACAATTTAGACTTGGGCTAGTGGGCAGGACCTCCAAAATATAATTTTTATTTTCCATTGTCTTTAAACTTTGTTCACAGGAATAACCCCTGACCCCTTGTTCTTATATGGAAACTCTAGCTGATCATGACTTTTCTGCTCTTCTAGATATACATGGGTCCATCCTAACATCATTTTAAGTTACAAATAGTTTCAGCTTTTAGAATATGAAATTTAAGATATTAATGGAATTGCTGAATTTGGTTTCAAAGATAAAAGTGGTTAAGGCTGAAGTTCCTGATAGGCTCTGATGAAACTTAAACCTGATTCTCTCCTGGGGTATTTTCACAGGTTCTACATAGGTTCCTTGCAGAGGATTTGACAAACTAACAAAAGTTAGTTTCTTAGCTCTTATTGTTTGACTGTAGACAACTGGATTGTATCTGCTAATGTCTTGTACTGTTTTACTTGCCTGTATTACTCATTGCTCCCAAGGGAATTCACACAGCTCCCTTGATCAAACTCAGAACTGATCTTAATGCTATAGCACACTGATCCCAATGCAGACCACACACTCTTGGATCTTGTCATGAAAGACACTAGTCAGCCAGGCACGGTAGTTTACACCTGTAATCCCAGCGGTTCTGGAGGCTGAGGCAGGAGGATCTCAGTTTTGAAGCTAGCTTCAGCATCTTAGCGAGGTTCTGAGCAACCTAGAGAGACCCAGTCTCTAAATAAAAACCAAAAAGGGCTGGGGATGTGACTCAGTGGTTAAGTGCCTTGGGTTCAATCCCCAGTACCAAAAGAAAGAAAGAAAGAAAGAAAGAAAGAAAGAAAGAAAGAAAGAAA